>CM068835.1:121957457-122327457 GCA_028554795.2 Sinohyriopsis cumingii | reverse complement strand
AAACATGTCCGGAAGGTCGACTGGAGAGAAGGTAGTTGGAAGTAGTGTAGATTTGTTCCTTGACATTAGCTTGTTAGTAATCTCGAAGAGCTCTTTGCAGCTGAAACTTTCCATGATCTTAGTAGTGTAGTGGGCTGATTTCGCTGCATGGACTATATTTGTGACATTCTTCTTAGGGGCTTCATAGATTTGCTTATGAATAGTGAGTCTGGTGGAAAGCCAAAGCCTCTCAGCTTTACGGTGGTCTCTTTTAGCAGTGTGAAGCTGGTCCTTAACACTGCTATGCCATGAACACTTTTAAATTGAACTCTGCACTTGGTAGCTGGAGCATGTTTGTCGAGCAATGAACGCAGGCAGTTATCGAGTTGTTCTGCTGTAGTAGGTAAGCAAGTTGTTAGGTTTGCTTGGATGTCGTGCATTAGTTGTGTTCTATTTATCATATGGAGTTTCTCTTAGTAGCAGATAAAGGTGGGGGTTTAGGGACTGATACGTCAAGATGGCATATAATGCAGAGGTGATCTGATGCAAGTTCATGGGATAATTAAAAATATATGCATGCTGTAGCTATTATAATAATCATTTGTAGGAAATACAGCAAAGGTAACTTCATAATAATTTCTGACATATATCTGTAAGGTTGGAACATAGCACAGTGGTAGTGTGGCTGACTCTCTCGTACTCGAGGGTTGGCATTCTAGTCCCGTGACTGGCAAACTGTTGACGGTGGTGATAGTTGTGATTTTTCAGTAAAGTGGGGGCTCCAAGCTCCAAAATGATTTCATGTGCACCTCACCATGTCAAACAACGTCATGAGTGTGTTTAGCACTCTTCTGGGGTTTGATATTGTGTGTGTGTGTGTGTGCACGAAATTGAAAGGCCTGGACAACCCTATGAATCTCTAAAATTTTGTTTCCTTTAGGGATTTGCTGGGGGGCCTAACTGTATTTTTCAAGGTCTGTTTGATAGTGGCCAACAATTGCATCACATACAAGATTAACTGCGTTTGTTGAATTTATATTAACAATTCCTGGTGAAATATGATGGCCTTCACTGTGTTGATCATTGTCTTGTCTGAGATAAGATGCTGGTGTTTTTTTTCCATGACTCAACAATTTTTGGAAAGTTTTCATTGATAATATCGCTGACTAATTTTTTTATCTCATCAGCACCAAGTCCTGGCAGTACAAATGTTAGTAATTCTGATTCAGTTATTTTAAAATAATTAAGAAAATACTGTTTTAGATTTATTGTACTAAAGGGAGGATGAATGGATTCATCACCACAGAAATTTACTATTTCAGTGATAGTTTTATTGATATATTCAAGGTCTGCTGTAACTTGGTTTAGATGTTATATTGTTTCAATGAGCTGTTGTTTTATATCATTATCATATTAATGAGATAGAGAAGAAAAAAGATTTCAAAAAGATCTATAAGTGATTTAACGTGTTCAGACCTAATATCTTTTAAAAAAAACATTTTAGTATAATTTTTGTCGAGTAATGTTTTTCTTTCCTTATCAGTTTCATAATATAAACTTACTCCTAAATCAGGAAGTTTTGTACCATCAGAAGCAGTGAAAGTTCTGTCAATACTCCATGGATATCCTTTCGATATTCTGGAATTTTTATTAAAAAAATTTAATTTGTAAGAAATTCATTTAACTTTGGTTCTGGCAATCCTTGATAAACAGGCTGGATTTCAGGCCAGCCTAAAACAGATCGGATTGACGATTGATATATATCTACAACGTAATCTGGTGAATATATTTCTATTGCAGCTGATAAAGTTGGTTCATGCACAGTGATAGCTATATTTGATTTTCGTCCTTTTATAGACTTAATTCTGCGCTGGAATTCATCGTTGATTTGTTCAGTTTGATAATTACCTGTAAATATACTCACAGCTTGCCAATCGGGAGTTTCCATCATCTTTATTTTCATTTGCAAATACAGGTGAATTATTTGCTGGTAATCCACCAAATGATTTTGATCTGATTTTTGGCCAGCTGTAATATAATTGTGCTAACGCTATTTCTTTTGCTGAAATTGCAGTTGGAAAGTTAACATTAAATTCAGGATTATTGGAAATTACTGATATCATCAATGTTTTTGACGGAGTTGTATTAATTATGATTTGCTGAAGTAGTTTGTTTGGCATTGACATTATTATTATTATTATTATTATTATTATTATTTAAATCAGGCATGGATTCTATCACAGTCATTACATCTTTGTAAATTCCAATCATATGTGTAAATTAAAAATATGATCTTTTTCCAAAGACTTGTTGGTATTAATGAAGATAATTTGGAGTATACTAGCGTCACGTTGTGTAATTTTATTCTATAATCATGATGTAACTTTGTATTTGTGCATGTACATATTTTTTTTGCAGTAATATTAAGAAGGCCAGTAATTGTTGCTGCAGCTTAAACACAAATTTTCAACTGCTGGTGCCATTGCTAGCGATGGTGTTATTGTTGTTAATAATACACCAGTTCCAGCAATAACAGCAGACGCTGAATACACAATTATGTCAACAACAACTATACATCTGAGATATTTTGTTTACTTTTACTGTATATTTGTCAATAATATTTTTTTAGTTTATTTTTGCCATTCATGTGCTTGATTATATCTGTAATATTGCACTGCACGTTGAACTTTGATTGGAATGTTCATTATATTTTAATTAAGTGGGAATTTGGCAACTAATTCAAGACTCCAATAGTAAATCAAGCCAAGTCTTTTTTCTTCAGGTTCCACAGTAAATGTTTCCTTGCTGTCAACATCAATAACATAAATCCAGGAGATCCACCTGACAGAGTCAGGAGTTGATAACATCGTGAAATTGTGGTAGATGTTGTAAATGTTGTAACGCCAAGTGTCGAGTACAGAAATCACTTCACTGCCGCATATTGGTGGATTGGTTATTGTTTGTTTTGGTAATGTTGAATACCAGACTGGAGTTTTTAATGTGTTTTTATAATTTATACATTCCTATGGTGGAGCCAACACATATGAATCAAAATAAATAATTCCATGTGGATCAATTGCATATGGCACCGAATGAGTACCAGGACCGGAACTTTTATAAAGGTTAATGATACCAGTTAGATGTTGTTTGGTTGTTTTGGTAATTTATCACGCATAAAAACACCTGAAATTTTATATATTTTTTTTTTTAGCAGCATCAAGTAAATCAAAATTTGACATAGGAAGAATCAGCAAAGTGTCCCTGGAAGTCTCAGACCTTTTCCATACCAATAAGGGGTTCCTGGTAATCTTAGACCCCTTCCCCTTTTTTTCATTCCTTTTCCTGTTATTATTTTATTACAAGACTATGAAATGTTTGCTGAAACATTTAATTATTTGCAAGTTTAGGACCAAATCTAATTAAATCTATATTATTAATCCAATCATTCTTTGTCAAAGGTTTATATTCAGGTTTTAAATATTTATCTCTTTCATCATTATTTTGCAGCAATATCTATTACTCCAGGAAATTCTGCAACCTTGAGAGTCTTTAAACCTTCAGTTGTAAATTTACTTTTAGCTTCAATTTCACCACTAAAAGCTTGTGGTTGAGGAGATTGTTTTTGTGGTTGTTGTTTTTGTCATAATTGTTGTTGTCATTGTAATTGTTGTTGTTGAGGAATTTGTGGTTTAGAAGGTAATACTTGTTTTTGAATTTTTTGTAATTGTTTAAGAGCAATATAGTCATCTGATTGTTGTGAATATTCATCAGATTTTTCACCTCGTGTTTGATTTTTGTCATCATGTACACAAAATACCCATCTACGCCATTTATCAAAAGATACAGCTTTAGCATATTCATTTTTTAGATATGTTTCTTGTTCTGCATAACCATCCACAGAAATTTTATAAATTTCTTTACTTTTCTTATTTCCTTAATAGGTTTTCAATAAATTTATCAAGCATTTCAACTTTTTCTTTCTTTTCTTTTTTCATTTCTGGTTCTTCACCAACTGTGCCTTTAAGTTCATCTTCAAGTTGAACAGGTGGAGGTTAAGCAGCAGCTATTCCAGCTGGAAGATCTCTTAAAATCTTTTTTGTCTGTTCTTCTTGCTATCTTTTCAGCTTGCTCAGCAGTTTGTTTTAATTCGGGAAGAAGACCTTTAGTAACTTCTGCAACTCTTTCAGTAGCCTTTGTAAAAGGTTTAAAAAATTGTTCTTTTTCTTCTGCATAATCAACTTGTGCTTCTTGAAGTTGTCGTTGAAGAGCATCACGAACAGGAAGATATCTTCTGATTGCTTCTAATCTTTCTTGAGCTAGTCTACTAGTGTAAGATTCCATTATTGATATCGTAATGATTTAATTACTCAGATTTTTAGCAGCACAGAGGGTGCAACCACAAATAAGTATCACATAAATTTTGAAAAACACAAATGATAAAGTAACAAAAAAACTAACCCAATTAGAGAAACTCTCTGTAAGTTAGAGGCTTCGGTTTGACGTTATTAACCTTAATTTTTCGTTTTCATAGGAAGCTTTATTTTTCAAAAATGGACCTATCAGCAAGTGGTCTGTTCACCCTCTCTCCTGCTTACCCAAAAATGGACCTATCAGCAAGTGGTCTGTTCACCCTCTCTCCTGCTTACCCAAAACATGTTACTTGCATATTTATCAGTAGGAAAACGAGTGTTCAGACCATTAACAAGGCAAATAATGACCATTACTGAATAATGATAATAATATTAACAATATGAAGATAGTAACAACATTTACAGTAACAAAATCAGGGGCCGGTATAACAGATCTGATAATAAGAATAAACAACCTGATAAGATTAAGATGAATGGGTTTTAGTTTAAAAATCTATTTTTTCTCTCTCACACACTTTGTAATATTTTTAGAGGCAAGTGCCTGCACTTATTATGAGAAATACTGTATCTTGGTATTCATGAAGCTTGTGATATGGTATTTAAGTTGGTGTACTGATATATTATTTATAATACAATTTCTTTAGCACAACAGAGTTTCATTTTCTTTGCACAGCTGAACATTGTAGGTGAGTCAGCCTGACCATACATATTTTCATGGCTGTCTTGCATACATATACAACTCCCTGATTACACACATATACAGATATGTACAAGTCCCAGATTACACACATACACAGATATGTACAAGTCCCTGATTACACACATACACAGATATGTACAAGTCCCTGATTACACACATACACAGATATGTACAAGTCCCAGATTACACACATACACAGATATGTACAAGTCCCTGATTGCACATATATACATACATGTACAAGTCCCTGATTACACACATATACAGACATACAAATTGCTTTACTCTAACTTTGATGCCTAAGGTGCATCAGTGTTGAAATCTTTCAAACTTTTAAAATCTTAAGTCAATTTAAATAAAATGTGCAGAAATTCTCTTTATTTTGATATAACTCTAGTTAAAATCAATAAATCTGTTGAGGAGCTATTCATTTTTATTAAAAATATCCATTGTAGCTCCTTTCGTGGACATGGTTTATATTTTGCAGTAAACTGTGAAGCAGAAAATGACAAGGTACATTAACTTACATCACTTATACTGCATTGTTTGAATCTGCTTTTCTTTATTTGAACAAAACAGTCCTTAACACAAATGGCTTAGACCACATGTAAGTTGCTATATGTATAAGAGAAATATAGGTGATACACAAGTCAATATATTTTCACATGTACTAATACAGACTGATATTTTACTTACTTCATTACATATGCAAAGGGGGGCCCCGAGCGGCCGAGTTGTCTAAAGCGCTTTCCATTATGGATCATTGCCATCTCACCTCTGTCGGTGTGGGTTTAAGTCTCGGATTTGGCGAATGTAAGTATGTGAGAAAGCTTGCCAGTAGCTTCTCGTGGGTCGGTGTCTTTTTCCAGGATTTCCCCAGGTTCTTCCTCCACCAATAATACTGGCTGGCATGTATAGCCTATCGTGTGTTGAAAAATGGCATTAAACCCTACAACAACAACAACAACAACAACAACAATAAGATATGCAAAGTATAAGTAACTTTTACATAACATAATTATAAGTTGGAATAGGTTTTTTTCTTAAGGATGTGCTTGATGACAAGTCCATGCTTGATGATAATAAGTCATTACTAGATGATAGACCCATATCTGATTTTGAACATCTGCTTGATGATAAGTCCAGGCTTGATGATATGCCCAGGCTTGATGATATGCCCAGGCTCGATGATATGCCCAGGCTTGATGATAAGTCAAGGCTTGACGATATCCCCAGGTTTGATGATAAGTCAAGGCTTGACGATATCCCCAGGCTTGATGATAAGTCAAGGCTTGATGATATGCCAGGCTTGATGATAAGTCAAGGCTTGATGATATGCCCAGGCTTGATGATAAGTCAAGGCTTGACGATATCCCCAGGCTTGATGTTAAGTCAAGGCTTGATAATATGCCCAGGCTTGATGATAAGTCAAAGCTTGACAATATGCCCAGACTTGATGATATGCCCAGGGTTGATGATATGCCCAGGCTTGATGATAAGTCAAGGCTTGACGATATCCCCAGGCTTGATGATAAGTCAAGGCTTGATGATATGCCCAGGCTTGATGATAAGTCAAGGCTTGACGATATCCCCAGGCTTGATGTTAAGTCAAGGCTTGATAATATGCCCAGGCTTGATGATAAGTCAAAGCTTGACAATATGCCCAGGCTTGATGATATGCCCAGGGTTGACGATACACCCAGGGTTGATGATATGCCCAGACTTGATGATATGCACAGGGTTGGTGATATACCCAGGCTTGATGATATGCCAAGGCTTGATGATAAGTCAAGGCTTGATGATATGCCCAGGGTTGACGATATGCCCAGGCTCGATGATAAGTCAAGGCTTGATGATATCCCCAGGCTTTTGATTTTAAGTCAAGGCTTGATGACATGCCCAGGCTTGATGATAAGTCAAAGCTTGACGATATGCCCAGGCTTGATGATAAGTCAAGGCTTGATGATATGCCCAGGCTCAGTGATATGCCCAGGCTTGATGATATGCCCAGGGTTGATAATATGCCAGGGCTCAATGATATGCCCAGGCTTGATGATAAGTCAGGGCCTGATGATACACCCAGGGTTGATGATATGCCCAGACTTGATGATATGCACAGGGTTGGTGATTTGTTGTTGTTGTTCTAGGGTTTAACGCCATTTTTCAGCACAAGATAGGCTATACATGGAAAACCCAGGGAAGAACCACAGACCCACGAAAAGCTACTGGCAGGCTTTCCCACATACCCACGCTGGCCGAGCCTTGGACTCGAACCCACACAGGCAAAAATGAGATGGCAGTGATCCGTAACGGTGAGCGCTTCAGACCACTCGGACACTCGGGGCCCCCAGGGTTGGTGATATACCTAGGCTTGATGATATGCCCAGGCTTGATGGTAAGTCAAGGCCTCATGATATGCCCAGGGTTGATGACATGCCCAGGCTTGATATGCCCAGGGTTGATGATATGCCCAGATTTGATGAGAAGTCACGGCTTGATGATATGCCCAGGCTTGTTGATATGCCCAGAGTTGATGATAAGTCAAGGCTTGATTATATGCCCAGGGTTGATGGTATGCCCAGTGTCGCAGAATACAAACCGAGTGGGTTTTTGGACTAAATGAATAAGACAAACACAATATGAGAAAGATGGAAATTTATGAAATTAATTAATAAAGAAAAATATATGATGGAAAAATACAATGATTCTCTCATGCTCTCAAAATATGATTGACCTAGTTACTCTACACAACATTCACACATTGAAAATAAACCAAAAATATGAAATCAGTATGAAGTACAGATCCAAGAAACCTCATGGACTGCAGATATGCTTAAAACAGTATTATACACTACAAGAGATTCACATAATCTCAAATATGAACTCCGATTAAGATACAGAATAATCTTATGAACACAACTAAGATTCAAAATAATCTTATGAACATAAAAATGCAATTGGAACAATAATTGAACCAAATGTTTGCTTCTAGACCCCTTGTACAGTCGCACGATTCCTTGGGTTGGCCCACACTTTTATCAGCCACTCGCACCCTTTATGGACCCACCACATGTACAGTCATATGTATACACACGTACAGACAGCATACAGCACCCTTTTGAATTTGCTACATCTACGTCTGTGGCACAGACATACGTACATACATACGTATCGACAGCACGCAGCCTTAAATACTCTGGAAACTCCAGACAGCTCTAAACATCTTCAGACAGCTCTAGACATCTCTAGTAAACTCTAGTCAGATCTAGTCTTAGTCACAACCCCAGTGACAGTCACAATCAGCTACAATAAAACCAAATTGGTCATAATAATAGTTTCTGTAAAATCTCTAGATATATGCTAATACATTAACCTCTAATAGTGACTTGTAATTCAAAGTTCAAATCTGCATTGTAATAAATGCATTATTACGCAATAAGACATTACAAACCGAATAATCTTCACATATCAAATGAAATGTAAATTTAACACTTACCCCTATGACTAGAGAACAATGGAGAGCGTACACTCCTTGATGTGATCCAAAACGACCAGTGTTGGTTTAGAAATCGATCTTAAATCCATAGGAGAGTGAGCAAAAGTCAGGGTAAAATACCCGTGCATATTATGTTATTAATGTCCCTTCGTCGCAAGTAATTTCTGGTGAGGTACACGTTAATACAGTCACTTACCTGGAAAATACTTATTCTCCCTAGATAACGTTGTACGCATGTACAGCGAGAAATAGTCAAATAGTTCTACGGCAAAACCAAGTTATTGTTTTGCCTAATTCTGTGACACCCAGGATTTATGATCATCCCATATTTGATGATAAACATGTGCTTAATAATAAGACAATGGTTAGTGATAAACTCATGCTAGTATATGTATGATGATAAGACCCATGATTGATAATTAGCCAATGTTTGAAGAAAAACCCATGATAAGCCCATGTCTGAAGATAAACTATGCTTGATGTTAAGTCCTTCCCTTGTGATAATCCCATTCTTGATAAAAAGTCCATGCTTGATGATAAACCCATCACCATGATAAAGTCGATGTCTGATAGTAAGACCATGTTTAATGATAAACTGTGCTTAATGATGAGTGCATTCCTAATAATCCCATTGTCCTGATAGCTTAAGTTTCCTGACAAACCCATGCTTAATGTATTTTACTTGACAGTGCTTAATGTATTTTACTTGACAGTGCTTAATTTATTTTACTTGACATGCTTAATGTATTTTAATTGACATGCTTAATGTATTTTACTTGACAGTGCTTAATTTATTTTACTTGACATGCTTAATGTATTTTAATTGACATGCTTAATGTATTTTACTTGACAGTGCTTAATGTATTTTACTTGACAGTGCTTAATTTATTTTACTTGACATGCTTAATGTATTTTACTTGACAGTGCTTAATTTATTTACTTGACATGCTTAATGTATTTTACTTGACAGTTTGACAGTGCTTAATGTATTTTACTTGACAGTGCTTAATGTATTTTAATTGACATGCTTAATGTATTTTACTTGACAGTGCTTAATGTATTTTACTTGACATGCTAAATGTATTTTAATTGACATGCTTAATGTATTTTACTTGACAGTGCTTAATGTATTTTAATTGACATGCTTAATATATTTTACTTGAATTGCTTAATGTATTTTACTTGACAGTGCTTAATGTATTTTACTTGACAGTGCTTCATGTATTTTACTTAACATGCTTAATGTATTTTACTTGACAGTGCTTAATGTATTTTACTTGACAGTGATTCATGTATTTTACTTGACAGTGCTTAATGTATTTTACTTGACATGCTTAATGTATTTTACTTGACAGTGCTTAATGTATTTTACTTGACAGTGCTTAATTTATTTTACTTGACAGTGCTTAATGTATTTTACTTGACAGTGCTTAATTTATTTACTTGACATGCTTAATGTATTTTAATTGACATGCTTAATGTATTTTACTTGACAGTTTGACAGTGCTTAATGTATTTTACTTGACAGTGCTTAATGTATTTTAATTGACATGCTTAATGTATTTTACTTGACAGCTTAATGTATTTTACTTGACATGCTTAATGTATTTTAATTGACATGCTTAATGTATTTTACTTGACAGTGCTTTGTGTATTTTACTTGACAGTGCTTCATGTATTTTACTTGACAGTGCTTAATGTATTTTACTTGATAGTGCTTCATGTATTTTACTTGACAGTGCTTCATGTATTTTACTTGACAGTGCTTAATGTATTTTACTTGACAGTGCTTCATGTATTTTACTTGACAGTGCTTAATGTATTTTACTTGATAGTGCTTCATGTATTTTACTTGACAGTGCTTCATGTATTTTACTTGACAGTGCTTAATGTAGTTTGCTTAATGTATTTTACTTGACAGTGCTTCATGTATTTTACTTGACAGTGCTTCATGTATTTTACTTGACAGTGTTTAATGTATTTTGCTTGACAGTGCTTCATGTATTTTACTTGACAGTGCTTAATGTATTTTACTTGACAGTGCTTAATGTATTTTACTTGATAGTGCTTAATGTATTTTACTTGATAGTGCTTCATGTATTTTACTTGACAGTGCTTCATGTATTTTACTTGACAGTGCTTAATGTAGTTTGCTTAATGTATTTTACTTGACAGTGCTTCATGTATTTTACTTGACAGTGCTTCATGTATTTTACTTGACAGTGTTTAATGTATTTTACTTGACAGTGCTTCATGTATTTTACTTGACATGCTTGATGTATTTTACTTGACAGTGCTTCATGTATTTTACTTGACAAGCTTAATGTATTTTACTTGACATGCTTAATGTATTTTACTTGACATGCTTAATGTATTTTACTTGACAGTACTTAATGTATTTTACTTGACAGTGCTTAATTTATTTTACTTGACAGTGCTTCATGTATTTTACTTGACAGTGCTTCATATTTTTTACTTGACATGCTTAATGTACTTTACTTGACAGTGCTTAATGTATTTTACTTGACAGTGCTTAATTTATTTTACTTGACAGTGCTTCATGTATTTTACTTGACAGTGCTTAATATTTTTTACTTGACATGCTTAATGTATTTTACATGACATGCTTAATGTATTTTACTTGACAGTGCTTAATGTATTTTACTTGACAGCGCTTAATGTATTTTACTTGACAGTGCTTCATGTATTTTACTTGACAGTGCTTCATGTATTTTACTTGACATGCTTAATTTATTTTACATGACAGTGCTTAATGTATTTTACTTGACAGTGCTTAATGTATTTTACTTGACAGTGCTTAATGTGAGAGTTCTATGTAATTGTAGACTTTTCAATTTTTTCCAGATTTTTGGATCAGTGGAAAGTGGGATCCTGGCTTGTAGAGGTTTGTATCAGTTATAGATCATGAAGCAAATCCTTTGTTAAATTTGATACATACAACTTTCACTTTCACTTTTAGTTTCACTTTGAGAATTCTTACAAGAGAAGTATTATCATTGTATAATAGTCCAGGACAGATCTATTTCAGACAGGATTACTTGTGGTGGTGGCCTTCCCCACCAACCTCCAGTTTGCAGCTAAATTAGTGGCCACCCCCACTTCCCAGTTTGCAGTTCAGATAGTATACTTTTGAGTAACACAAACAGAAAATTGATCACTTTTAGCAAAATGAACAATTCATTTCTCAAAATCAACCCTTTCTGGAAAAACGAAAGGGTTCTGCCACCTGTAATTATGCATCTCTTATAGTCATTATTAAGTTGCTGTTGACTTGAAAGGGAAGCTCGAGTTCTACCTATATGATATGGTCCATATATCCACTTTGAAAGAAATAGAAAGGTTTTTTTCAGAAGTAATGTAGAGTCATGATTACTTTCAGGTGTTTATAATCCCTCCCTGAAAAGGTGGCATCTTTAGAAAACTTACCTATTGTACATGGACTGAAAATTTAAAACAAACTGCTTTGGTAATGAGTTAGGGTGGGGGTTGAATTCATACTTTTAGCCAATAAACTGGAAAAGATTTGATGATAAAGATATGTATTGTAGATCTATTTTTCTCCAAGTGAATTAAGTTTGACATCTTCATAAATAAAAACAGATGTTCATGTTTGACATGAAGTGAATTTTTAAGAAAATGAGGCCTTTATGAAACAAGTTACCCTGAATGCTTGATTCAGTCTGACAACTGTCTTTCTTTATCTTGGTGTATTCAGTATTTGAAATGCTTTGCATTTCATAATATTGCTCATTGTCACTCAGTGCTGGCTGTGCTTGAGTTGACGTTGGAGGAGATCCACTGCTGCTAATCAGCCACCACCCATGCTGCTGTTTCCAAAGAAAGGCCACTGTTCTTGAGGTATTTTTCTGTTGTCCATTACCATGTTTTTGCCTTATTTTGTCTTGCCTTACAGTGTCCATAGTAGGGCAATGCAGGTGGCATTTGTACTTATGCCCCAGCCATCTTCACTGTCTTGATTTCATCTGTGATACAGTTGTTTTAACTCCAGCTTTTCTTTGCATCTCTTCATTCAAAATGGCGTTGGGTCAGAAGATTCTTCTAGTTCTCAGCAGGCATTTGATAAGGAATGTTTCCAACCACTTTTTAATTTTTCCAGCACTCAGAACTATATAACAACACACTGAGGATATTACTTTTGAAGATTTTTAACTTGTTCATCATGCTTAGGTATGTTAACCTCCAGATTGTTTGTAGCATGGCAAAGACCTGGTTTGTTTTTCTGATTCATGCGTTCACTTCCACTCGCCGGCACCATCTATTGACACCTTACCACCTAGATGGGTGAAGTCTTCTGCCACTTGCAGTGGTTTCTCATGCATTGTAACAGGCTGATAAACCCTGGGGTTCACCTTAGCTGTGTTTACTTTGAGACAGGGCTACTTGCTTTTTGTGCCTGAAAATATCTTTTCTGTTGAATGTCCTGGGGTCGGTTGGAAACAAGACTAACATGTCTGCATAATTCACGTTGTCTAGCATCAGTTTCATTGTCCCCTACCTTTCATTGTTTATCACTTGTTTCATCAAGTCGTCCACTGCACAGATGACAAATGGCAACAGAATGCAGTCTATTTTTCACTTGTCATCCCCTTGAAATTTGGCTGTTGTATAAAACTCAGAAATCTTCATATAGCCCTGATGATAGTGACCATTTTGTGTGGGATACAGTAATGCCATAAATCTTCCACAGTGATGGCTGGTGTAAGCTGTCAAAAACTTTCTCGAAGTTGACAGTGCCACATACAAAAAGTTGTTCCATTTGTTGTGTTGTTAAAGAATCTGTCTCCATATAAAGATTGGGCTAATGCATGACTTACCTTTATTGGAAACTGGCTTGGTCTTGGTGGATGTGGTCTTTAGTTGTGATTTTTGTTAAGATGATGCAGCTGAAGACGTTGCTGGGGAGGTACAGTAGGGTGATCCATGTTCAATTGTTGCATTTTTCAAGGTCATCTTTCTTTGGGAGCCTTACTATTTTCCATTCCTTTGGTATATGTTCACTTTTCAAAATCTTCTAGAGAATCTGACACAGGATCTTTGTGGTTTCTTCTCCTGCTTGTAGCATTTAAATACAACTTAAAGCTTCCTCGCCATCTTATAAATTCTTGATTGCTTTCCTCACCTCTTTTCTTTGATGTCATCAAGAAATGTTTTGCATTTGCAAGGTTTTACACAAACTTTCTCTGTTCTCTTCTTGTTTATGCTTCTCTGTGTACTTTTTTGTAGTTATAGTTTCTTTCATCTGGGAAATTTTTTGCTCAGTAGCCACTTTTTGATCACTTTTCATTCTTCAGTCTTTGTCCAAGTTGTTTCTGAAATCTATTTTGACTTCTTGATTTGTTGCCAAGCACAATTTTCCATAAATCTTCTTTTGCATTGTTACCACTATGGTGGCCTAGTGGTTAGAGAATCTGCCTCGGATGCAGGAGGTTGTGGGTTCAATCCCTGGCCGAGTCATACCAAAGACTTTTAAAAATAGTACTAACAGCTGCCTCACTTGGCGCTCAGTATTAAGAGGTTAGTATTAGGACTGGTCGGCCTGGATGTCAGGATAATGTGACTGGGTGGGACATGATGCAACATGTCTGTGGCATGATGCCCCAGTGCTAGCCATCACTATAAACTGCTACATTGCAGACATCATAGCGATTGTTAAAAATTGTTAAAGCTACGTTAAAAATCCAAATCACATCACACATTTTTTGCATTGTTAAAGTTGTAGATTGTGATCCTGGTCTCATTTTGAAACTGTTTTCAATGGCCACACAAAACTCCAACAAAATCTTTGGCTCATGTAAGTTCGGAGACATCAAAAAAAATTTTAGGATCTCAAATCCTGTCTTTCATCTGTTAAGTACCACCAAGAGATCATGGTCCCTGCACGCATCATCGTGTCTCATCACCCAGTCATCCTGAAGAGATCTTATCCATTTGTCATTGGTGATGATGTGGTTAATGGCTCAGTGTCTTCACATCTGGTGATGTCTGAGTAAGTTTGTGAATATCTATTACAAAGAATGTGGTGCCAATGATGAGTTGTTCTCCTCACAGAAGTCATAGAACCACTAACTGTTGTCATTTATACTGCATATTTAATGCTCCTCCATGCAGTATCAGCCAAAGTTATTTATTTTCTCATTTGTGTTTCATTGTGATTTCAGATATCTCATTAAGATTAGTAAATAGAATTTCTAAATATATGGTTCATTCAACATTAAATTTTTTTGGAAGAGTCTTTGAATTGGTTGAAACTCCTTGAATTTTGCCCCAAACTGTTTAAATTTATCTGGGGGAATACAAAACATTAAAACTGAATAAAATATGTGGCACTTGTTTAATTCACAAATTATATGATTTACATACATAACAAAACAATGGAATAAAATTGGGTGGATCAAATAATATATGCCATGGATAATTACCAGATGGAGTAGTGTCCCTTGTCTTTAATGGCATGCTAATTATTTATGTTTATACATATTTATGTAGTGGTAAAGTACCTTTTGGTTAAAATTGTATTTCCACAGGAAAATAAAATTCTCCTTGAAACTTGTCAACAAAAATCGGAGGCTGTATGAACCATTGAATAGATGATATGCTAACCTAGTATTTAAAATAAAGCTTTAATGAGTACTTTAAAATAATAGTCTGTCCATGCTTTGTTTGAAGCAAACGAAGTAAACTGATGATCAAAGTTTTAGTTAAGAAAATTGTCATGTTTTTGTACTTGCATGAGGATTTTGCCAGTGATTTTACAGTTTTTCTAACAATATTTGTAAACAGATATGCTGTTTGTGATTGTAAAGTCATCATTGACAACCCCATAGACAATGCTCAGAATTAATATTAATCTGATATCCCACAGTTAATGATTTTGCCAGAACCCAGCCACACTAATCTGTCGGAACCGTGAAAATTACCACCAGTCACTATCATAACAATTAAGAATTGCACAAGAGTTCGCATTCCCATTCAGTATAATTGGTCCGCTTATTGTATTAATTTAGTACCTACCAACATCCTGCATTTCTTGAGGTACAATAAATGCTTGCAACACAAATGGACAGGTGTTAAACATTTCAGCCAGCCATCAAGTAAATTAGTTGGATTACTGTCAAAACTAGCCTGGTGTGCTGCACCCTACCATTGACTTTATTACTTATGATAACAAAAGATACAGTCTTTGTATGAGAAAAGGTTATGTTCACTAACTCTACAAATAAACCAGAATTCTATGGAACAATGTATCTTTGTACTGAACAGTATCTTTTAATATTGATATCATTGTTGATAAACATTTAATGTATTGTAAAGTGACATGTGGAAGTATTTGTGAGATGTGCAGCTACCAGTCAAATAGCAGAAATTAGATGATGTTTCTTACAACTGTGGAAATGTTTGTAACTTGAAGTGGTCGACAGCCCACCAGAATTATAGCTACTAATGGACCTCTTCACAATCTGCTGGGTTCTGTGAAATAAAAAAATTTGAAATCAGTGTAGGAGTTCACTAGGATCAGCTGCAATATCTGATGTAATGATGGTGTTCCTTAATTTGCCAGACATCAAGGATTATAACCCAAATGATGCCATCAAGCTGCTGGACCAAGAAACAGAGGCCAGAGACAAGGCTTTATGAACCTAGATCTACAGAAATGAACATTAAATTTCAACTTTTTGTGAGTCCTGTTGCTGGAACACAGTTGTTTTTGTTCGAAGTTGTTGATACTAAATGATATATGTTGAAGCTGAACTGGCTTCTGTTTTATTTTTGCAGGATCAGTGCAATTTAGGCAGTATCAATAAAAATGTTATTTTGTTGATTCTGAAATTTGTGAAAAATAATCCAAATTTAGAGCCCATATGTTCTTGTTTATAAGTTGATCCAAATGCAGACGACATAGACACTGATCTTCCATGACATAGTGCACCGGTAGATAGGATCCATGTTCTTTGTTCTACTGATTAACAAACTGCATTGACCATGGTCTGTCAGTGCTTTATGCATTGACAAGTCTGGTTCTGTAAAGTTTGCTGTTGGATCTGACTTATATGTGAGTCTGTATGGTACAGTATGGTACACTTTTACAGTATGGTACACAATTATACAGTATCGTACAATATGGTACACTATTTTACAGTATGGTACACTATTGTACAGTATCATACAATATGGTACAGTATTGTTAATCATATTCTTATAAAAATTTTATAAAAAAAACATCCAGAGAAATTGTTGACAACACTACCCCATATGACAGTCAGTTGCAAGAGGGTGTAATGGTGCCATGATGCTATGTTTTAACTTTATAAATGCTTAATTAAATTACACATTTCAAGCACGTTTTCATTCATTGAAAGGTTGATTATTAATTGATTGATTGCAGTTCTATGCCCCATGGTGTGGTCACTGCAAAAAGTTGGAGCCAGTCTTCCAGCAGGTGGCACTGGCACTCAAGCACACTGAGGTTCAGGTAGCCAAGTTGGACTGTACTCAGTTTTCACATGTAGCATCTGAATTTGATGTCAGAGGATTCCCAACAATAAAATTGTGAGTTACTTTTTAATCTCCAAATCTAGCATCTTCAACAAATAATACATTTCTTAAAACATTATACCAGAAATATTGGGGTATGGTGACAAGTACTTTGTTAATATATCTCTTAGTCATCCAGTTTTATTTAATAATACCATATACTTATAGGAGGAGAAAAAATTAAATTGCAATCACCTTCCACCCCAATGGCATAAACCTTTTTTTGATCAGATGGTCATTTTAAACAACAGAGATTTGGTTATTGTTGCATATTTTCATGTCAGATGAATACATTATTGATGAAATATTATTAAAATATTATAAAACTTAAAAACTTTTCTTGTTTTGCTTCAACACAGTTTTTGTTTAATATAAAACAGCCACCATGAAAATAGGTGGCAGTCAAAAATCTACAAGAGTTTCCATTACAGAAGTTCTTTTTAAGCTGTTTGTAGGATGAAATGTTGGATAAAATGATAAATCAAGATGCATCCGCTAAGTTGTAATTCACTTGCAAATGGGTAACAATTCATTTGTTCACTCTTTAAGAATCGTGTAATTTCTGGTAATAATTAAATTAAATTTAATTTATTATAGAGCATACAACTTATATTTCTGATTTTCCACCTTCCTCTTTTTGGGAAAATTGTTACAAAAGTCAACATTTACTTTGATTATTAATGCATTCTATAAAAAACATGGGGGGAATATGAGGAATGGCATAAAATGAATGCAAGGCAAAGTAAACTTTGCCTTTTTTAGGGAATAGTTGAAATGACAGGGTGACTATTCTGCCTGAATCGACCACTGTAGTATGGACACTAATGATTCACATCAACCCTTTTCATCCAATCTACCCTCCTCCTGTAGCTTTTTGTGCACTCTGTAAATACTGTAAAATTGGGATGCATCTTGATGTGTACTACACTTTCATCACAAATGTAGGTCACTGTAACCTGTTTTTCATTCTTCACTTTAGTGAAATTTGTTGGTTTAAGTATATTTCTCAAGTTTAGTTTATGATAGAATCATCAAACAATATGAGTTTATGCATTTCTGTTTGTACCACACTTTACTGCAAAGGAAGGTCTCTGTGAACTACATTTCACATTTTAATGGCTTCAGTTACTTTTTGCAGTTAGCTCATGACCAATTTGGTTTTTTGCACCCAGTATATAACCTATTACACACAGAGTCATGAAAGATGGTGAGGGGTGCATTTTGATGTTATATGGAGAACTTGCCCCATGGAGAACTCGCCCTGGGAGAACTCATCCCAACATATCTGGAGAAGTTGCCCCAGAGTGGTTGGAGAAGTTGCCCCAAATGGTTGGAGAAGTCACCCCAAAACTTGTCACCTAGAAAACCTATTTAATATTAATTTTTGAAATAAATAAGTTATTTAAAAGATAGAAATGTGTACCTTAGAGCAAGACTGTTAGCAACAAAGATGTCACAACATGGTGGTTACCACATTATTTGATCGCATTTTGAATTGTTCAATTACCTAAATGAGATTATAAGTCATCGTGATTAACATTTGCACTGAAATTCAAATATACCGCCACACACGTCATTTTCCACTGAAAGTGTTTACTTAAGACCTGTATATGTTGGACTGTTAATACCAGTCATTGCAGAATCGCTGTTTGTTGTTGTTGATGCTGTTTAGTACTGTTGCCATTGTCAGGTGTTATAGCGGACTTGTTTGTCTGAAAATTGCCAACCACGAGATGATATAGTCATCTGTGTGGTGTCCAAGATGGTAAGAAATTCGTGCAGCCCCAATTGTTACATCATATAACAGATTATTTTATAGTTTCCTTAATAAGTTTTGTCTCCATCCATCAAAAGCAGACTGTTCATTGTAACTGTTTATTTAACTATTTTCAATGAATGCCATTAATTTCAATGGAATTTAATCTTTGCTCTTATTTTAGTAATATCTAAATTATATCAATTTTAATTGAAACCAACCTGGGTTAGAATAACTGAAATATGTCTTGGTTATCTGATGGCTTCACTCCATCTGTTCTAGATTATATGCTGTACCTGTATCCTAATTCTATTTTATTATGTTTGTCATTCCAACGTAATGGTACAGATGTCATCATAGCAAAGTGTACAGTCCTTTTTGATGATTTGGTAAATTTCAATAGGTTCAAAGATATATGCAGTGAATTTCAAAATCATTGTCAGATTTGCTGAGATCATTCTTTTCATCGGACATCTGCTAAAACGAACAGGAACACTTGTTTAAAAATTATTATTGTTAGTATCAACTGTTCTTTTTCGGAAGTGTTTAGAAGTGATTCGATTGCATACAAAAAGCATGAGTCGTCATTGTTTGTGACTCTGATATAAACATTTTTGTTCTTAACCCATTTTGACAAAATCCTGTGCGAGACTGATTTAAATTCATCTATGTTCAAATAAATGTAATTAATTTTATCAAACATACTATTAAGTAGTCACAGTCATTTTTGAGTAAGTAGAGGGTTCAGATTGTCAACCAGATCATTGAATACCTTTTCCTTGATTGAATATGTTCAGCGCGTATCCAAATACATTTTTTTTCATTATCTTAGACGATCCTACGCTTGGTACTGAATAACATGTGAAATATTGCCATTGTTTTCTATCAGTGCTCATCTGTGACAGTTATATGGCAAAACTGTTTCAATATTGTGCAAAAAGTATTCGTTTTGAAATCCTTACTTTAGATCATTGTTGAACTCTGATATTTATATTGTAAAATTATATTAGCATGGGTACTGGAACAATCCTCAATTTTGTACTTTTTTTTCTCCATCTTTGAAAAGTAAGAAATTATCTACCAAATAGAATAACATTAAAGACATGTTTATGCTTTGTCATTCAATGTTTCCAACATCAATTTATTATGCACCTTTGATTTTGTTATGTAACTGCATTGGATGAATATGCATTTTTCTTTCCACACTTACATTCAAGTGTATAATAAACCCTTCCTTCCCATTCTGCATTTGACTTGTTTGTATAATGTCAATAATAGAAAAATAAATCACTTATAACTGAAAGTCTGTGGGTTCGTATAAACTAGTTAGATTTCTTATAAACAACACATACTGGAACACTATGAGAATTTTTTTAAAACAAATGTTACTGTTAACTTTCTTGATTGTTATATCTATTATACTAACATTATTCATTAATGTGGTAATTACTCTCGAACTCGGACCAGGCTGATTCGGTATAAATTACTGACAGATTATACTCATATTTCTGGCTGATTCGACCCAACTATCAAGCTGATTCGGACCATGTAAAATATTATTCAGTTTAGTCCAGGATTTAAATGTGACATCTAAATTTGTTTTTAGAGATGATCTTCTCATTATGTCTCAAATATGTTGAGCAGTTCAAATATGCATTTAAGGTAACAAAATTTTGTTAGTACGCGTGATCATGGTGTTGTTATATATAATAAAATAATGTAATCCTATTTATTTTGCATTGACAATTTAGTAGTTTAAAATTTTTAAACTTCTCATTCACTTTAAATAGTTTGTTTTATTGAGAAAAAATAAAATTACGAACACTGACAAAAAAGAAGAAATAAACTAAATGATGGTGCTTAGTACAAGTGAACTTTCAGAAACCATCTGAATTGTGTGCATTAGCCATGATGTTGAACTCAATAGCGACCGGATTTCCTGAGTAGGCGTCATTGATGCTTTTTATTGCATTCAAGTATCATTTGTCAATGGTTAGCAAATTGCCATGAAAAATCAGATTAAATTGTTCAGTTAGAGAGACGATACTATAACCCTTTGGCTTATTGATGGTCAGCACCAATTCAGTCGATTTCATGTTATACAGGTCCATGCCATAAAGTCCTCTCAGGATGACTTTGGTTATTAGGTTGGAACCCTTATAAAACTGAAAATGTCACATCATGCTTACATCTGCTTTATTTTTCCAAATAAAATGCATGTAATGATTTGAAGAGCAGAGCAAAGAGGGACAGAAAACACTTCTTTTTCGTTAAGTACAGAAGCGGAGTTGATCAAATTGAAAAGTTGCACATTTTATAGATTTAATAAGTTATTAAGTTGAAGAAAAACAACGATACATAAAGCCATAACAACCAGGTGGCGATGTCTCAGAATTAGTATCTTGGGGCAACTTCTCCAGGCGCAGTGGAGCGACTTCTTCGACCACCATGGGGAAACTTCTCCTGACACCTGGGATTGAGTTTTCCCAGAACGAGTTCTCCATGGGGTGAGTTCTTCCAGGGCGAGTTGGCCATGGTGCGAGTTCTCCATAATACCATTTTGATAAGTATAACACCCTCATCACAAAAGTAGGTCACTGACTTATTTTTTGTGTCACTGACTTAAGTTAAATTATGATTTTAGTTTATTTCTTGAGCTCTGCTCATGCTAGACTCATGAAACCAAATGATTGAATGCATCTATCTTTGTATCACATCCTTACCACAAAAGAATGTCACTGCAACCAAAACTTCTCACTTTGCTGACTTAGGTTAAGTTGCATTTATCTTCTGATAATATATTTATCACGTTGACTTTCTTTCAGCCTTGAGCATTGCTAGAATCATCAAATTATGTGATTGTATCCCATTAGTACTACTTTTTTACTTGTAGTTGAGCACTACACCATACCAATGGCTTAAAGGTAGATAACTGACCTTTAGACAGAACCATTCCTGTGAGACTGCCTTGATCTCCCTAACTGATAAATGGCTTCAAGCACTTGACCAAGGTAGAATAATAGGAACTGTATTTGTAGATTTCAGGAAAGCTTTTGACATGGTGGATCATGAAATCCTTTTGAAGAAACTGAAAATCTACCAGTGTGATGAAAGAACAATTAGATGGTTTACTTCATACTTAAATGAGAGAACACAACATGTTTACATAAATAATGTTCTGTCTGAACCTGAAACAATTAGATATGGAGTACCACAAGGCTCAATTCTAGGTCCACTACTATTCATTTTATTTATTAATGACCTACCACTTTTACTAAGAGACTCAATATCATCTACAGATCTCTATGCAGATGACACAACATTGTCAGACATCCAAAACACAAAGCATGAGCTCGAAATTTCTTTTCAGAATGCACTAAACAAACTGGAAAACTGGTGCACATGTAATGGCATGGTGGTAAATACTGGTAAAACTAAAATATTACTTATCTCAACACGCCAAAGAAGGACAAATCTTGATAGTGATGAACTATGTCTGACATGGAAGGATACAAATCTGCAAATAGTCTGTCATGATAGGCTACTTGGTGTTCTGGTAGATAATAACCTATCATGGACTGAACATATCAAACATACCAGTAAAAAAGTCAATTCAAGTTTATGGCTTCTCAGTAGGATAAGACATTTTCTCCCTGAAAGGCACAGGAAACTATTTTATAACAGTTACATACAACCCTATTTGGACTACTGTAGTATAGTATGGGGTAATTCAAATGATAAAAACATAGCAAAGCTGGCACATCTTCAAAAAAGAGCATTTGGGCTAATATCAATCCAGAAAGAAAGCAAGGAAAGTTTAGCTGGTAGGTTAAAAATATTACCTATTAAAGACCGAATCTGTTTGAGAAAAGCCAAATTAATGTACAGGATATCTCAGAATAGTGCTCCTGAATATTTACAATCACTATTCCAGTATAGGCTACCTGGTAATACTCCCCACCTGCGATCCATGTCTACCAAACAGTATAAAATTCCCAAACCAAATAAGGAGTTATTTAAAAAAAGTTTCCAATACTCTGGAACTCTGCTCTGGAATAGTATTCCAGCTGAGATTAGAAATGCCCACTCTATTTCCTTCTTCCAAACCCAATATATCCAGTGGCTTAAGAGATGCAGCTTAAATAAATAAATTCCTTTGTATGAGGGCCTCAAGGTAGATTAGTTTTTAGCTAATTGTGTTACCCTCTTTAAATAAGGTCATTATTATTATTATTATTATTATTATTATCCAGTTTTCATACTTAGCTGAGTTTGATTCAGTCTGGTTTTGCTGTTCATGCTACAATCATTAAGCTTGGTGAGTCTATATATCTCTTGTAGTAACATATCCATGCTAAGGTCACTGTGACCTGCGTTTCATATCTTACTGGCTTAGGTTAAGTTGTTGCATTTAGCTCATGACCACAGCTTTTTGCATGCTCTGTGCTAACTGAACTATACAGAATCATGAAACTTGGGGATGCCACTTTATGCCAAATTCCCTGATTTCTGTAGCTGGTCAGTGTGGATCATACTGTACACTTTACTGACTTTGATTAAATTTTGACTGATGTTTATTTTTCAGACACTAGTAATGCTAGACATGTGAAAATGATGTGTTCTTAGTCCTAAACAGGTCATGGTGATCTGTATTAAGCTTAGCGATGTGTCAAATTTTGTGTTAACAGTTCATTTCTTGGCTGTTATTTATGTTCCAATCATGATGATCGATTGCTTCTCTTACTGCTACTCCTTTAAAATCAAAGATGATAACTGTAACCTATATTTTACATTGATTCATCATGCTAGATCTGTAGGCACTGTAACCTATATTTTACATTGATTCATCATGCTAGATCTGTAGGCATCCAAACCTATATTTTACATTGATTCATCATGCTAGATCTGTATGCACTGTAACCTATATGTTACATTGATTCATCATGCTAGATCTGTAGGCACTGTAACCTATATTTTACATTGATTCATCATGCTAGATCTGTAGGCACTGTAACCTATATTTTACATTGATTCATCATGCTAGATCTGTATGCACTGTAACCTATATTTTACATTGATTCATCATGCTAGATCTGTAGGCATCCAAACCTATATTTTACATTGATTCATCATGCTAGATCTGTAGGCATCCAAACCTATATTTTACATTGATTCATCATGCTAGATCTGTCTGCATCCAAACCTATATTTTACATTGATTCATCATGCTAGATCTGTCTGCATCCAAACCTATATTTTACATCAATTCATCATGCTAGATCTGTAGGCATCCAAACCTATATTTTACATTGATTCATCATGCTAGATCTGTAGGCATCCAAACTGACTCAGAAAGCCCTTTCTGATCAATGAATTTGAAAGTAGGAATAAATATGTTTATTCAGTGGTCAGTATTCCACTAAGGTGACTGTACATTGCATGTTGTGATATGTTTCCCTAGCACCTTAACTGTTTTGTACTTTGAATAAGTTTAAAAGTTACGTGGGTGAACTGCATGCACAAAACTGACTATATAAGTCCTGTTAATACTTCAAATGTCACATTTTAAATTGATTAAAGATTAAAATGATTGCCAAAAATTCAGCTAATGAGAAAAGGGGTGTAGATACTTAAATCTGATTTGATTTCTAGCATGATAATGTTTGCAGTGGTTTCTGGAGCTAGTAAAAGTGAGACAAACTAAGTTACTGTTGATTATGCTCATGTTTTATATGCGCTTACCTACTTACATAGGGAAATGAATCTTAGTACAGCTACAGGTCTCTCATATAACATCCATCCAGAGGTAAAGAGGTAAAATAAAACTGTTGTACTTGCAGTGACACTGTGGACCATTCTCAAAAATGAAACCACTGTACTTGCAGTGCCACTGTTGACCATAAACAAATTGAAACCATTGAAGATGTTGTGCCACTGTGGACCAGAGGTAAAATGAAACTATTGTACTTGAAGTGGCACTTTGAACCATTGACAAAAATGAAACCATAGTACTTGCAGTGGCACATTGGGGCATTGACGAAAATGAAACCATCATACTTGCAGTGTCACTATGGACAATTGCCAGAAATGAAGCCATTGTACATGCAGTACCACTGTGGAACATTGACACAAATGAAACCATAGTACTTGCAGTGGCACTGTGAACCATTGACAAAAATGAAACCATTGATGATGTGGTACCACTGTGGACCAGAGACAAAAATTAAACCATTCACTTGCATTGCCTTTGTGGACTGTTAAAAGAAATGAAACCATTTTATTTGAATTGGTTTTGTTTTGTTGGTTTTAATGCCATTTTTCAGTACATCATGGAATGTACATCACAGCCATTATATTTTAGTGGAGGACGACCACTGACCCACAAAGAGCTATTGGCAAGCTTTCTTACATACCTGTGTTGGCCAAGCTGAGACTTGAACCTGCATGTAGAGTGGTGAGATGTGAGTGATCTGTAAAGGCAAACACCTTAGACCACCATGGGCGCCATTTACTTGAATTGGTCTTTAACATGTATGACAATATCAGTTGAAAGTAAACAACATGAAGCCTAGTATTATATCTTTATTTCCTTATTAAAACTTTATTATTTGACAAAATTAAAAGTTCAGATACTGTGATTTAAAAATAATTATGTTCAGCTTACATAAACCAAACTTTATGCTACATATATATATATTTCATTTTGGTTAACACACTTCTTTACACACATACATGCATTCATAGAGTTTTCTATAATTCTTGCTATACTGCAGTTAGGTGCATAATGTGGCAGGCAGTTAGGGATTGCAATTACCCTGTTATAATTAGGGAGGTTATACTTCTAGGCATGAAATATTTATGATTATTAATGAAATTCAAGAACATGTTATATAAAGATTGTTGATTTCAGAGTGTAAATATAGAAACAGGATAGATTATTTATGAAGCAAATACATCAGATTGTCAAAATGATTACTTAATGAGTACAAGAACAGGTGCCTGAGGAAATTATTTATGTTGTGGACTTTGAAAACCAGATGTATGCATATTTTTTATCTAAAAATATTGGAAAAGAAGGGCAATTTCAGTCACTATTGTATTAGCTTCATACACTTGTCTAATTTCAGCTTTTCCAATGAAAGAAATTATACACATCGTAGTGATAGGACAAAAGAAGATATTCTTGAATTTGTTCATCGAGTTAATGGGTAAGTTCAGTTTAAAGATTTAACTTACTATCATTTTTTATGAAGTAGTAATATTCTTAAGGAAAATATGTAGTTTTGAAATCATCAGGCAAAAGTGTCTAACTTTAGAGTTACCCTCTATTATATTTTTTATGTAACAGAACTTACTGTCATGCAAGCTTAATCTGTCATACTTGTATCAGCTTCGAGTAATCTTTGGCATGAGATTTTTTTCATAGTGATAAAATGCTATATTATTTATTTTGTGTCGTCTGTGTATTTTGGGGGGTTTGAATGCCTCCATTCCTATGGTTTGGTATCCTTTCTCTTTTACTATATATACTATTGTTTGCATTACTGATATTACAATAAAACCTGCCACGAAGGACGACTTTCAGAAAACACTTATCATGAGAGACCAGATTGCTAATGCAGATTTGTTGATTATATAGTGTTATGACCAATTGTGAGAGACCACCAGTCTGTTGGCAGAAAGTAAAGTCTTTGAAGACAAGTTCTACTGTGGTAACAAAACTGTATGGTCATACTAAATTTAATAACAAGTTACTGGGCCTTATGTTTATCTTAAGGGAGGCAACTCAGATTGACATAACTGATTATATCCTCATAGGTCTCAGAAACGCTTAATCACACGTATTTGGATGCCAGTTTTTTTTATCTGGGATGCAGAAATTACTTAAGCAGGAGTCCTCTGTACGCATGTAATAGGTGGGCGTCAAAATTCAAAGACTTGCCAGTCCTGCTTCAGCCACCTGCTTAGTGAGAAAATATATTGATCAGTTAGCTTTGCTGATATTTACAATGACAGAATTCAGTGGTTGAAAGACCCCTTGATGTACATGTTATTATAAGAGTACATCAAAAGAATGTGATGCAATAACTGGGCAGCAGATTCAAAGACTTTGACTGGTGGCAGGGTGGGAACATGTGCTGATATTTATAATGACAGAATTCAGAGGCAGAAAGACCTAGAGATGTACATGTGTCCATTTATAAGAGTATATCAAATAAACAAATTTAGCTTTCATAATTGTGTTTGACCGTTCCGGTGGCCTAGTGGTTAGAGCGTCCACCTTGGATGGAGGAGGTCGTGGGTTAAATCCCTGCGCTGAGTCATACCAAAGACATAAATATGGTACTAACAGCTGTCTCACTTGGCACTCAGCAGTAAGAAGCAGTGTCAGGATAATGTGACTGGGTGGGACATCATGCTTCATGTCTGTGGCATGATGCCCCAGTGCTAGACATCACTATAAACTGCCACACTGCAGACATCGTAGCGATTATGACTGAAAAATTGTTAAAGCTATGTTAAAAATCCAAATCATACACACACACACACACACAGTTGTGTTCATTTTCGATTGTAGTGGAATAAGCAGTGCACGTGACCTCTGAATCAAGACATGTTGAGACTTAGACAAAATGCCATTCACAAATTTGGATAGTATTTTGGAGTTAAATGGCAAACTGACGAAGATTGTAATGAGATTCAGAAGAGAGCTAAAGCTGCTAGAACTGATAGTTTGGATGGGACAGTAGCCAAGTGTAAGAAAAGTGTGTGATGCCTAGTGGATTGACAAAATTCAGTCTCACTAAAATGGACAAACAAGAGCTATGTCAATGTTATAAAGAATGTAGAAATTAAACTCAATGGCAACCACTAGTTCTTCTAATTTGCAGTTTTCTGGGAGGGGACTGCAACTTTTGCTGGTGGGACTCCTATTTTTACCAGAATTGGAGTCCTGGACTCCAAGTTTTAAAATCCTAGCAAGGCCTCTTATCCTGTCATAGATGATTAAAGATTATGATTAGCAGTAGCTGTGCCCTTTCCATCTTATTTTATGCAAAATAATATCATTTCAACCAAACCATCTGTTTTTTTTCATTACTTTGATTATGGGGTACAAACTAAAATGTCAGACATAAGCTGAAATGTTTTATAGTTTTTTTGTAAACTCCAGTCCCGGAGAGTTCCTGGAAAAAGGCATTGCTTTCCATCTCATCCACTCTTTTCAGCCATTTAGCTACCTGTGTAACTATCATATTGAAGGTAATTATAAATTCTTTCTTAGAAAGAAGAAAGGATATTTATATAATGAATTAATTATGTGCTTTTTTTGTAATTATACTTAACTGTATATACAATGCTTGCAATGTTCATTCCTAATTGATCATAGTTAGGAGTATTTTGCCTTATTTTCTGACAGGCCAGCAGTCATTCCTAGTTGATCATAGTTAGGAGTATTTTGCCTTATTTTCTGACAGGCCAGCAGTCATTCCTAGTTGATCATAGTTAGGAGTATTTTGCCTTATTTTCTGACAGGCCAGCAGTCATTCCTAATTGATCATAGTTAGGAGTATTTTGCCTTATTTTCTGACAGGCCAGCAGTCATTCCTAATTGATCATAGTTAGGAGTATTTTGCCTTATTTTCTGACAGGCCAGCAGTCATTCCTAATTGATCATAGTTAGGAGTATTTTGCCTTATTTTCTGACAGGCCAGCAGTCATTCCTAGTTGATCATAGTTAGGAGTATTTTGCCTAATTTTCTGACAGGCCAGCAGTCATTCCTAATTGATCATAGTTAGGAGTATTTTGCCTTATTTTTTGACAGGCCAGCAGTCATTCCTAGTTGATCATAGTTAGGAGTATTTAGCCTTATTTTCTGACAGGCCAGCAGTCATTCCTAATTGATCATAGTTAGGAGTATTTTGCCTTATTTTCTGACAGGCCAGCAGTCGTTCCTAATTGATCATAGTTATGAGTATTTTGCTCTATTTTCTGACAGGCCAGCAGTCATTCCTAGTTGATCATAAGAGTATTTTGCCTTATTTTCTGACAGGCCAGCAGTCATTCCTAGTTGATCATAGTTAAGAGTATTTTGCCTTATTTTCTGACAGGCCAGCAGTCATTCCTAGTTGATCATAGTTAGGAGTATTTTGCCTTATTTTCTGACAGGCCAGCAGTCATTTCCTAGTTGATCATAGTTAGGAGTGTTTTGCCTTATTTTCTGACAGGCCAGCAGTCATTCCTAGTTGATCATAGTTAGGAGTATTTTGCCTTATTTTCTGACAGGCCAGCAGTCATTCCTAATTGATCATAGTTAGGAGTATTTTGCCTTATTTTCTGACAGGCCAGCGGTCATTCCTAATTGATCATAGTTAGGAGTGTTTTGCCTTATTTTCTGACAGGCCAGCAGTCATTCCTAGTTGATCATAGTTAGGAGTATTTTGCCTTATTTTCTGACAGGCCAGCAGTCATTCCTAATTGATCATAGTTAGGAGTATTTTGCCTTATTTTCTGACAGGCCAGCGGTCATTCCTAATTGATCATAGTTAGGAGTGTTTTGCCTTATTTTCTGACAGGCCAGCAGTCATTCCTAGTTGATCATAGTTAGGAGTATTTTGCCTTATTTTCTGACAGGCCAGCAGTCATTCCTAATTGATCATAGTTAGGAGTATTTTGCCTTATTTTCTGACAGGCCAGCAGTCATTCCTAGTTGATCATAGTTAGGAGTATTTTGCCTTATTTTCTGACAGGCCAGCAGTCATTCCTAATTGATCATAGTTAGGAGTATTTTGCCTTATTTTCTGACAGGCCAGCAGTCATTTCCTAGTTGATCATAGTTAGGAGTATTTTGCCTTATTTTCTGACAGGCCAGCAGTCATTCCTAGTTGATCATAGTTAGGAGTATTTTGCCTTATTTTCTGACAGGCCAGCAGTCAGAAAGCTGACAAGCATTGGGAAATTCAATGAAGTTGCCAGTGAACACAGTGGTGGTGCTTTCTTTGTCTTTGTATCAAATCAAGATCCTCATGATGATCTTTTTGTAAGTATGGGTTGATGTATACAAATATCTTAATAATGGAGTAATAATCAGTAAATTTTCATTATGAGCTTTTGGTATGGTCCAATATGCATTATCCATTGTCCATTGTCCATTATCCATTGTCCATTGTCCATTGTCCATTATCCATTGTCCATTGTCCGTCAATAATTGCTATTTTCAGCTTATTCTCATTTGGGATTTTGATTGTGTTGTCTGATTGACTCAGTTGCAACTTAGAGTATGAATTGTGACCAGTGATGATCTTCCTGGCTAGGTGGTAACTAGCAGTCATACAGCATGTGTCAGCAGCCAGTGATACATTCCCATAACCAATTTGTAACATCACTGCCGAGGGTGTTTATAGCACATGATCTTCAGAGCTTGCCTACCAACGTACCTTATTTATGTCAATGATTGTCATCAACCTTGTGCTACTTATGTGTGTATGTGTGTGCACATGTGCATGCATGCATGTCACACACATTACCCACTCTGCCATAGTAACCATAGCCAACATTCAAAATCCCACTCGAAGTTCGCAATTTGCGAGTGGAAAAATGTCATTTGCGAGCTCAGAAAATAACAGGTAGGCTATCATATGGTGTTATTTTTCACAAAAAAATCTTGATTTTCTATCTATTTAAAAAAAATTATTTATTTACTGGCAATCAATTTGACTAGCATTTTCAGTTTAGACACGAGTTGCAATTGCTGAGAACATAGAATTAGAATAACAATAATACTTTACTGTCTTGAATGCATGCCATGCGTGGAGAAGAGGCATGCATTGAGGCATATTTGGCACATACATACCCACCCCTTTCAGCTTATTGTCAGCTGTGCATCTGTACCGAAGTAACTCGGCAATATTTGGATCAGTTCAGATTCAGAAAAGTTGATTGCATTAGCAGCAAGCACCCTGTCCCACTCGGACAATATGTGGGTATCACGTTCTGTGTGTTAGTTTCTGCATGCTTTGATTTGGCTCTAGACACTTCCACCTTGCATGATCTGATACAGCTGGTTGTTAACTGACCACCGGCCGAGAGTTATGATCCCAGTCAAGCCATCGACAAATCGTACTTCACGGCTACAGGCAAACATCATGTGGGTGGACATAAGCGCAAGCTTGCAGTGGCTGATTTATAGGTTAGGTAAAATGTTTTTATAAAAACTGCAATTATTATGTTAACAAAAGAATTAATTAAATGTAAGTGTTTATTGTTATTAAAACGAAGACAAATATGTAATGTCAGTTTTTTATGTTTACCTGAACCTATTATATATTCGATGTTGACAGTAGTCGTCGTCTGTTCCTGTCCTCTCCCCCCATTTGTTGGCATTCTTTGGCTAGCAATTTGTCATAACAAATTGCGAGTTACTCATGGTTCCAATTTTCAAGGGTTGAGCATAGCTGTAAAGCAATATTCCATATACAGAAACATGCCAAACACTATTCAAAGAAATTAATCTACTTTTTTCTCTCCCAGTAACCAAATGTTCAAACTGTAATAAATGTGAAACCACATATTTCAATATCTGTGTGGAATTAATTATAAGAAATAAATCAGCATTACAATTAGGTTATTGATGCATAATTTCCATAGATTTGCTATTTTTTCTGGGATGATACAAATTTTATTTTTATATTTTCCTCTTACAAAAATGAGCATATAAGATACATGTGAAATGTTTGTCAATACATGCAGAATGCCCAAAATTTGTTTGAAATTAAAATCTCAACGTCTGAGATTTGACACTTTTCCACATTATTATTTATTTCGGCTGAATTCAGATTTATTTTTGAACAATTATCAAACTTTAGTTGTTAATTGTTAATAATTAGGGCTCTTATAATGTGCCAAGTCAGATATCTTTGTACAATAAAAACACACCTTTCCCAAGCTGAAATTGACATCATCTTTTGATGCTGTACTTTGTCAACATTTGATAACAGTGTTGACTGTGGTTTTATCTACTCAAGTCAAGTCTTTATTAGGAGAGACTTTTTGATTGTCAAATGGTGGTGGGGGAATAGGGTAAATGCTTCAAAACAAAATTGCCTTGTTCCAATTTTATTCTGTCCTTATTTTTCTTGAAACAAGTTTATCTTGTGATGAAAGGAAGAAAATAACCCTCTCAGAAGGAACATTCTAGCCCCATACGTCAAATGATCAGTCCCGTACAGTACACATGCGGTCCAAATATAACAAGTTCCGAGTTATCTGTATTCAGCCTTGTGATTGTGCCATTACTGCTCAAGGACTATGCATGTTGTTTGTACTTCAATGTTTTCAGTTTGTTTGGTTATTTTATTGTTGTCAATTTGGAATTAAATTGTCCATATCTCAAAGGATTACTTTTAATTTATTATAGGAAGATAAATTTATGCTTTTCAAGAAAAACTCATCAATTTGTGCCTCTCAATAATTAGTATTTTATTGAATAAAGTCAAAATTAATGAAAAAGAGGTTGATCAAGTTTTTCTAAATATACATGTACTGAATATAAAGACTTTTGAAATAATGTTTTCTTGTCTAAATATATATAATAATGACTAATTCTTCAAAGTGGTATCTGGTTGTAAATCGCTTTTGATGTTGCAGTCTTTCCATGGGTGGTCTGCATTCATTGGTGACTCAAATGTCAATCAGTAATGTCAACCAGCCCCTCCACAGTGGAGCTGCCATCATCATACCTGCTGATGGAGAGGTGGCAATTTATAGGTTTTTATCCCTCCACAATGGAGCGAAAGTGGAGGGGATCAAGTCACCCACCACAATGAATAGGGTTTCAAAAAATTGTGTGAACTGTACTGTACATAAGGGTAGACAACTTTGCTGATCTTAATATTAATTGTTGTTCTAATTTTAACACTAAAGTAGTTTTACCAAATCTGTAAACTTGCACCTTAGTTATCACCACAGAACTTCCAGACAAAAATTATCAGTCGCTATGGACTTTTATTATGGCAAACTGGTACCATAGGCTGTTGGGTAAAAAAGGGATATTGGGTCTAATTATTACCAGTGCAATGGGAAGTTACATTTTTTTTCCCGCTTTGCAGTGTTTTCAGTGTGACATCATAGCATGTGACATTCGATCCAGTTTACCTCTTGGTTGGCCTCATATAAATATCTTGACGTAATCTAGCACTGATTTTCTCATATGTATTTATTAGGGCATTTATATTATGATGTTCCACAGAATTTCGACTGACAAGATGCAAAATTAAGTGAATAATTGTTATTTAAAGGTATATGTATAAATGACACCTATTGCTGAAATAGTCTACTGATTGCCTTAACAACCTGTGTGACTTGTAAACAAATAAGACAAGTTTGTAGCCATTCTGTAAACACTCATGGCAATGATGTCATATAAAAGTTATAGAGTGCATGGCATATGCTATGTTATTTGTAGCTACCATCTGTCAGGTAAAAACATACATTTATGATAATAAGTGGCAAAAGAGCAAGTCTGAGAATGCATTTCAAATCTGTAGAAAAACCACTGGATCAATTTCAAACAAACTTGGCAGAGGGCATCCTGGCAAGGATACAAATGTTGCTGATCTCCCATCAAATATGCTTACCACTGCAAAAAAATAAAATTTAAATGGCTTCTTCTCAAACACCACTGAATAAAATTTGACAAAAGCATCATGCTTACATTTTTTTTTTTTTTTACAAATGATGTTGATCCAGTATGAAATATGGCTGCCATTACTAGGAATATGCAAATATTTAAACAACTTCTCAATAACTGCTGGACAGAAATTGATCAAGTTTGACACAAGATACCCTTACATGAAGGCCTTTTTGATGTTTGTACAGATTGTGCAAATATTTGATAAAATATGGCAGCCAATAGAAAACCTTAAAGTTATCTCTCCATAAAAAGCTATGGATAGGAGTGTGTTTGTGTGTGTGATTTGGATTTTTAATGTAGCTTTAACAATTTTTAAATGGATAGGATTGGACCAAACTTGGCTGCAAACATTTAAAGTTTGTAAAAATGACGCTGATCCAGCGTCAATTATGGCCACCATTACTAGAGCGCCTACAAACAGCTTCTCTAAAACTAATGACCAAAATTTGACCAAATTTGACAGAAGGCATTTTGGCATAATGACCTTTTATGTTCTTATGGATGATGCTAATTTATCATCAAATGTAACTGAAGTTACTAAAAATTTAAAATTGTGAAAATATCAGTAAGCATCACATTAACTCGGATTTCTTGCCAACTGTCCGTGCATTTGGTTCTAGGTAGCTCAAGGACAGGTGAGTGATTTTAGATCCACATGGGCCACTTGTTAGTATGTGTGCAGTCCTACATAAATTGGGCTCACATTTATGAGTAGCAAAATGTTTATTATTTATACGCTATGTTGTTTTATGTGCCCAAATTGTTTATTTTTACCTGGCTGCCACTGGGTTACATTTAGGATGCCTGATCATGTAAAAGAATGAAAATTCAGATTTCCTGCAAAATTTCCAATTTTATATTGGCAAAGTTGCACAGAAAATAAGAATTGTGTGGATTTTTGATGGATAATACACTATTTTTTTTTATTTAAAAATCCTAGTTGTCACTCTCACTGGATGCTTTCTTTTCGTAGTTGTCAATCATGTCACATATTTCTTGTGTGTCAAATGCTGAGATCAAAATGAAAGGTCAGGAGAGAGCATGTTTGATGCTGAGGTTAGCATTGTGGGACAATGCATTAAATGGCAAAACCAGTCACTTTTTAATCATTTTATCAGTAATACTTCTACTAATGGTCAGAGTGCAAATATTTCTATCAATAGGCACACTGACACTGAACAGATTAATCTTCCGGCTGATCAGATGATGCTAGTGATAATGTCCATCAGAATAGTGGTGCTGTATCCGAGGGTCCATCCAGTGACAAGAAAAAAAATATTCATTCAATTCAGACTGGAAAACAAATCGGCTTTGACTGGAAATGAATGAAAAATATATTAGATGCTTTGCAGTTGATGTGTAAAACTGGCAAAGAAAATTCCTTTAACTCGTACTTTATCTAAATACTCCTTTAACTAAATACTTGTATCAGGACATCAACCTGTGATTGATGCATTGAATTACCAGGTCTCATAAATACATTGGTATTACTTCCAGAATAAATTTGCAAAACTTTTGCAATTAGGAAAGCTTTGCAAAATTTAGATGTTACGTCTGTGAATCGAGTAAAATTAAGAGATGAAGAATTTGTATTTTATTCTTTTTCATGATATAAACATAAAGTTTCCATTTAAATTTTATTCCTTTTCATGGTATAAATATAAAGTTTCAGTTTAAATTTTATTCCTCTTCATGGTATAAACATAAAGTTTCAGTTTAAATTTTATTCCTCTTCATGGTATAAACATAAAGTTTCAGTTTAAATTTTATTCCTCTTCATGGTTTAAACATAAAATTTCAGTTTAAGTTTTATTTCTCTTCATGGTATAAACATAAAGTTTCAGTTTAAATCTTATTCCTCTTCATGGTATAAACATAAAGTTTCAGTTTAAATTTATTCCTCTTCATGGTATAAACATAAAGTTTTTATTCCTCTTCATGGTTTAAACATAAAGTTTTTATTCCTCTTCATGGTATAAACATAAAGTTTTTATTCCTCTTCATGGTTTAAACATAAAGTTTGTATTCCTCTTCATGGTTTAAACATAAAGTTTTTATTCCTCTTCATGGTATAAACATAAAGTTTCAGTTTAAATTTTATTCCTCTTCATGGTATAAACATAAAGTTTCAGTTTAAATTTATTCCTCTTCATGGTATAAACATAAAGTTTTTATTCCTCTTCATGGTATAAACATAAAGTTTTTATTCCTCTTCATGGTATAAACATAAAGTTTCAGTTTAAATTTTATTCCTCTTCATGGTATAAACATAAAATTTCAGTTTAAGTTTTATTCCTCTTCATGGTATAAACATAAAGTTTCAGTTTAAGTTTTATTCGTCTTCATGGTATAAACATAAAGTTTTTATTCCTGTTCATGGTATAAACATAAAGTTTTTATTCCTGTTCATGGTATAAACATAAAGTTTTTATTCCTGTTCATGGTATAAACATAAAGTTTTTATTCCTCTTCATGGTATAAACATAAAGATTTTATTCCTCTTCATGGTATAAACATAAAGTTTCAGTTTAAATTTTATTCCTCTTCATGGTATAAACATAAAGCTTTTATTCCTCTTCATGGTATAAACAAAGTTTCAGTTTAAGTTTTATTCGTCTTCATGGTATAAACATAAAGTTTTTATTCCTCTTCATGGTATAAACATAAAGTTTTTATTCCTCTTCATGGTTTAAACATAAAGTTTTTATTCCTCTTCATGGTATAAACATAAAGTTTTTATTCCTCTTCATGGTATAAACATAAAGTTTTTATTCCTCTTCATGGTATAAACATAAAGTTTTTATTCCTCTTCATGGTATAAACATAAAGTTTTTATTCCTCTTCATGGTATAAACATAAAGTTTTTATTCCTCTTCATGGTTTAAACATAAAGTTTTTATTCCTCTTCATGGTATAAACATAAAGTTTTTATTCCTCTTCATGGTATAAACATAAAGTTTCAGTTTAATGCAGAGTTTTAATCACTTCTGAAAGTATGTGTATGAAGGCAGCCATGCTGTCTTCAATTATGACCCATGTGCCATATACTATGGAGAGAAATATCTGTGTTTGTCCATATGCTGTTTTTGTTGCTATTTAATTATTTAATGAAGACTGACTGGATATAGACTACTTAATGAAGACTGACTGGATATAGACTACTTAATGAAGACTGAATGGATATAGACTACTTAATGAAGACTGAATGGATATAGACTACTTAATGAAGACTGAATGGATATAGACTACTTAATGAAGACTGAATGGATATAGGCTACTTAATGAAGACTGAATGGATATAGACTACTTAATGAAGACTGAATGGATATAGACTACTTAATGAAGACTGAATGGATATAGACTACTTAATGAAGACTGAATGGATATAGGCTACTTAATGAAGACTGAATGGATATAGGCTACTTAATGAAGACTGAATGGATATAGACTACTTAATGAAGACTGAATGGATATAGGCTACTTAATGAAGACTGAATGGATATAGACTACTTAATGAAGACTGAATGGATATAGACTACTTAATGAAGACTGAATGGATATAGACTAAATGGATCCAGGCTACTTAATGAAGAATGAAAGATATAAATTACTTCATGAAAACTGAAAGATATAGACTACATAATGAAGACAGAATTATATAGACTACTTCATGAGGTCTGAATGGATATGGACTACTTCTTCAGTACTGGATGGATATAGACTACTTCATGAAGACTAAATGGATACAGATGACTTCATGAAGACTGAAAAATATTGACTGCTTCATTAAGACTAAAATATATAGACTAATTCATGAAGACTGAAAGATATAGACTACTTCATGAGGGCTGAATGGATATGGACTACTTCATGAATACTGGATGGATATAGACCACTTCATGAAGACTGAATACATTTAGAGTACTTCATGGGGACAGAATGGATATAAACTATTTCATGAGGACTTTCATGGATATAGACTACTTTATGAAGATTGAGTCAATTGTTATGACTCTATGGTCATAAACTAAGTAACAGACAGAAGCAGAACCAAGTTATAAAATGAAAATGTAAGAGGAACTAACAGCATTATGAATTGAATCCAAAATAATCCTTAAAATGTTCTATTCAAATCGAAAAGAATCGAATGTTCCAAATGAATTTTAGATCTTTAAATATACAGGTCTGCCAAAAGTACTGATGTGTCATATTGGCTTTGTCTAGAACTCATCTCAAATAATATCTAAATATAACAGTTAATATTTCTAAAGACTGATGTTACAACAAGAACGTAAGAAATAAGACTGACTGAAATTGTCCAGCTCTATGCACTTATATACAAGCGAAAGAGTTGGAAACACACTTACCCACTACTCGTACAAATATCCCACATTGTAAAAGAATGCACCTGACCTAACCCATCCAGTAGGAAACAAATGAATTCTTCTAAGAGCCTACCTGATCCCACCAGCCAATGAGAAATTACCCCAAAGTTGTCAATAAGTCTTATTATTAATACTATTATTAATTGCCGTAAACATCTATGTCAATAACTATTTATAGATCTTATGCAATCTACACTCTTAATATCTTCAAACAGAGTTTTATGTCCATGCGTTACAATATTTAGGTATCTGATATCTTAACTGTAGGTGATCATTACAGTTTACAGTCATGAAAAAGAATTACACATACTGCTGATACAGTCATGTACCAAGATTTACAAAAATTAGAAATATACATAACACAGTATAGACCATATTTAGTTTTGCTAGCATATGTTCTAAGTTTGACAAAGACTCGTCCATTCATGTTTAGTACACAAGCTTTTTAACTTCCGAGTATAAATTTTTAATGTAATTCCTAGACGTATGTTGCAGTTTTCTTTAAAAACATGCTATAATGATAGCTGAGTTTTTTTGTATCATATATTCTCGTTTAAGTCCAACTGCAAAGAAACATAGACCCTGCTCTGTCATTGTGTAATGTGCCAGCAGATCAGGGTCTATATTATTTGTTCTATTAATTAATCCTTACAAACTACATAGACCCAGATCTGCTGGTACATTATGCAATAGCAGATCTGGGTCTGTGGAGGTTACAGTTGGACTTGACTTACAGGTGGGTATATGTGGTATTTTGTTTTGTTGCAGAGTAATCCAACAAAGTATACAATACCTCAAAAACAGAATTATCCTCTACTTGACAACACTTTAAAACAAACGGAAAATATTTGATGCCTTTAATCTAAAAACACTGACTTGGATGTTTATAAGAATTATGTATCCAGTGCTGCTTGTTTGCTCAAAATCTATTATTAAATACCAGATTACTCTGTTGTTGAAGACATGTTGAGAATCTTTTTCATGTGAAGATTCAGCCACAAAACTCATTAAAGTCAAGCAACCTTGATTGCTGCAGATCTGTGCCATTCGGTTGGTTAAAATTTATCACCAGTTGATTGGCCCAAATAGTAATCACTCCTGTGGAGCAGATCTGTCATTTGGTTAGTTAAAATTTATCACCAGTTGATTGGCCCAAATAGTAATCAGTCCTGTGGAGCAGATCTGTCATTTGGTTGGTTAAAATTTATCACAAGTTGATTGGCCCAAATAATAATCACTCCTGTGGAGCAGTTTAGCATAGCTGTTATAGGTCAGTCAAGAAATACCAACTTTTAAGAGAATTTTGGTTGCATTTCTGTCCTGCCCTTGTATAACACATCACTGGACACAACAGACTTAATAACACCTTGGTGAAATAGGTATTTGGCTATCATCAAAGTATGATGGGTCTGTGAAAGGGAGAAAAGGTAAGATAAAAATGGGATGCAGAGTTACCTAATAAAGTCAATTCTTCCTTAAAAAATTAATAATAACTTTCACAGATTCAAAGAAAAAATGTTCAAGGACAGGTTCATGAAGAAATTGAGAACTCAGTAGCATAGATGCTTTTGGGGTTGAGATTAAGTGTCTTATATGGTTTCAAGTCTATGTATTCATTTTTCAATTTTGTCCTGCAACATTTTTAAGTGTTATTACTCTCTTTATATTTATACCTTTGTACATCTTTATTTTGCAAGATCTTTTCTTTTAAAAATAGGTAACTTTTTGTATATTTAAACTTAAGAATATATATACATGTATCTGTTAAATATTATTTTCTTTCTTAAATTGAAACATTATGCCATGATTTATCACACATTTTACAGGAAAAGTATTCTGCTGTGGCGGAAGAAAAGCGGGTTTTTACATATTTTTATGCTGGAGAACAAAAGATTCTTCCACAGGTAAGAGATCATAGAGTATCTTTTAACAAAAGATTCTTCCGCAGGTAAGAGATCATACAGTATCTTTTAACGAAAGATTCTTCCACAGGTAAGAGATCATAGAGTCTTTTTCAAGTCATATTTTGGAAGGAAACAAGGCAAGTATGCAGCAATTGAATCTCACAATGAGAGAGGTTTCAGATCAAAATTTTATTTCTTCAGTGACAAATTTGGAAGATGTTATGTGAATTTTCCATATTTGATGTAATGCTCACACTGTGGACATTGGAAGATGTAAAGTGAATTTACCATATCTAATATAATACACATATGCACACTGAGGAATTTGGTAGATGTAAAGTGAATTTACCCTATCTAATATGATACACATATGCACACTGAGGAATTTGGTAGATGTAAAGTGAATTTACCCTATCTAATATGATACACATATGCACACTGAGGAATTTGGTAGATGTAAAGTGAATTTACCCTATCTAATATGATACACATATGCACACTGAGGAATTTGGTTGATGTAAAGGGAATTTACCCTATCTAATATGATACACATATGCACACTGAGGAATTTGGTAGATGTAAAGGGAATTTACCCTATCTAATATGATACACATATGCACACTGAGGAATTTGGTAGATGTAAAGTGAATTTACCCTATCTAATATGATACACATATGCACACTGAGGAATTTGGTAGATGTAAAGTGAATTTACCCTATCTAATATGATACACATATGCACACTGAGGAATTTGGTAGATGTAAAGTGAATTTACCATATCTAATATGATACACATATGCACACTGAGGAATTTAGTAGATGTAAAGTGAATTTACCCTATCTAATATGATACACATATGCACACTGAGGAATTTGGTAGATGTAAAGTGAATTTACCCTATCTAATATGATACACATATGCACACTGAAGAATTTGGTAGATGTAAAGTGAATTTACCATATCTAATATAATACACATATGCACACTGAGGAATTTGGTAGATGTAAAGTGAATTTACCCTATCTAATATGATACACATATGCACACTGAGGAATTTGGTAGATGTAAAGTGAATTTACCCTACCTAATATGATACACATATGCACACTGAGGAATTTGGTAGATGTAAAGTGAATTTACCCTACCTAATATGATACACATATGCACACTGAGGAATTTGGTAGATGTAAAGTGAATTTACCCTATCTAATATGATACACATATGCACACTGAGGAATTTGGTAGATGTAAAGTGAATTTACCCTATCTAATATGATACACATATGCACACTGAGGAATTTGGTAGATGTAAAGTGAATTTACCCTATCTAATATGATACACATATGCACACTGAGGAATTTGGTAGATGTAAAGTGAATTTAATATGTTTGATGCATAATACACATAGGATTTTAGAAGATGTAAAGTCATTTTACTGTATTTGATGTAATACACACACACTGTTTATTTTTGATGAATAAAGTGAGTTTACCATGTTCGTTGTAATACACATACACTGAGGACTGGGAAAGATGTAAAGTGAATTGACCAGATTTGATGTATTGCACACACTGTTCTCAGCAATTCTTACTTGGGTGAATTTCATGATGTGAAAGCTGCTCATATGTGTAAACCAGCATTGTGTTAAATGATGTCCCCATATTTCAGAATTGCTCCCTTTATTTATTTTGGGAGCTCTATTCCATGGGGTTGCATTCTGCTTGTGCTATTAAAATATGTGGAAGATCCATTTGTGAGACTTATTTAAACCACAGGAAGAGCACATTATGATAAGTTCCAAGCTAATCATGGTGTTCTAGACAGATGTTAGCAGCTGGTTTCATTTATGAGGCTTGCTGGAATCATGATTCATGTAGTAAATAATTGAATATTTAAAAGTTAAATTTTGATAATGAAATAGGGATGTGTACAGGTATCATGTGGAATATGATATTTATTTTCATGATAGCATCAGTATGTGTTTTGTAAAGATCAACATTTTTCTTGGCTCCAAAATTCCTAGATTGGGGAAGGGTTGTATCATTTGTTCATTGGGGCTGTTAAATTTAGGGCTTTGTAGCAACCATGAAAATTGGTTCCAAACAAAAATGTGTAGATTCAAAGTATCTCATTCAGACAGACAGCTAATAAGAAAATTCTTCCTTGATAAAGTTTGGGATAAATAATACATGTTCCTTATAACGTTTTAATTATTTTTAATGTAGGTGTGTAAAACTGTCAATAGTAGCCATGTATGGGATAAAACAAAACTAGCCTTTGTTCACAGGTGACGTCTGTATCCAGGTAGATCTTTCAGACTTATTTGGAATAAAATATTATTATTACTAATATTATTATTATTGATATTAGTAGCAGTTATGGTAGTAGTAGTAGTATTAACATTTAATTTCATTCACTGTTGAACAAAATCATAAAATGCATGTATATGATGTTCTCTCCCAATGTCTGTTCCATACGAGATTACTATACCATGTTCCATACAAGATTCCTATACCATGTTCCATACAAGATTCCTGTACCATGTTCCATACAAGATTCCTATACCATGTTCCATACGAGATTACTATACCATGTTCCATACAAGATTCCTATACCATGTTCCATACGAGATTACTATACCATGTTCATTTAAATTCATCCTTTAAGTTAAATAGTCACTGATGCTCAAAATGAAGAAAACAAATTAATTAAAAATTTTCTGATCTTTGTATTGTACATCATCACAAAACACCAATTTCACTACTAATTGATATTTTTACAAAGAGGCTGCTTAGGTGAGAGACCTGTGATGAATGGGGTATGAAAAGAAGCTTAATATGGCTATTGTTACTAACACATGAACCAAAACTGACAGCTTATACAGACAAGTTTGGTAAATGACCCCTGACCGAAATGAAATGGGTTGAATTTATATCTCTTCAGAGATTTTAAAATTTTATAAAAGTCAATTTGCCAGTTGACAGGAAATTAACACTTATTCACCTTAAGATCAGTGACATAAAATATTTGACAAGATGATTGTTTACATCTGGTAAGCATATCAGCTGCCAGATTTTATGTTTGCAGGATTTTTGTGCCTTTTAACTTTTCTTTTATTCCACCTCCTTTATTTGGATCAAAAGACATAATTAACGTGATAATACAAAGGAGGTCAGCTTTTAATTCTGTGCGACAATACAAATAATTCCACAAGTCAGTTATCAAAACACGGTCAGCACTTAATTAGGTTCTCAGAAAACGCTCGCAGACATAGCTGTTATGATAGATTGACATATTTTATGTTTAATTACAAAAGGAGACATTGCATTTATGATGATTACACTTAAAGGATCTAAAAGATAGAACTAGAATTCAAATTTCAGTTGATAAAAGAGATATTTAATTTGTATTTATTTTATTAAAGTACTGCCTCCACTCGACGTAAGTGACATTTTCATTGATTGAAATTTCTTTACGTATCGTTAATTGCGGTGTACTAGGAATGTCTTTTGGAAAGAAAATGTAAATAATTGTATGACCTGGTTTCACAATGTTGATTAAAATTTCCAGGTCCTATTTACTGTTTTCGACGATTAAACAAGTGATATATCAAAGTTTCCATTACAGTTTTGATCGTGAATTTCTTAAATTCAACAAACAGGGGTCAATTTGGGGGGTATTTTCTGGTTTAAAAAATGAGATCCACATCTGACCCCATGTTATAAGCGGGTTCACAAGTTATCAGGGCGTGAGTTATTGAGGGAGTGGTGTGTATGTATGTATGTATATATATATATATATATATATATATATATATATATATATATATATATATATATATATATATATATAAATACTGTCATACAGATTAGAGAATACACAGCAGATGCACTCACATGATGACCTAGTAATTAATTATCTATCTACACAGTCCTTCCAGAGTCCTACAGAAGAAATCAAGGTATATAGGATTAATTATAGATAATTACAAATATACGTCAAACAACGAAAAGTGCTCTCCCTGGATTCTACAGGAAAATGCATGATAATACTAGGCAGTGTGTGCTATACATAAGTTTTTATACCACCAACTTAGTAGGATCATTTTTTGTCGATGTGTTCTTAGTGATGATGGAATATAGGGTAGTGCATGCCGGCAAGGTGATGGGTGCCATTTACATGCAGAACTGGGTTCAAATCTCCTTAGAGTATGAATTAAAAATTCTAACTTGTATGATAGTATTATTTGTATTAAAATATTAATTATGCCTAGTATGATCATGCATTCTCCTGTAGAATCCATGGATACGACTTTATGTTCTGTTTGGTGTGTGTGTGTGTGTGTGTGTTCACCAGTTGTTACTATTCTGCATCAGCAGTTTGCAAATCATGTAAAATCTCATTTCTCTGCCTTATAAAGAATATATATTCTTATTGATCACATCTACACCACTTTTGTTTAACTTTTTCATACATTCAGTAAAACCTGTCTTGAGAGACCATTGCTGTAAAAGACCATTTGTCTTGACAGACATGATAATCAGTGCATGAACTAATCAGTTGTATAGAGAGATACAACCTTGAATGAGAGACCACCTGTCTTGAGAGTCCACATTTTGTTGGTGGAATGGAGTGGCCTTTTTGAACAGGTTCTAATGTATTTGTGGAGCACATTTTGCATGCACGTCAGAATTTGTACTTGAATAAAAAATGTTAATGGAAGCAGCAATAATACAAACTCTTACCGAGCTCACAAAGGAAAGTTTTTGGGCCAGAAATCTCAGTTTTCCTATGGGCCTTCAATTTTCTACATACAGGAGTTCCTCTGGGACCTTCTTATGCATAGTCTTCTGAAGTTATTTAGAGAAAACTTCAAGAGACCAGTGAAACCTATTTCTTGTCACCATTCATTTTTTATATATAAAAAAAATGAAACAGGGGACAATAAGCATGGAATATATAATCATTCAGACTTGAATTTAGTCCTTTTCTGTGTGTAAGACTTTGCTAAATGTGATTTCCATATTTTTGTTTTAACCCTAAATATGAGAAAAATAATTTTATGAAATTTTATGAAACTGTAGGTAAATAAGAATATTGATACTTGATATTATATAAGATGGAGGAGATGATATTGATACTTGATATTAGATAAGGTGGAGGAGATGATCCATGATTAAGCTGTAGAAAATATGGCTGAGACTTTGTAAAGGCATTTTAATTATCTGACAGGCTTGAAACTCAACAGGGCATTTTAATTATCTGACAGGCTTGAAACTCAACAGGTCATTTTTAATTATCTGACAGGCTTGAAACTCAACAGGGCATTTTAATTATCTGACAGGCTTGAAACTCAACAGGGCATTTTAATTATCTGACAGACTTGAAACTCCACAGGGCATTTTAATTATCTGACAGGCTTGAAACTCAACAGGGCATTTTAATTATCTGACAGACTTGAAACTCAACAGGGCATTTTAATTATCTGACAGGCTTGAAACTCAACAGGGTATTTTAATTATCTGACAGGCTTGAAACTCAACAGGGTATTTTAATTATCTGACAGGCTTGAAACTCAACAGGGCATTTTAATTATCTGACAGACTTGAAACTCAACAGGGCATTTTAATTATCTGACAGGCTTGAAACTCAACAGGGCATTTTAATTCTCTGACAGACTTGAAACTCAACAGGGCATTTTAATTATCTGACAGACTTGAAACTCAACAGGGCATTTTAATTATCTGACAGACTTGAAACTCATCAGGGCATTTTAATTATCTGACAGGCTTGAAACTCAACAGGGCATTTTAATTATCTGACAGGCTTGAAACTCAACAGGGTATTTTAATTATCTGACAGGCTTGAAACTCAACAAGGTATTTTAGTTGTCTGATAGACTTGAAACTCAAGAAGGCATTTTAATTGTCTGATAGACTTGAAATTAGGAATATAGTTGTCCCCAGCTGACAAATTCTCTTTCAGTGAATTTGGTTTTGGAAGACAAAAATGTTTTTAAATGAGAAAGTCAATGAAATTTTTCAAAGTTGTAAGTGTTAAGATTATTTTTCTTATTTCAGGAAGTAAAAGTGAAGGCAGTGCCCACAATTCTTGTTTTCAAAGACAGAACTTACTTTGAATATGAGGGTATGTATTTTTGTTAGTACTTCAATTAAATGTAATGAAGCCATGGTGTTTGCAGTCATGATTCACATGTAAATTTTTTTCCCCATAATAGCAGTGGTAAAGTACTTAGTTTTACCCCTGTCTGTTTGTCTGTCTTCCATCCATCTTACCTTGATGACATTTGGTATTTCAGTCAGTTTTCTGGTACTCTAGGGGTGACTATTCAGGTTTGAAGCACAATTTTCTAATTATTATCCATTTGAATATTGTGCAGATAATGAATACATAACGTCAGTCAGGGTATTATCAGACGAATATTAAATGAAATGCAGTAATAAGACTTATCTGTTTAAGTTTTTCCTGCCGAATGGAATTGATGTTAGCAAATAACCTCAAATGCTATTTTGCAGCATCCATTTTGAACATAAAAGTATGACATGAACATGCTGGGTCATACAAAATAGAGGCTCAACACAGGGTATTCTCGGACATTTATTTGTATTTTTTTTTAAAAATGTTTAAACCCTAATATATGTAATTTAATCAGGCACAAGAAATAAATTAAAGAAGACAATGTAAATATTCAAAATTTTGGTTATGTTCGACAAGATTGTTACCTTCTGTATAAAAATTGCATAATGGGGTTTCAAAAATGTTTAAATGAACTATGTAACCAAAACATTCAGTTATTGCTGATGTCAACAATGCCAGAAAGGTGAGTACTATTTTATTTTCCAGTTACCCAAGTGCAATAAAAGAATTTATGTCATTTATGCTTCAAGATAATCTTTTTGTTTTTTAACATTAATAGTCCATGATTTATCAAGCTAGGGATTGTTGTAAACATTTCATTATGTCTTAATAATGTGTATTACACTGTTATGTAAACAGTCTTGATGTCATGTGAAAGCTAAAACTTGTTAAAATGAAATATTTAGATAATAATAATAATAACAAACAAGTTGGTGAGAAGATTTTATTTTATTGTCACTGGTGAGGGTAGAGTACTGACATATTTGATTCCTCATTAATTAATTAATTAATCACAAATGTTATCAATGCAGTTTTGCTGGGAATACCAACTCAGTCATCTACAATATCAGTTGGAGTGGTTTTAATCTTCTTTACCAGCTTAATTTATTTGAAATATTTACCAACTGGTTGTACTTCATAACCTGCTACATGTATTTCAAACGTCCGATAATACCCCGTTCAGGTGTACCCCTATATATTTATGAACCAAACAAGCGAAGTTCAATGCAGGTATCATAGTAAACATTCAGTCAAACAGAACAAGAATTGGTCTATACCATGTCAGAGTCATAAGCTGTGTCAGGCAATTTTTTTCTCTGGGAATGCAATAATATGGTTTTGGAATTAACTATTTGAATACCAGAAGTGCAGCAAAAGTCACTCGCTTTAGTACAAAATACATTTTTCACCTTTTTTAATTAGAGTATTATCCTATTTCAAAACATGAACATGATGAGGTCGGGTGTTACATATGATAATATATTTATAGGTTACTACTTTTCGTTTAAATAGTTTTTTTAATTTTTATTGGTTTGTCTGATAATACACGTTGACCGATAATACCCTGACATTAAACTGGTATTGTTTTAAGGTTACACAATAATGGTAATTCTACTGTAAAATGCAATACCTCTTTCTTGACCTTGACCTGAACTAAATTGTACTCTTTTGAGACCCCAAATACCACTGAGTTAATTTTCTGTATTGAAAGAAAGAGAAAGCTCTTAACACTAAAACTTCATTAAACTGATTAAGTGATTAAAGTTTAACTTTAGTGATGAAAGTTTAAATGTTATATACTGTTAGAACTATGTATAAAATTTAGTCATCCCTAGTTGACATTGATTAAACGTTTGTATAGTTTTATGTTGATTACTGGTCAATGTCATTGGGCAACATCCAATTGCACATTCAACACAATCTCATTACACTGACACAAAATGGCTTTATTTTATTGATGGAGGGCTTTTTCCATATGATAGGTTTACTTTGGGTTAATCAACTTGCAATCTGGATCAATTAATTCAGATGTGCATCTTTTTGATATATTATGCACTCACCTATACTATAACATAGTTGTCTGCCAGCATGTTAATTTGATTAGGCCAAAAATCTGAAGTAATGTTTGATCAGGACATACTCAGTGAGTAATGTTGTTTGAATGATACAAGTTTTTATGCTTCCACTGCTGGCAGAGGGATATCTATATTTGTTCCTTTCCATTTGTCCTTCCATCCATATGTATGTATGTTTGTGTGTTAGTCCATTCATAGAAACTACTTTTTGTAGACATTGTAATTTGACAAGCATATTTTTATGCATGCATAGATAACCTGATTAGATTTTATGGTATTATTTGTACAGATTCAGTAATATACCTATTTTTTGAAAACATTTTAACGAAAAACTTGCTAGCAAAGTTACTCAAAAACCACTAGAGGTAAACAAATTAAATTTAGCAGGCCTATTTGTATTTACATTTAGATGACCTGGTTATTTTATTTTTCAAGATTTCCAACTTTGTGGCTTTGAACTTTCTGATCCATGATGGTGGCAAACATTTTGATCCACATTGGTGCAATGTTGTTAGTCTGCAGTGGTGCATTATGTGTTTCAGGTTTGAAAAATCTTTTTTGTTTTTGTATCTTTAGGATAATGAATAAAACATTGCAAACTTAATGCTGGTACCTATCATGTCTTTTAAGTGATACAAAATGTTTTAATCACTGAAATGTTGAGTCATTAGTGTTACACTGTATGAATAAATTAATTAATCGATGATTATGATTATTATTATTTTATTTATTCAGCTCCTGATAGTGTAGCCACAATGTCCTCTGTCCAGTCCTGGGTAAACGGAGAAAGATACCCAGCGTTTCCCAAAATATCTGGTGGAAATATTAATGAGATGGCAGATCTAGGGAAATATCTCGTCATTGTGGTTGTGGAAGAAGCAAAAGAAAGAAAGACCTCAAGTACAAGGTAGGAAACTTTTAAATGATTTTTGTGCAGTATGAATTCTTCATTTTGATATGCAACAGAAAATGAGAACTGATAGCTGTTGCTGCTTAAGATCAGGCCCAGAACCTGAAGCATCAAAGTCAGGCACTCATACCACTTGACTGAATGGTCTGGACCGGCTGTGCTGGTCTGTAAGTGACTTTCCTTATGTAACTTACACTGCATCTCATATACTCAGAATCTCACATGCCAGTTTTACCCTGAGACTGTTAAAATACAATCCCATAGCATCACCAGAAGTTGAAATAGCCCACAAATGTAACAGAAAAATGGAAGAAAGCAAAACTGCTGAGTACATGTATGTACTGTCTCCTTAATGGTTTATGGCTTGTCACTACCTGGTCTTACACACCTTGGTAGCTACAGAGGAGATTTTGTTACCGTATTTCATGTTATTTTTCGTACACGGAAAAATAATTATTAATTTCAGTGTGCAAAAAATTATATATAAAATAAAAATTATCATTTGGTGCTACTGACCATGTACAAAAATTAAAGGGTTCGTACCTGAACACACGCTACTTGACAACCTAACGGTGCAAACGTACAAAGTAAATGTATATTTTCTGTCTCATTCTGCTCTCAACTCAAGAATCTAATTGCGGTAAAAATAAAAGTACTCCAAGAGTTTTTGTTGTTATTAGTGACTGAAAGAGAGAGGGAGAGAGAGGGTGTGAGACGATTATGTCTAAGTGTGCAAACTCATCTGCATTTGGAGCATATGTAGTTGTTATGTTGTATAATGTTGGCAGGATGATTAAGATGGTCTGAACATGTATTAGTTATGGGTATTATTTATTGGTAAACGATATGAGTCCACATTGTCAAGAAATTTAGTGCAGCTTGCATTTTTGATTAACAATAAACAATCAAATTGCAATAAAAAATAAAGAACTTGAAATCATGTTTTAGTTAATGCATGCGAGCGCACGCACATATGTGTGTGTGTGTGTGAGAGACCATCTTTATTCAGGGTGGTTTTTATTTGTAGCATTTGCAAAGAGAAAAAAAATGACTGGTACCTGACGATTGTGATAATCCTCATGTATTACGACCCTACTATATTCCATTATCAATAAACACCGCTAAATCAACAATTCATTCATGTTTTAATTATGATGTACATTGTCACAACAACCACGTGGTTATGCAGTGTTATTTACACAGTAATTAAACATGCTTAGCCTTTGGGTTATTCCAGTTGAAACCAGATTGAGTGCAAGAATCGACAGAAGAGGTCAAACCAGCAAGGCTGCTAGTAGGGAAATGAAAATCTGTCACTGTACTATTGAAGCCGTTGTCCATACAGCAGATGTTTTAAGGGCAAGCTATCATACACATTATTTGTTATTCGAATTCACTAATAAAGATAATAGTGGGGTATATCGTAGAATAGATTTTCAATAAAATGTTAATTATATCGAAGTCAAAACAGAACAAGTACTTAAAAGATTGTATATGTATTTTTTACGAATCGATTTAACATATTTACGATAGAAAATAACTAGGTTTTTATATTTTATGTTTGTATGACTGTAATGAAACAATAAGACATGTTGACCAATGGTCTGTGGTCTTCATTTTAGCTTGTACTGAGATGTCATTTTTGTTGGATAAGAAAACATCAAAGGTTTTCTGAACTAATTTTAAAATGTGTGTGGTGTTTTGTTACGGTGACAGACTTAATCAGGAGAACTAATTAAAGATAATATTTAAAGGTATGGTCTGTGAAGTCCTTTGTCCATTTGTTAATAAACACCAGTAGATATTGCAGTGACAATAAGAGCTTATGCACATGGGCGCCCGCAGGATTTTGGCGGGGGGGGGGGGGGGCAGTCAGTTATGGCCAGGAGAGTTGGCATAGTAAGCTCAAATTAAAGCTAATAGTCATTGATAATATCATAAAATAAGTCATATTTGAGTCATTGATAATGTAGTAAAATGAGTCATATATCAGTCATTGATAATAGCATTATGCAAAAGCATATCTTGGTCTGTAATTATAACAAATTGTATGAGGGTAGAATGGTGTGTTATACAAATTTACTTTATCCCTTTATTACAATTTCTACAAATCTTTTTTCCTTATTATGCTCATGAGGAACACTCAAAAGATCACCTGCCCATTCCGAAAAAAGTTCTTTTCTCTTTCACTTGCCCTGACCTCAGTTTCGCTTGCCTCAGGCAGCCAGGCAGCCATTAATGTTGAGCCCTGCATCATGGTGTTAATCAGAAATTCAAAGATAAGCCTGGATGTTCCACAAGTCTCCATGTTCCACAAGTCTCCATGCATTATTAATAAAGGGTTTTCCGCAGTTTCAGAACAGATTTCTCCTCAAGCGTTTGTGTAATAATTTACCTACAGTTTTATTCTGACCTTGTTTCAACATTTATTAGTGAAAGTGTTTTTGTATTTTCCTTTTACTCTTGTACTTTCTCTTGTAAGCCACCATCGTGTGTGAAATGCATCACTGGCAAAACTATTCTGCTGCTGTATATCTAAATCATGAAATTGCTGATTTGCATATTTTTTGTCAGAAATAGGTTATCTATAGCCTTGAATGTGTTAGATTTGCTGATTCTGTGAAAAATAGTAAAGTTGGATGCAGTAAACTGTGAAAGTTTCAGCATGCATAGGGTATAGGAATAATACCTCAATGCTAGGATAGCATAGGGCATAGGAATATTACGGCAATGCTAGGATTGCATAATGTATTGGAATAATACCTCAATGCTAGGATAGCATAGGGTATAGGAATAATACCTCATTGTTAGGATAGCATAGGGTATAGGAATAATACCTCAATGCTAGGATAGCATAGGTATAGGAATAATACCTCAATGCTAGGATAGCATAGGGTATAGGAATAATACCTCATTGCTAGGTTATCCTAGGGTATAGGAATAATACCTCATTGCTAGGATAGCCTAGGGTATAGGAATAATTCCTCGTTGCTAGGATAGCATAGGGTATACAAATAATACCTCAATGCTAGGAGAGCATAGAGTATAGGAATAATACCTCATTGTTAGGATAGCATAGGGTATAGGAATAATACCTCAATGCTAGGATAGCATAGGGTATAGGAATAATACCTCAATGCTAGGATAGCTTAAGGTATAGGAATAATACCTCAATGCTAGGATAGCATAGGGTATAGGAATAATGCCTCATTGTTAGGATAGCATAGGGTATAGGAATAATACCTCAATGCTAGGATAGCATAGGGTATAGGAATAATACCTCATTGCTAGGATAGCCTAGGGTATAGGAATAATACTTCATTGCTAGGATAGCCTAGGGTATAGGAATAATACGTCACTGCTAGGATAGCATAGGTATAGGAATAATACTTCAATGCTAGGATAGCATAGGGTATAGGAATATTACACCAATGCTAGGATAGCATAGGGTATAGGAATAAAAACCTCATTGCTCTGATAGCATAGGGTGTAGGAATAATACCTCATTGCTAGGATAGCATAGGGTGTAGGAATAATGCCTTGTTGCTAGGAAAGCCTGGGGTGTAGAAATAATACCTCATTGCTAGGATAGCCTAGGGTATAGGAATAATACCTCATTGCTAGGGTAGCCGGGGGTATAGGAATAATACTTCATTGCTAGGATAATCTAGGGTATAGGAATAATACCTCATTGCTAGGATAGCATAGGGTATAAGAATAATACCTCATTAATAGGATATCATAGGGTGTAGGAATAATTCCTGATTGCTAGGATATCATTGGGTGTAGGAATAATACCTCATTGCTAGGATAGCATTTGGTGTAGGAATAATACCTCGTTGCTAGGATAGCATAGGGTATAGGAATAATACCTCTTTGATAGGATATCATAGGGTGTAGGAATAATTCCTCATTGCTTGGATAGCATTGGGTGTAGGAATAATACCTCATTGCTAGGATATCATTGGGTGTAGGAATAATACCTCATTGCTAGGATAGCATTGGGTGTAGGAATAATACCTCATTGCTAGGATAGCATTGGGTGTAGGAATAATACCTCATTTGCTAGGATAGCCTTGGGTATAGGAATAATTTCTCATTGCTAAGATAGCCTAGGGTATAGGAATAATACCACATGCTAGGATAGCCTTGGGTATATGAATAATTCTTCATTGCTAGGATAGCCTAGGGTATAGGAATAATTTCTCATTGCTAGGATAGCCTAGGGTGTAGGAATAATACCTCATTGCTAGGATAGCCTAGGGTATAGGAATAATACCTCATTGCTAGGATTGTATACAGTATAGGAATAATACTTCATTTCTAGGATTGTATACAGTATAGGAATAATACCTCATTGCTAGGATAGCCTAGGGTATAGGAATAATACCTCATTGCTAGGATTGTATACAGTATAGGAATAATACTTCATTTCTAGGATTGTATACAGTATAGGAATAATACCTCATTGCTAGGATGGCATAGGGTATAGGAATAATACCTCATTGATAGGATATCATAGGGTGTAGTAATAATTCCTCATTGCTTGGATAGCATTGGGTGTAGGAATACCTCATTGCTAGGATAGCATTGGGTGTTGGAATAATACCTCATTTGCTAGGATACCCTTGGGTATAGGAAAATTCCTCATTGCTAAGATAGCCTAGGGTATAGGAATAATACCTCATTGCTAGGATAGCATTGGGTATATGAATAATTCTTCATTGCTAGGATAGCCTGGGGTATAGGAATAATACCTAATTTCGAGGATAGCCTTGGGTATATGAATAATTCTTCATTGCTAGGATAACCTAGGGTATAGGAATAATTCCTCATTGCTAGGATAGCCTAGGGTATAGGAATAATACCTTATTGCTAGGATAGCCTAGGGTATAGGAATAATACCTCATTGCTAGGATAGCCTAGGGTATAGGAATAATACCTCATTGCTAGGATAGCATTGGGTATAGGAATAATACCTCATTGCTAGGATTGTATACAGTATAGGAATAATACCTCATTTCTAGGACTGTATACAGTATAGGAATAATACCTCATTTCTAGGATTGAATACAGTATAGGAATAATACCTCATTACTAGGATTATAAACCTGCTACTGAGTTTTAAATAAATAACTTAGAGTTTGTTACATAGATCAATGAAACTTGATGAAATTAGTTTGTAGTGTCAGCAATGCTTATTGGATTCAACCTTGCAAAAAATTACAAGTCAGCAGATGCAGATCTTCTTCCAATATAGCCAGTAAGTTGCCATATGTAAAACAGATTGGTTGTTTTCCAGTTGGCACCTGTTAATGTAATTCTACCTGGTTTTATATTTATGCAAGTTCTTGGCACACATTCCACTATTGTTTGAAGTTGATAATCAGTTGTAATAAAATTTAGGTATAATGGTATTGACCCACTGGTTAAACCTGTATTAGACATCCAATTACATGAAAAATCCCCACATTTTCTCAGAATTTTATGGCTGCATATTACATATTAGTTTCTAGTAGAAGTTTGGTTGAATGGAAATCAAGAATGTGTCTCATCAAGATAGATAATTGCATAATAGAAATAACTCATATGGCATTTTTGTACCAGATAGCATACAGTAACAGTTTGTATATCACACTTATTTTGAAGACATTGCAGGTTTTGCTGTTTTTGTTTGGTAGTTCCATTTTATTGTGAACACTTTTGTCAGGGACAGGAAAAAAATCCTTGAAATAAAGAGGTTTTTGGTTATGGACAAGTAAATGCATTATTTACCGATTATTTGATACTGCACTAGATTTACTTGTGTGTGGTGTGAAGTGTAATAACATAAGCTGTCATAGAATAGTTGTGCATTCATGTTCTTCCTATATTCTGCACCACTTAGGTTGGTAACGACCAGCTGTCATGATCTACTAATGCAATTCATTTATGGGGTGGGTGTAACATTTTTTCATGCTTTTGATGCAAAAGATGATGTTTCTTAAATGTCAGTTACTAATTTCAGGCTATGCTGCTAATAGAAGAGGTTAACTGTTTCTTTGCAGGTCAGGTCTTGTTTGGAGTTGGCATTTAAAATTTTTGGAGTTGGGGTTTATAAATAGGTGTGCTTTAAAGCAAAAATGAAATCCACCAAGAACTGGTACTCATGGAGAAAAAGTAAATTCAAAGTATAATCAGTTTCGTAATGGGTTGCATTCACCTTGTAAGTTGATGTACAAATGGTTGTTGTTGTTGTTGTTGTGGGGTTTAACGCCATTTTTCAGCGCGATAGGGCTATACATGGCGGCCAGTATTAATGGTGGAGGAAGAACCCGGAAAACCCCGGAAAGAACCACCGACCCACGAGAAGCTACTGGCAAGCTTTCTCACATGCCCACATTGGCTGAATCTTAGACTCGAACCGCCGCAGACATAGGTGAGATGGCAGTGATCCGTAACGAAGAGCGCTTTAGACCACTCGGCCACTCGGGGCCCCTGTACAAATGGTGACCCTTCAGATATCACCTTGTCTGGTCTGCATTCCTTGTAAACTCCAAAGGTAGCAAAGCCCAAGGGACTTGGAAAATCATATCCTTATATTCAAATTTCACTATAGCAGAGCTAAACTATTATATTAAAGTACTTGAAATGGCCTTTCATTGTTTTTTGTTTTATCCAACATTTTGTTACATGTGACTTTGTTATAAACAAAGAATACTGTACTGAATAACTTGATCTTTTCTTAAACTGGAGATGTACAGTACACATAGGTATGAAAGTTCTTTGGGATTTTATGGGTCAAAATTGAATGGAGGTGTACAAATAATAAATGACTAGTTTTCACTTCATACAGTAAAGATTCTGCTGTTGAAATGCCCCTGAACAATCAAACCAGCCCTAGCAGTTACTTTTACTACACAAGCACCTGTCTAAAACAACCAAATGTGTTCTAGTAGTTTACCGTTACTATGAAAGCACCTGTTTTGAACAACCAAACCTGCCCTAGTAGTTACCTTTACTACACACCTGTTTTCCCTACAGCTTAACTTTAAATGCCCTAAAATATTTCCAGCATCAAAAATGGGGGTATTTAAGCTACAAAACAAACTGAAGCTTATGAGGGATTGACAATCTCTGTATTCTTGATCTTTGTTAAATGGACAACGGCTTTATGTATTGCCTTCTATATTTTGTTTTAGTTACATTTTATAGAATATTAGCTTTGACCTTTTATATTTCATCTTGTGTACTTCATTTCATGTTTACATTTATTTCAAATGATTTACCTTCCTAAAGTTGGTATGGTTCTAGGGGCTGTTAAATGCTAATACATCCATCCATTCATCCATCTATACAGGAATAATAAGAATAGCCCCACTGTATGAATCTCAGTACACAATACTGGTATTTGTCAAAGTATACTTTACACTGAGATGTGCAGTCAAATACATCCTAAGTGAATATGAATGCTAGTATATGTAGGGTTTTAAAGTACATCAGCACAAACTTGGTTACATTGTGTTGATTAAATTTAGGTATTAAAAAAATCATATAAAACAAAGATAAAGGCAAAGAACAGGAGTAAAGTCATTAAAATTTGATGTAAATTTCATTTATTAAAACCACCCTTGTAAACTGTCAAAGACCTCAGCTGGAACACTGTCCATAGATGCATCCCAGGGTAATAAGGTTGACTCCAATCACCTCTTTTTGAAATGCAGGAAGACACAATAAGGTCTATTCTCTATCTCTGTACAGGCAGGGGAAATATTTAAGTAATATAGCTCAGATTCAGATCTGCCTACTCATTGTGCAGTGACAGGTCTGGGTCAGATGCAGTTTTGATTGCTCTTTATGCAATGACAGGTCTGGGTTAGATCCAGTTCTGACTGTTCATTATGCAGTGACAGGTGTGGGTCAGATGCAGTTATGATTGCTCATTATGCAGTGACAGGTGTGGGTCAGATGCAGTTATGATTGCTCATTATGCAGTGACAGGTGTGGGTTAGATGCAGTTCTGACTGCTTATTGTGCAGTGACAGGAGTGGGTCAGATGCAGTTCTGACTGGTCATTGGGCAGTGACAGGTCTGGTTCAGATGCAGTTCTGACTGGTCATTGGGCAGTGACAGGTCTGGGTCAGATGAAGTTGTGACTGCTCATTGTGCAGTGACAGGTCTGGGTCAGGTGAAGTTCTGACAGCTCATTGTGCAGTGGCAGGTCTGGGTCAGATGAAGTTGTGACTGCTGATTGTGCAGGTCTGGGTCAGATGCAGTTCTGACCACTCATTATGCAGTGACAGGTCTGGGTCAGGTGAAGTTCTGACAGCTCATTGTGCAGTGGCAGGTCTGGGTCAGATGAAGTTGTGACTGCTGATTGTGCAGGTCTGGGTCGGATGCAGTTCTGACTGCTTATTATGCAGTGACAGGTCTGGGTCAGATGCACTTCTGACATCTCATTGTGCAATGGCAGGTCTGTGTGAGATTCAGATCTACTGGCTTTATGCAGTCCTCAGGCTTTTCTATTTGCAGTTGGAGGTGGGCAATACATGAGCAAATAAGGTGTGTGCAATAAATGTTTATCCATTGCACAATCTGGGAGACTCATTAGTGATATACCTCAGTTGAAATAGGTGCACCAGTGCCTTGGAGAGCAGAATAAATAAAAGCAATTTTCAATAGCAGTGCAGTGGGGTTGGGAATGAATTAGTAATAGAGATAGATTAAGTTATGTCAGTGAACACTTTCTTTAATTATCATTAGTGATGAGGAAAATGGGTAGTGCAGTGTAACACTCCACAGCCTGTGATTTGTTAAACTTTTTTTCCAAAGTGATGATGAACATGGAAACTTGAGTGTTGCACCGCTGTTCTATCTATTACATATGTACCTGGTTCTTTAAAAACATTCTTGGTCTATTGTATAATACTTTCAATGTACATATTCTATTATCCGTCTATTGTCATATTGGTTATGGTCTCAGTCCTGTGCCCTGATGGATAATTGAAGTTTTACTGTACATGGGTATTGAGTAATAAATTTGGCATAAAATGAATGTGAAAGATGTCATATATCACATACAAAAGATGTCATATATCACATGACTACAGTCATTGATTTCTTTCTGTTAACAGCAAGAGAGTGTGATTAAATAGTTTTGATGTCTGTGCAGATGACAACGACATGATGGCTTAGCTTTGATTGCTGACATGACAATATTTATTACTTAATGATATGATGTTACACATGGAATATCATATAGGAAATGATGTACAAATGAGTGGGACATGATGCCTTAGCCATGACTGCTGACATGACAATATTTTGTATGTAATGATATAATATTTCACATGGAATATCATAAATGAAACGACATGAAGATGAGTGGGACATGATGACTTTTGTCTCAAATGATAACAATATTTCATGTGTCATAGAGTGATATTACACATGGAATATATTACACAGATAACCTGTCCCAACTGTCACCTTTACATAGCCATCATCTGGTCACAACAGCGATTTTAATTTCTGCAGCTTTAATATGTAAAAATCATGTATATAACGGTAACATGCTCATGCAGTTTGTGGCCAGGTGTTTCCTGATCAGAAATGTTTTTTTTTCTTTAAGGTGTCACTGGAGTGAATCATCAGTTACTGCTCTATGGATGCAAATTAAAATTTTAATTTGAGGAAGGCATTGTTTAGATAAAGGAATGAAATATGAATTGATATGTAAGATTTCTTATCAATATGTCAAATTTGAAAGCAAGGCAGTTTTTATTATTGTTGTTGTTGTGGGGTTTAACACCATTTTTCAGCACATGATAGGCTGTACATGGCGGCCAGTATTAATGGTGGAAGAAGAACCCAGGAAAACCCTGGAAAGAACCATCAACCCACGAGAAGCTAATGGCAAGCTTTCTCACATACCCACATTGGCTGAATCCGAGACTTGAACTCACGCAGACAGAGGTGAGATGGCAGTGATCCGTAATGGAGAGCACTTTAGACTACTCGTCTACATGGGGCCCTTTTTATTATTGTAGAGAGAGGTTGGTTCAAAACAATTTGTTAGCTGGATGATGGGAAATATAGTCATATAGTCACAGCAGTGACAGTGTGTCAGGTATTGTCTGCAATCTTAATTTTATATATTTGATAAAAACGGTTAATCTTTGAGGAGAGCTATGAATTCATCCCATTTCATTAGTGTCAGGTGTTTTGAGCTGAAGGTACATTGAGTTTATTTTCATCACAGGCCTTTGATATAAGCAGACTCTTTTGGGCACCTGGTTAATCCAAATATTGTTTGAAATGAGAGCACCTATTCAAGCCCAATTTATGCATGTTGGCCAAACAAATAGTTAGTCCTCCATTTCAGAGTTTTAATGTAGTATGTCAGTTAGTAGTGAAATTAGTGACTTTTCATGGTGTACACCACAAAGATCAACAACTTATTATAAAGATTTAGTGAATAAATAATTAATAAGTTGGATTAAAGTGAGCAGGATACACTGATATTGTGTGGCATATCAACTATATGAAATAATATACACCTGATTGGTTCATGGTGAATTTTGCCTTGGCTGACAATATAACAGTACTTTTCACGTATTTACACTGATGTGGTATTTCACATGGAATATCAGACCTATACAATTTATGGAAACAATATATATATATATATATATATATATATATATATATTGTGCTTAACCTTTATCCATAATTGTACACTGTAAGGGTCATATGTAAACAACATATTTAGTTGGCTTTTAGTTCAGGACCTTGGTTTTTACCCTGGAAATTTTGTTGTCTGTTGATTTTTTGTAAATATGTTGACATAGCTTTTTGACCAACATCGTGGTCATCTTAATGTGTCTTAGGTTTTTATTAAAGGTTTTGATATTCAAAATTTATCATTAATATTTAAGTATCAGTCTTAGAGGAATCACTTTTAGTTGTGTTCAGATATAATTTGAGATTAATTATTTAAGTTATTCATTGGAATTACAAAGTATTCATTTACTGTTTCAGCTATAACATTACCTTGGGATTAATGTAAATTCATTCAAAGACATATCATTGTGAGACAGCAAGACTATGACAAATCCTCTGATGATATTGACAATAGATACTATGACAAATCCTCTGTTGATATTGACAATATATACTATGACAAATCCTCTGAAACAAAGGCATGATATTGACAATATATATGTTACTATGACAGAATTACAAGAAATTAACATGCTGTTTAAAAGAGAGTTGACTGTAGTGTTATGACTCTATGGTCTTCAACTATATAACAGAAAAAATAAATGAAACAAGTCTTGTAAAATTCAACAAATAATTTAATTCTCCAAGTTACAAAGTGAAAATTTAAGAGGAACTGCCAAATATTCCTAAAGGTCTATCACTAGTCCAAAAGTATAGAATGTTCCGGATGAATTCCAATCTTGAGTGTGTGTGTGTGTGTGCCAATGTGCCTATTTATTGTCAATATCATCAGAGAATTTGTCTTAGTATCTATGTCAATATCATCAGAGGATTTGTCATAGTCTTGCTGTCTCACAATGATATGAATCTTACAAACTGAATAGACCCAGATCTGCCATTGCATTATGAATCTTTGTAGTTTGCAGTTGGTCTTCACTTAAAGGCAAAGATATATTAGTGTACTAGAAATAATGCATATTTGTTGCCACACAAATGCTTTCAGAGTTTGCAACCTGAAAATTCCATTATAAAAATCACATTTACCACTGAAAATATTTGTGCACATCAGTTTTCTGTTGGAACCCAAATATTCTGTTGAAATGAATATCTCTGTAATCACAGTTTAGTGTACCTCTCATTCTTATAATAGGGTTCATTCCAGCTGGCATATTCAGTTGTACTATACAAAAATGTCAGAATTTCATGTGGTGATTGATTACATCATGTTTTGCCTTTCTAAAACTCTTTTATTTTTAAAGTTTTTTTAAGCTCTGCTGGTCAAAGACCAGACAAGCTAATGGGATGGCCCGTTGTCCATCTTTCTTTGTCTATTGTCCATACAGCCATTAGCACAAGGTTGTTTTCACTGCTTCTCTTAAGTTGCAAGGAGAATTGCCATGAAACTTACACACATTCAGCCAAAGTGAAAATCATGTAATTGCTGCTCCTACAGAATGAATCATCACACTAAGACAGGGTTTTCAATAAAAGACTTCTTATGATGTCTAGTTGGTTCTTAATATTAAACAGTGCTGATTTGACCACAACTGACCACAACTGCAGCTGTCTTGAAATCCTGTTGCTGTTTCTTCTCAATGGAAAGTCATGTTGACAAGATTTCATCAGGTGACTTTTTATGATATATACTGGGTCCTGAATGAAAATGATTCTGTGGCATCTTGAAAATTATTTTTATTACTATTCCATCTAACTGGATGGTCACACTGACATGGGGTTTCACCAAGACTTCTGTGATACCTAGTTGGTCCTAAATAAAAATGATGCTGATCTTCTATCTAATGTGGCTGACATGATGGGCTGTCTTGAAAATCTTGCTGTTGTTGATCCTTAATGGATGGTTATATTGACATGAGGTGTTTGTAAGAAGACTTCGGTTGATATTTAGTTGGTACTAAATGAGAATGATGCTGACCTTACAATTCACTATGTCCACAATAGCAGCCGACTTGAAAGTCTTGTTTTCCTACTCCTAAATGGAAAATCATATCAACATAGGGTTTTCACAAGAAGACTAATTATGAAAGCTGTTTGGTCCTGAAAGAAAATGGTGCCAGTCTGACCACAGATATTGCTGCCACAATGAGCATATTGAAAATCTTGTCACTGATTCTCCTTAAAGGATGTCATATCATTTAGGGTTTTTCAGCAAAAGACTAATTATGATATCTAATAATAATAATAATAATAATGAGGACTTTGTATAGTGCCTGATCTTTTGAAGCTCTAAGCGCTTTACAACATTACACAACACCTATAAGATAAAAAACATATATAATGATATGGTTACAAAAACAAACACCATGAAATTAGAAACATAAAAAACATGCTGAAAATATTTAGGGTAGGAAACATTATTAGGTCTTTAAGTTTGTTCTTGCAGTTCATTATCTTTGGCTGCTTAAAGAAATCAACATATATCCATGTCAAATCTTTTGCATGCTGTTGCATGTGTAGGCTCTTTCAAACAGTAACAAGAAAAGAGTGAAGACAACAAGCTTTGTGAAATTTTGAAAATAATTTATTTCCCTAGAAAAACGAGGTAAAAAATGAGAAAAAGAACTTAGGGTTTTACGCATCAAATCCAGAAATAATCCAAGAATTAACAATATTAGTCCTAATAATAAAAAGTCCAAATGAAACTGAGTTTGAATCCTGATGAAATCCAAAATGGAAGGCGATAATGTATGCTGTGGTCAGCTTCGTACTGATGTGTCAACAGTTCTTTGTTGAATCACAGTAAATAATATTCCAGTGTTTGAAATCTATGTAACTTTCACCAACTGTCTTTGTCCTAGAATTAATTTAGAGCTCGAGTATTTCCAGGGAAAAGCAATCTCTTGGAATCCAAACAATTTGAAGAAAACAAAATAATTAACCCAAAAGAACTGGTCACAACATAAAACACTTTAACTTTTCAAGTGTAAAGGCAAGTAATGAGTATTCTTTTTCAAAACATCAATAATAAGTCTAGCCATGATGCAAAACAGATGCCCGGGTGTGGGTCAATCCACTGGAAAAACCTAATTGATACATGTTATTTATCATGTACTCCAAGTATGGCCTCGATTTCACTTTATGAATCTTACTCTGAGAAAGAATAATTTTTAAAAAAAGTTGTTTACTTCAACTCGTACTGATTCTGAATCAGGGTCAGGAACTTAGGTCAGGATTGAATTCAAAGTTTCTATTATTAGTTGTTTATGAAAAACAGTCAGGTCAAATATAACTAAACTGAATTTCTGGAAAATGTCAGATCCAGTAAATAAAGTTACATTACAATAGCATCTGATGGAGAAAAAAATTAAAACTAACAAACAAACAATTAAATTAAATCAAATATAGATTGAATCAAATATACCTAACAATGCTGTCTACTCTTTGTTACAGCAGAAGAACAGTTTGTATTTCTAATAATGGGCACTTGTCTACACTTACATTTATTGGCCTTTTTTGATTAAAAATAGTGGATCTAACTATATAAAGGGATATAATTCAGATTTTAATCCTAAGATGAAATTATTAGACTCAGAATTATTACCTCCTCTGATTTTAATTATTAGTTTTTTTAGTGTAGTACTTGAAACAAAATCATTTCAGTAGAATGTTCATAAAAGTCATTGCTTAACATAATATGACCAAATGTAATTGAGATCATTATTGCATAAAGGACTTTTAAATTTGTTCATGTGATGCTGATTGATCATCAGATATGGCCAACTTTATACTAAAAGTAGAAAAACCTTTAGTCAACAGATACTCATAAACCACCAAACAGAAGTCAGCCAAATTTGACTGAAAACATGACATGATGGGCATTTAGATTTGTACACAAGATTCAGCCAGTGTTGCTACAGATAAATTTGTACTAAGATGCTTCCAGTGCTGCTACAAATAGATTTGTACAAAAGATGCGGCCAGTGTTGCTACAAATCGCTTTGTTCAAAAGATGTATCCAGTGTTGCTGCAAATAGATTTGTACAAAAGATGCATCCAGTGTTGCTACAAATAGATTTGTACAAAAGATGCGGCCAGTGTTGCTACAAATAGATTTGTACAAAAGATGCGACCAGTGTTGCTACAAATAGATAAACTGTTTTCACTGACTTCTAAAAAGGTGCTGAACGGAATTTTATCAAATTTAACAGAAAGTACTATGACATGAAGGGGTTTAAAATGAATGCAAATGAGGTTGATTCACCACCAGAGATATAGAAAAACCATTAAGTAACATTGTCTCAAACATCACTCAACAGATATGAGCCAGTGTTTGATAAAAAGCACCATTGCACAAAAGGTTTCCAAATTTGTACAGGTGATTCTTGTAAGCATGATACTGTTTAGACTTTTTAAATTTATACAAATGATGATGATCTGCCATCACATATGGCGACATTGCTAAAAATATATAAACATTTAAATAACTTCAAGAAAGAGAAACATTCAGCAGAATTTGACCAGTTTTGACAAAGCACCCTGGCAAGGATGCCTCTCTATGTTGGGCAGATGTTGCTAATGTTTCATGGCAAGGATGCCTCTCCATGTTGGGCAGATGTTGCTAATGTTTCATGGCAAGGATGCCTCTCTATGTTGGGCAAATGATGCTAATGTTTCATGGCAAGGATGCCTCTCCATGTTGGGCAAATGATGCTAATGTTTCATGGCAAGGATGCCTCTCCATGTTGGGCAAATGATGCTAATGTTTCATGGCAAGGATGCCTCTCTATTTTGGGCAAATGATGCTAATGTTTTATGGTAAGGATTCCTATCTATGTTGTGCAAATGATGCTAATGTTTCATGGCACGGATGCCTCTCAATGTTGGGCACATGATGCTAATGTTTCATGGCAAGGATGCCTCTCCATGTTGGGCAAATGATGCTAATGGCAAGGATGCCTCTCCATGTTGGGCAAATGATGCTAATGTTTCATGGCCAGGATGCCTCTCTATGTTGGGCAAGTGATGCTAATGTTTCATGGCAAGGATGCCTCTCTATGTTGGGCAAATGATGCTAATGTTTCATCAAATATGGTTGAAGATTAAAAAGAGGGAAAACTTCAACTATTGTTTTTGTAACATATGAAATCAACAGCATTGGAAAAAATTCAACAGAAAGCAATCCTATTGCCCCAGAAGTCTTGGCCGACTGCTATTGCCTATATGGCTATTAGAAAGGTCAGCTGGCCAACTGCTGTTGCCTTTATGGTTATTAGGAAGGTCAGCTGGCCAACTGCTGTTGCCTATATGGCTATTAGGAAGGTCAGCTGGCCAACTGCTGTTGCCTGTATGGCTGTTAGGAAGGTCAGCTGGCCAGCTGAGCTCATGGTATGGCCTTGCATGGAATGTGTATTGTGTGTCTTCTGTTATGCTATTTTAAATGACCAAATTTAAGAGTATGCATCCAATCTTGAATGTACTTAAAATTGATACAAATGATCCCAAATGGTACCACTCTGCCATCAAATATGGCTGCTCTACTAAAAATCAACAACATTTAAACAGCTTTATTTTTAGACGATTCAGCAGAATTTTATCAATTTTGATAGAAAGCATGGTAGCATAAAGGATTCTCAGTATTGGACAACTGCTTTTGTATTTGGCAGACAGGTGAGCAATCTCAGGCCTACAATCCTTGGTATTGCTGTTCATTGAAAGTTTAAAGAAGTTTCTCTTAACATATCATGTAGTATGTCATACTGTGTACTAGATATTGTTTGCATGCTGCAAATTTTTACCAAGTTTTATGCATCTAGTCCCTCCTAAAAGAACAAATTTTTTGTGTTTTATGAATCTAGTCCTTCCTAAAAACAAAATTTGTACCAGTTTTATGTATCCAGTCCTTCCTACAAACAAAATATTTGTTTTATGTATCAGTCCTGCCTACAAACAAAATGTTTGTTTTATGTATCCAGTCCTTCCTACAAACAAAATTTATATGCTATATACATCTAGTCCTGTTTGTTATGACTTTATGTAGCAGAAAGAGGAGAAATCAACAAGTTTAGTAAAATCAACAAACTATTTATTTCCTTAAGTTACAAAGTGAAAAATTCAAGAAACACTTAAGGTATTGTGAATTAAGTCCCACATAATCCTAAATGTCCTATCACAAATCCGAAAGTATAGAATGTTCTGAATGAATTTCAATAGTCTTGATGTACCAATAGTCTTCATGTACCAGTAGTCTTGAAGGTCCTGATATACCTTTGTACCACAATGATGCAGCCCAGAATGTCTTTGAATGAGTCTCAATAATTCCAAAATAATGTTTTAATCCAAAGTCAAAGAGTACTTTGTAATTCCAGTGAATAATTTAAATATGTATTCCTCTCAAATTATATCTAAACACAACTATAGATGATTCCACGGACTGATCTTAAAGCAGGATTTGTTCAGACATTTCGACCAATTCATCAACAAGGTTTTAGGCCTTGAACTCAGATTCTAATAAACATCTTGTTTACCGCTTACAATCATGGCAAACATCAGGTATCCTCAATCACAGACAAAATTCAAGCACACAATATAAATTAAATATACTTAACAATTTAAACAGCTTTATAACAATTAAAAGAAAATGCTCACTTGAATTTGACTAATTATGACACATGGTATCCTGTCATAGGGATATTTCAGTATTGATTTGCCATGAAATATGGATGAAGATTTTTTAAAACTCAAAAACTTGAAACGATTTTTTTCGATAGCAAACGCAGTCAACAGAATTTGAAAGAAAGCATCATATTGTTGTAGATTTCTTGTTAGAGGAAAGCAAGGATGTAACCTTTGTTCGGACTATTTTAGAACCAAAGATTATTTCACTTGCATTTTTTTTTTTTTTAAATTTAAAAAATCGGTTTTTTTAAACTGGATGCATACATTTCAATAGAACCAGTTACAAAAGATAATAAAATTATACATGTATGGGATTACAATGAATGATTTATAGACTGAACATTTCAGTAAAGAAAAGTATAAAATAGCAATAGTGGATTCTGCCCTCAGAGGTTTCCAGATTATATATCCAGAGGAAGGGCCCTAATGGGTAAGGACATTCCCCAGAATTCTTGTTGACTTCACAGATTAATTTCCCTTGTAATGCCTGTTAAGTGTATATACTTGAAGGATGGGGTTATGAACAGTTTCTAAGTTTATTAATTGTGGCCAAGTCTTAAGGGACTTGGGGAGATCAAGGGTCCCTGTAAAAATGGTCATGGAAGAAGGCATGATTCCTTCTATGGGACTGATACTCTACTAGCTGAACAGAATTCCCAGAAAATCAAGATAGTACTATTTCTTCATTTTAACTGCTATGTGTTGAAATGGTCTCTGATATTCTTCAGCGATAACAATATTTTCAAATTAACTTATGTGGTGGACATATTGGATGTCAGGTTGGCACCATATTAATTTAGGACCGATAAGACATCACAATCTTCTGGTGGACACCTGATGTTGATATGAATTCCCTTTCGGAGGAGCAGTGCTAACAAGATTTTCAAGGTAAGTGCCATGGTGACCATATCAGACTGGTACAGTTTCCATTTAGTACCAACTAGGTATCATAAGAAATCTTTTGGAGAAGCAAAATTTTGATGTCACCAGTCATCTAGAAGAAGTGATAACAAGACTTTGAAGATGGTCATTGTAGTAACCATAATTGAAGTTAGATTGCCATTTTTGTTTACAACCAGTTAGACATGATAAGAAGTTATTCACTGAAAACCCATTGCTGATATGACCATTCATCCAGGAGAAATAGTGATAACAAGATTTTCACTCTGGCCACTGTGACAGGCATATCTGAATAGAACCATATTTAGTTATGAACAACCACATACATATATCATAAAAAGTTTTTTTTTTATATAGTAAAATCCCTGTTGATTTAAACATGCATTCAGGAGGAGTTGAGATAATATTCGCAAGATGGCCACTGGCAGCCATATTGGACATCAGTTTGATACCATTTTCATTTAGGATTAACAAGACATCACTAGAAACCTTTTGGTGAAAACTCCATTTCAATATTATGATTTATTCTGAAGGATTATTGTTATCAAGATGGCTACTGTGGTGGTCATATTGGCCACCATTTTCATTATGACCATCAATACATTGTAAAACGTTTTCTGGTGACTTTTCCATTTAGAAGTAGTAGTGATAACAGGATTTCAAGATGGGCACTGTTGTTGCCATAATGGCCACTAGATTGGTACCACAGTGGCCACTAGATTGGTACCATAATGGCCACTAGATTGGTACCATAATGACCACTAGATTGGTACCATTTTCATGTAGGACCCAACAGTAATATTTTATGCATCTCATATTTTTTTTAATTGTTTTAATTGTTAATTGATAATAGACTTTAACCATCTTAAATGTTGCGCATCTTGGGTCAGGTCCAGTGGTACATTTTTTTTTATTAAGTCCCCAAACAGGTGTTTGAAGATGATAATAAAGGTTAGTTGTTGTTGCTAGTTTCTTTTTTCTTCTAAATCAGAGCTTGGCTATAAATATTTTTTAATAACAGTAGAATCAGAGACATCTTTGACATGCAGCTGTTTCTGGTCTGATCTTTATGTGCTATAACATTTCTCATTACATAATAGTCAGAGGGCTGAAAACTGTAAATCTTTTTTACAGTAAGGTATTTGTGCCAAATTTATCTTATATGTCCAATAACTTTAAGGAATTAATCAACTCTTTGAATAAACTTATTTCATTAGTCTAAATACAGTTTAGCTTGCACCTGCTGTACAAATAAAATAAACAAAATGAAGCAAAAATGATTAAACAAAGTCATCAGCAGAACCTATCTTTAGTCCATTCCAACATAATTGGGGACCAGCAAGCGCTACTAGGTTATGTATTGCCTGTAATCTGTTTTGTGTATTTTCTGGGAAGAAAAAGCGTTATTAATATGTAATAGGTATATAAACATGCCATGTAGTTCAATTTTTTTAACTTAGTAACTTAGTATAGCCACAGCTGTCTTTGTGAATGAATGTGAGACTCCTGCCATGCGCATGTTCAGTATTGCCACAGCTGTCCTTGTGAAATGAATGTGAGATTCCTGCCATGCGCATGTTCAATATTGCCACAGCTGTCTTTGTGAAATGAATGTGAGACTCTTGCCATGCGCGTGTTCAATATAGCCACAGCTGTCTTTGTGAATGAATGTGAGACTCTTGCCATGCGCATGTTCAATATTGCACTTTACATTGTGAGCAGGATCCTAAAAGCTCACAGTTTAATTGATATCTATGTTTATAATTAAATCCACTGATGAATCCACTTGTATGTGTAGAGACTGTTACTTCTAAATGATTACTGCATGGGAGGATGGGTGCTTTTTGATGTGACTTGGACTAAATCAGCATAGCTAAATACAGACCAATACTGCAGTCGGAAATAACAGTACAGCTTATTTGTTGTAGCTGGTTTTGGAAACAGATTGTAGCACGTGCTGTTTTTTTATCAACACATTGGAGGAAACACTGGGGTTTGCCTGAATTGGTAGTATATACAATATTGCCCATCCTGTAGTAATAATTACAGTTATGATATAGTCACAGTATGAAAATAATTTGCAACATCTGTTGCCTTGACAAAGTAACATTTTGGTGTTTATTTTTCCAATTTTATAGTAGCTAGTTTATTGATTTTTTAGCTTTTGGTCTCCAATTAATTTTTTCTTTGGATTGTTTGGGAAGGATGAGTATAAATGTGGTTTCTCATGAGTTATAGTCTCTCATAAATGTACAGAAGGGACAGTTTTCATGTACAAGTTGTTTTATTATCCTAAATGGAAGCCAGCCACAAAGTTTGGTCATGGACAAAACTCCTGAAGAAAGGTTATTCTGCACAACCCATTGTTCTTTTAAATACATGACCTTGACCTTGGACTGTCTGATCCCACAATCATTAGACCTGTTTCATACTTTAAGCACATGCCCTCCACAAACTTTGGTCATGGTTTGCAGTCTATAACTAGAGTTATTATCCCAAAACTATTTTCCTTCTTTCAGTCACTATGACCTGTACCTTAGACTTTTCAACCCCAAAAGTTGATAAACTTAATTTCTTACCGCAAGTGCAATAAATCCACAAAGTTTAGTGCAGGTCTGTAATGTAGAATTCAAAATAAATGTTCAGAAACTATATTTCTCCATTCAGTGCAGGTCTGTAATGTAAAACTCAAAATTAATGTTCAGAAACTATATTTCTATATTCAGTCAGAGACCTTGATCTTTGACCATTTAACACCAAAATCAATGGTTATTTTTTATTGTAAATACACAGGTAAATCATTCAAAAAGTTTAGCAATTGCAGATAGAGGAAAATGCAAAGCATTGTGTAGAAATAATTTTTCTTCTTTCAGTCAGCGACCTTGACCTTTAACATTTCAATCCTAATATTGATAGATTTCATCTTCCTTGCCCTAAGTGCAAGCCATCCATAATGTTGGGTAGATAGTGATGTCGGAGAACTCAAATTACTGTGCATAAACTATAATTCTTCATGTAATCAGAGACCTTGACCTTTGATCTGTGTACCTGAAAACAATTAGATTTCTCCTTACCCCAAGTAGAAGCTATCCACAAGTCTGGTGAAGGTAAAACTGTAGAACTATTTTATCATACAGAATAAGAAAAGTAAATGGACAAATGGACAGACGTCATCAAAATGGTGGAGATACATAATAAGCATTAAATGTTAACTTTTTCAATAGATTACCAATAGCATAGTACTTTTGAAAAAATGCTGAATAATCAGTGTAATTTATACTTTACATAAATATTATTAAAACGTTGCTGATATTCCAAGTGATATGAATATTATGTCAATTTACCATGACTGTATAATAAATATAATCAGTGATTAAAGATTGCAGTATATTTCAACTTGATTTTAGTAACCTTGATTGTCAGTCATGACCAAACTCGTGGATCAATCTTATATTATAAATGCATGGTCATGAGTGTCAAACTGCAATATACAGCCAGCTGCTCTGGTGGCTGAGTGGTTAGAGTGTCCACTTCAGATGCAGGAGGTCATGGGTTTGATCCCCCTCCCCCGAGTCATACCAAAGACTTACAAAAATGGTAGTAACAGCTGCCTAGCTTGGTGATCAGCATTAAGAGGTTAGTGTTAGGACTGGTTGGCCTGGTGTCAGGAGAATGTGACTGGGTGTGACATCATGGTACATGTCTGAGGCATGATGCTCCTATGCTGGACATCACTATAAACTGCCACACTGCAGATATCATAGTGATATGACTGAAAAATTGTTAAAGCTAAGTTTAAAAATCCTAATCACACACACACACATACCAGCCACCAAAATTTTTGTAAGTAAAATATGTGTTCAACACTGCTTTGAATGACCACACTGCAAAATCAGATATAAACACCACTGACTCTCATCTCATTATTTTAACACATTAACCCCTAGCGACAAGTTTACGTGGCAGGAGGTAGTAGCCTACTGCCGAGCTCTGTAGTGTCAAGGTCATGCATGATACACTAAAGTGGGTGGTATTATAGAAAAGTAGACAGATGTAGCTGTACAATGATACCAAATAATCTGGAATTTCTAGTTGCACTACAAAATACAGAGGGAAAAACTTCAATTTTTGGATTTGATTTTTTTCTATCCAAAATTGGCCTGTGGTCGGAATCCGATTTTGTGTCCGGATTTTAGACATTTTGGTCTCACATCTAAGGCAAACTGGTATGAAGAACTGCAAATAGACAGATGAACCTTTGCAAAAAATATGATAAGATAGGCAGTTGGAATAAAGAGTGGTCTCAGTACAAAAATAACGGGTCCATTTAGCAACAACAAAAAAACCCACCAAAAACATCCAACTTTTACTCTTCTGCTCATGCACAAGCCAAATAGCCAATAAAAAAAAAACGTTTCTAACACAACCAGGCAGTATGTTATTGAAAGATCATCTGGGATTTGATGTTTTTGGATGCATTCAGAAATAGCTTTCAAAATGTGTTTCCTACACGAATATCAGGCGAAAACGACAAAAACATCCAAGGGTTAATGTGTTAATGGGTGCATTTTGATGACATCACCAAATTTGAATATTTCTTGTGCATTTAATCACTTGTGCATTGACATTGCACATAAATTACATATTTAGCTATTCCTTAACGATTTGTAAAACAATTAAAAAATCCTTGTTAACACATTAACCTCTGGTGACGAGTTTACGTGGCAGGAGGTAGTAGCCTACTGCTGAGCTCTGTAGCGTCATGGTCATGCATGATATACTGAAGTGGGTGGTATTATAGAAATGTAGACATGAAGCTCTACAATGATACAAAATAATCTGGAATTTCTAGTTGCACTACAAAATACAGAGGGAAAACCTCAGTTTTTGGATTTGATTTTTTTTCTATCCAAAATGGGCCCGTGGCCGGAATCCGATTTTGTGTCTGGATTTTAGACGCTTTGGTCTCAGATCTAAGGCAAACCGGTATGAACTGCAAACAGACAGATGAACCTTTGCAAAAAATAGGATAAGATGGGCATTTGGAATAAAGAATGGTCTCGATACAAAAACAATGGGTCCATTTAGCAAATTTTTTTTAACAAATCCAACTTTTACCCTTCTGCTATGCGCGAGCCAAATAGCCAGTAAAAAATGATCTTTCTAACACAACTAGGCAGTATGTTATTGAAAGATCACCTGGGATTTGGCGTTTTTGGATGCATTCAAAAATAGCTTCCAAAATGTGTTTCCTACATGAATTTCAGGCGAAAATGACAAAAACCTCCAGGGGTTAATGTGTTAACCACCATCACTGTGGAAGATCTGCAGGCAGAGTGCAGATTGTTCTGAATAAACCCAGAAAAGGGGCCCCAAGTGGCCGAGTGGTCTAAAGCGCTCTCCGTTACAGATCACAGCCATCTCGCCTCTGCGTAGGTTAGAGTCTTGGATTCGGCCAATGTGGGTATGTGAGAAAGCTTGCCAGTAGCTTCTCGAGGGTCAGTGGTTCTTTCCGGGGATTTCCCGGGTTCTTCCTCCACCATTAATACTGGCCACCATGTATAGCCTATCATGTGCTGAAAAATGGCATTAAAACAACAACAACAACAACTGTCATATTTGCAGCTGTGTTGGGGTGTTTGGATGAGTCCACTATGCAAGGTATGTTTGGATGAGTCCACTATATAAGGTATGTTCCAGTTATTTGTCACATGCTGTTTCAAGTAAATTTGGCTATTTTTAGGCACTTTTGTAACATAAGCTGGAAGTGTTTTTTTTTTTCTATTTACCAGTCTTTTGAAATTTTGACCTTTTAGGTATGGAAAGGTGTGAACCTCACATACAGCAGTTAGGTAACATACTTTCAGAGTATTGTTTGATTCATGATGAAATCCAATATCTGGAGAATGACACAGTAATATATGCATTGTGTTTTCCTCAAAGCAAATCTGGATACTGGTATCACAGAGGAATTTAATGTTATCTGTTTTTAATTACACTTTAAGACTGCCCCATATAACTAATGTATACCAGAGGAATTTAATGTTATCTGTTTATAATTACACTTTAACACTACCCCGTATAATTAATGTATACCAGAGGAATTTAATGTTATCTGTTTTTAGTTACACTTTAACACTACCCCGTATAACTAACGTATACCAGAGGAATTTAATGTTATCTGTTTATAATTACACTTTAACACTACCCCGTATAACTAACGTATACCAGAGGAATTTAATGTTATCTGTTTTTAGTTACACTTTAACACTACCCCGTATAACTAACGTATACCAGAGGAATTTAATGTTATCTGTTTATAATTACACTTTAACACTACCCCGTATAATTAACGTATACCAGAGGAATTTAATGTTATCTGTTTATAATTACACTTTAACACTACCCCGTATAATTAACGTATACCAGAGGAATTTAATGTTATCTGTTTTTAGTTACACTTTAACTACCCCGTATAACTAACGTATACCAGAGGAATTTAATGTTATCTGTTTTTAATTACACTTTAACACTACCCCGTATAACTAATGTATACCAGAGGAATTTAATGTTATCTGTTTTTAATTACACTTTAACACTACCCCGTATAATTAACGTATACCAGAGGAATTTAATGTTATCTGTTTTTAGTTACACTTTAAGACTGCCCCATATAACTAATGTATACCAGAGGCTCATTTTTAAGCATGGTTATGTAGCTGTCATGTTCTTCTGTGATACAGATAATGAGAAACTTTGAGTTAATTTTGATGCTTGATTACTCTGAACAGAGAGAGAGAGAGAGAGAGAGAGAGAGAGAAAGACAGAGAGAGAGAGAGAGAGAGAGAGAGAGAGAGAGAGAGAGAGAGAGAGAGTAGTATATTAGTGATAGACCTTTGTGAGATCAGACTAGCATCCTTGTTTGGAACATACCATTAGCTTTTTCACATAAAATTTAATATAAATGTTAAAAGATAATTTACCCCTACACTTCAATTATTAACAAATGTGCCAGCAGATAGAAGTTAAATCTATTCATTGATTGCTCTTCACACTAGTTGCTAGCAGACAGGGTGAAGTAATCAATAGTTGGTGCACAAAGGTTAAATCTCTTTCACAGAGTACATGAGAACCATGGCACAAGGCATGAAGTCTGGAATGGACTCAGCTTATTATATACATGGTGTTAGTATAGTTCACAAAGCAGATGATGACAGTGGCATGGAAAGGTCTCTGTCTCTAAAGCCTACATACATTCATACATACACATACATACATACATACACATACATACATACACATACATACATACACATACATACATACATACATTCATACATACATATATACACATACATACATACACATACATACATACATACATACACATACATACATTCATACATACATACATACACATACATACATACACATACATACATACATACACATACATACATACATACACATACATACATACATACATACATACATACATACATACATACATACATACATACACATACATTCATACATACACATACATACATACACATACATACATACATACATACACATACATACATACATACATACATACATACATACATTCATACATACATACACACACATACATACATACATACATACACATACATACATACATACACATACATACATACACATACATACATACACATACATACATACATACATACATACATACATACATACACATACATACATACACATACATACATACACATACATACACATACATATATTCATACATACATACATACATACATACATACATACACATACATACATACATACATTCATACATACATACACATACATACATACATACACATACATACATACACATACATACATACATACATACACATACATACATACATACACATACATACATACACATACATACATACACATCCATACACATACATACATTCATACATACATACATACACATACATACATACATACACATACATACATACACATACATACATACATACATACATACATGCATACATATACATACATACATACACATACATACATACATAAATACACATACATACATACATACACACACATACATACATAAATACACATACATACATACATACATACATACACACACATACACACATAAATACACATGCATACATACATACATACATTCATACATACATACATTCATACATACATACATACATACATACATACATACATACATACATATATATACACACACATACATTCATACATACATACTTACACACACATGTACATACATACGTATGTACATACATACACATACATACATACATACATACACATACATACACACATATGCATACATACATATACATACATACATACATACATACATACATGCATACATACATACACACCATACATACATACATACACACACATACATACATACATACACATACATACATACACACACATACATACATGCATGCATGCACGCACGCATGCACACACACACACACATACATAAATACATACACATACATACATACATACATACATACATACATACACACACATACATACATACTGACAGACATACTTACTGAAAGACAGACGGACAGACAGACAGACCATAGCTTAATTGGTACATGATGAGAATCTGCATGATACAGTTGATAAGTCGCAATGTGGTTTATACAAGGATGAATTGTCAGCCATTCATTGGCATGTTTTGGCTTTCATCACGTTAAGGAGCATCTCATTGTGCCATGTCAAAGTATGCCATATGGACCACTCAGAGTATGCCCAGTACTAGAAGTGCCATGTGGCCTATCAAAGTATGCCATGTAGACCACTCAGAGTATGCCCAGTACTAGAAGTGCCATGTGGCCTATCAAAGTATGCCATGTAGACCACTCAGAGTATGCCCAGTACTAGAAGTGCCATGTGGCCTATCAAAGTATGCCATGTAGACCACTCAGAGTATGCCCAGTACTAGAAGTGCCATGTGGCCTATCAAAGTATGCCATGTAGACCACTCAGAGTATGCCCAGTACTAGAAGTGCCATGTGGCCTATCAAAGTATGCCATGTAGACCACTCAGAGTATGCCCAGTACTAGAAGTGCCATGTGGCCTATCAAAGTATGCCATGTGGACCACTCAAGGTATGCTCAGTACTAGAAGTGACTATTACATACATAATCAGATTTTGTAAATAAAGTTAGGAATGTTATATGAAAATCTTTCATCCATCATGGCCACCATTTGACCTAAAGCTGTTATTTAAATGACAAACATCCTGATGCAGGACTTTTGTCAGATTCATGAAAGGAAGTAAAATTTTACAGGAAAACAAGCTATAGAATTATTGACAATTTTTTACGTCTGTAAAGTTTGACTGTTTTTCTAGTGCCTGTTGGGGTAGTAATGAAAAATGAAAAGAAAGAATATTTGTTGAACATCATATTTTAATGAGTAAAATGTATATTTAGTTTGTTAGCAACATAATAAGCCAGATATATAAATTACAAATATCAAGGCATGTATGTGTCTGGAGGAATTCTGAATTGCTGAAAAAGATGACTTTTTCCAAATATTTTACATGCACTTCCAAAAGCCTATTTAATATATTGATCTCAAGCAGGCATGTTCAACTTCCTCCTGCGTGTGGGCCAGAAAGGCGATTCTTAAAGCCACACCCAAAGATGCACATATGTGGATAAAACCAGGTCATGGTTTGGACAAAATCCCTGGGCTGTAGGGTATACATGCCTGACCTATACTTTTCTGTTTTTTCTTAATTTAGCCACAAAAAACACATTTTGTTATAAAGTGCAGCATTCCCTCACAATAACAAGGTACAAGAGTACGAGGCAGTCCCTTGTAAAATGTAATCTTGGTATGGACCTCATTTCATTATTTAAAAATAATAATATGTCAGTATATGGTGATTACTGTCAGTACTTGTTGACAAGTCAGGTCCAGTTGCAAACAACATTGACCCTGAATTGCTCTCATATAATGTGCTGGCAGATCAGGGTCTCCATTATTTTTTCTGCTTTTGAATCCTGACAGACTGCATGGATCCAGATCTGCCAGTACATATTGTGAAGCAGATCTGGGTCTCTGCATTCTGCAGTTGGAACAACATATAAGCAAGAATATACAGTATCTATAGGGCAGTCCCTTGGATACAGTATCTATGAGGCAATCCAGTGGATACATTATCTTTAGGGCAGTCAAGTGGATACATTATCAATAGCGCAGTCCCATGGATACAGTATCTATAAGGCAGTCCAGTGGATACAGTATTCATAAGGCAGTCCAGTGGATACAGTATCTGTATGGCAATCCAGTGGATACAGTATCTATGAGGCAGTCCAGAAGATACATTATCTGTAGGGCAGTCCAGTGGATACAGTATCTATAACGCAGTCCAGTGGATACAGTATCTATAAGGCAGTCCAGTGGATACAGTATCTATAAGGCAGTCCTGTGGCATGATCAGCATTTTGGTTAGGGAGTACTGAACTTGGAATTCACTTTTGTTTGTTGATTATCAATTTTTTAGTTTTTATTTTGAGATTGCAATAAATCATAAATTTAAATTTGCACAATAAATATTTTTCAGCAGCATATTCACATATCTAAGTAACAGCAAAATTTTAATTTTTTGCAAAACATCAATAAATTGATTTTGAAATTAAATAAGGTCATAATTTTACATGTCAAGAGAGGCAGAATCAAGTATTTGACTGTTTTGAGGAAAAGGTTATTTTCTTTTTCACAATACTTGTTGGAGTAATTGGGCATAAGCTGCATATCCTGGAACAAAATCAGAAATTGAAATAATGACATTAGATGATTTTGTTGCTCTCCAAATAAAGAACAGAGAAAAACAAATTTTGTAAAAGTTGTAAATCAAAGTCTAGAAATAAGAGGGAATCCACTCAGCTGGCCATACGGTGCAGCAGACAAGAATCCAGCTTGTTGGTCATACTGTGAGGCAGTCAAGAATTCAACCTGCTATACATACTGTCAGGAAGAAAAGAATACACTTGTTGGCCATACTGTCATGCAGACAAGAATCCAACCAGGTGTTGGCTATACTGTCATGCAGACAGGAATCCAACCAGGTGTTGGCTATACTGTCATGCAGACAAGAATCCAACCTGTTGGCTATACTGTCATGCAGACAAGAATCCAACCTGTTGGCTATACTGTCATGCAGACAGGAATCCAACCTGTTGGCTATACAGTCATGCAGACAAGAATCCAACCTGTTGGCTATACTGTCATGCAGACAAGAATCCAACCAGGTGTTTACCATACTGTCATGCAGACAAAAATCCAACCAGGTGTTGGCCATACTGTCATGCAGACAAGAATCCAACCAGGTGTTGGCCATACTTTCAGGCAGACAAGAATCCAGCCTGTTGGCCACACTGTCAGGCAGAAATAAATCCAACCTGTTAGCCATACTTTCATGCAGACAAGAATCCAACCTGTTGGCCACACTGTCATGCAGACAGGAATCCAACCTGTTAGCCATACTTTCATGCAGACAAGAATCCAACATGTTGGCCACACTGTCATGCAGACAGGAATCCAACCTGTTGGCCACACTGTCATACAGACAAGAATCCAACCTGTTGGCCACACTGTCATACAGACAAGAATCCAACCAGTTGGCCACACTGTCATGCAGACAAGAATCCAACCTGTTGGCCATACTTTCAGGCAGACAAGTATCCAAACTGTTAACATAACATTTAGGCAGACAAGAATCGAAAGTGTTGCCCTACTTTTAGGCAGACAAGAATCCACACTGTTGGCCCTACTTTTAGGCAGACAAGAATCCACACTGTTGGCCCTACTTTTAGGCAGACAAAAATCCAAACTGTTGGCCCTACTTTTAGGCAGACAAAAATCCAAACTGTTGGCCCTACTTTTAGGCAGACAAGATTAATATACAGATGCACCAGGTAAATTTCCAGTTCATTGTTCATGACGCAGATTTATAATTATCTCAAGAAACCTGCAGAGGATCAGTGTGTACATGCAGCCATATGCAGCCACTCATCATTAATTCGCAGTGCATTCATAATTAACTTGAAGACCACTCAAGTATCTAGCTGCCCACTCATCATTAATTTGCAGTGCATTCATAATTACCTTGAAGACCACTCATGTATCTAGCTGCCCACTCATCATTAATTCGTAGTGCATTCATAATTACCTTGAAGACCACTCATGTATCTAGCTGCCCACTCATCATTAATTCGTAGTGCATTCATAAGTACTTTGAAGACCACTCAAGTATCTAGTTGCCCACTCATCATTAATTCGTAGTGCATTCATAATTAACTTGAAGACTACTCAAGTATCTAGTTGCCCACTCATCATTAATTCGTAGTGCATTCATAATTAACTTGAAGACTACTCATGTATCTAGGTTCCCACTCATCATTAATTCGTAGTGCATTCATAATTACCTTGAAGACCACTCATGTATCTAGCTGCCCACTCATCATTAATTCGTAGTGCATTCATAAGTACTTTGAAGACCACTCAAGTATCTAGTTGCCCACTCATCATTAATTCGTAGTGCATTCATAATTAACTTGAAGACTACTCAAGTATCTAGTTGCCCACTCATCATTAATTCGTAGTGCATTCATAATTAACTCGAAGACCACTCATGTATCTAGGTTCCCACTCATAATTAATTCAAGGTTTTGTAACACAAGTGTAGATCAGGTTGCCTACTGTCACAATGTTACTATGAGATGATTTGTGCCTTACATAAAATCTGTTTTGTCTCAAAAAGTGTATTAGACCCAATCAGAAACCAAGACAATTATCTCAAGAGTCTATAAAGATCTAGTCTTGTTTTCAAATCCTCCACATTGCAGAGTGTAATCAGTGCTTGGTTTAGTCTGCACACTGTTGTTTCTCAATAATAAATCAAGCAAAATTTGACAGTCCGGGTTGATTGTCATGGTAAGACATTCATTATTTTGTTTCATAGCTGTGACACACAGAAAACTCTTTGGTCACATTATGGTGTGTGTGTGTGTGTGTGTGATTTGGATTATGAAAATAGCTTTAAAAAATTTCAGTCGTAACGCTATGATGTCTGCAGTGAGACAGTTTATAGTGATGTTTAGCACTGGGGCTCATGCCACAGACATGTAGCATGATGTACTGCCCAGTCACATTATCCTGACACCAGGCTGACCGGTCCTAGCACTAACCTCATAATGCTGAGTGCCAAGTGAGGCAGCTGTTAGTACCATTTTTATAAACCTTTGGTATGACTGGGCCAGGGATCAAACCCATGACCTCCTGAAGCTGAGGCAGATACTCTAACCACTATGTCACTGGAGCGGTCTTACATTATGGTACTTATAATTTGGTTTTGTGAGGGAATGCATCTTCATTGGTCATTTTACACAGAAATAAACCTTAATTTAGATTGAAAAATGAATTTGTTTTGGTAATGAATAATAATTGTTCAGATTACTATAATCATAATTTTACATGCTTGATTAAAAATATATATAGCTATGACTTTCTACATTCAGATTCTGGTTAGCAAACACAATGTATCCTTGCATAATGCACAGTCAACTGCAAACAACGGACCCAGACTGGTCATCACATAATGTGATGGCTGATTAACTTTAAGTACTATATTTCATCAATGATATGCCCAGGGACCAGTCAAAAAAAAACTTAACAATTTGGGGGAGGCTTTATTATCACACAAAGACAGCTTTAGTAAATATTTTCGATAGTTTTGTAAACATGGGAGTTATGTTACCATCAAGTTGGAACTGTCCTTGGGTAAATAAAATTAAGTAGAATGGACAGTATCTTTTTACAGTTGGGTGCACATTATACATTGTAAAAATAAATAATTAATATGACATGTTTTCACAGTGTACCCAGATCTCATAATAATAATATATAATGAAAGTATCAGACTTATATATCTCTAGCATTTCCAGAAATCTCCTTTATTTTCAACCTATTTCCAGCATTCCTGCAAGGGAGATAGGATCTCCAGCCTTTCAAACAAACAGGTCAAGAATTTTTTTCTGGAGATTTAATATGTTTGAATATATATTGTTATGTAAATGTAGACTGAGCAATATGTCATACATTGGAGGTAGATGTTTTATATTGATCTTTTGTAATGTCTTTTCCCGAGCATGTTTTGCAAAACATTTGTACCATATTTTTACTGGCAGATCTAATACACGATGTTCAAGCTAGGAGTTAGATTATTGAGAGATGGGAAAGAGGGACATCTTTTATTATCAGTGAATTTTATTTTGAATAAAGAGGCACTATTAGGGGGAAAAAGGTACATTTTGGGGGGCAATGAAAGAATTTAATGCTTGGGAAGAAATGTTGGATGTCTCTGTTTTAGAAAGTATAAACTGACAAAAGCATGTTGATATATTTATGTTACATAGCATAAGCATAAATTGTATAAAATTATTAGAATATAGCATATTTTTAAAGAATTATTTTGTTTTATAATATGGGTAAAGGTAGACGTGAAAGCCACAGATGGGTTGAGGGAAGTGTGTTGATGAGCGGACGGGAGGCATATTAGAAGGATGGATGATACTTATCTATTCCCATTGGAAGACAAAGATTTTGTCTGAAATTCCCATTGGAAGACAAAGATTTTATCTGAAATTCCCATTGGAAGACAAAGATTTTATCTGAAATTCCCATTGGAAGACAAAGATTTTGTCTGAAATTCCCATTGGAAGACAAAGATTTTGTCTGAAATTCCCATTGGAAGACAAAGATTTTGTCTGAAAATGAGTCTCTTGAAGGGTGAAATGAATTTCTGAAAATTTAAGATCAGATTTCATATTTTAACTGTTGAGTGTTGAAACCATCTGTGATATTCTTGTGTGATTGAGGTATACATACTGGATGTCAACTTGGCACAATTTTCATTTAGTGCAAAGTAGACATTGTTGGAAGTCGTTTGGTGAAATCCCATATTATTATAAACAGGGTGAGTACAACAAAAGTTAACTCTTTAATTTCAAAATGCAGAATTATTTTTCATCTAATATTATAAACATTTGACTACTGAGGGTGATAACGATAAATGTTAAACTTCATTACCTGTGCAAACATAATGCATAAGCAAGTAATATGGACACTTTCTGTTAAATATTAGTAGCTAGAGTAAAGACATGAAAGGCTGGCTATTGTGTTTTACTAGTACAGGTATTGAAGTATTCAAATCAATGTTAATATTTTTCATATGGTTAGATTAACATTTGTCCTCAAATTTTATATAAATATCATGATATGAAATGAGTACACATTAAATAGCAGCATATAAATATCATGATATGAAATGAGTACACATTAAATAGCAGCATATAAATAGCAGCATATAAATATCATGATATGAAATGAGTGCTCATTAAATAGCAGCATATAAATATGATAAGAAATGAGTACTCATTAAATAGCAGCATATAAATATGATATGAAATGAGTACTCATTAAATAGCAGCATATAAATATCATGATATGAAATGGGTACTCATTAAATAGCAGCATATAAATATGATATGAAATGAGTACTCATTAAATAGCAGCATACAAATATCATGATATGAAATGAGTACTCATTAAATAGCAGCATATAAATATCATGATATGAAATGAGTACTTATTAAATAACAGCTAATTGAGAGGCATAAAAAATGTGCATTTAGACCAAGTTAAAAATTGAATAAATAGTACATGAGGAAGAATGTACATGTATATTGCCATTTAGGTTTGAGCTAGATGCTGGATTATTATTACATACATGTATGTAGAAATTTATAGTCTTCTTAGTTAATAAAGCCAAAGTTGAAATGGTGCAAAGAATAATGGCTCCAGATTCTGTGCAAGGTGCTCAGTTCTCATTTATGTTGGAAGTGTTAGTTATAATCTTAATAAGAAACAGAATCCCATTTATCTCAACATTTCTGGAGGCTTTGATTATGTCAGACACCCATTGTTTGCACCATTTCCACTTAGCTATCAAGCAGTAAAGACTGAACAGCAGATGCTATCTGACTTGGTTTCACTAATCCGTTTTAGAGTTTTGATGTATCAGTTCTGATTTTCTGTGGAATTTATATGAAGCCTACTGGGTCGAATTTTCATCTCTGCTCTAGCCAGCTGTTCTTGCTTCCAGTCATTCCAAGAAATTCCACGATATTTAGCATTTGAAGAATTATGGTAGTGCCCGGTCAGGAAAGAAAACCAGCAGTTTGCAAACCACCATCCTGCTTCCCATTCTCGTGCACAATTATAATTGGGCCAAGAGTCGTTATCATTGTCAGTTGTACTGAACTGCTTTAAATTGTGTTTCTCTAAACCATCTTTTGCACTTCCTTCAAAGGAACCTATATGAAGTCGATATTTTTCTTTTAATCCTTCAATGTAGAATTCTTTGTACAGAGCATAAACTCTATTTCCTTCAAAGTCCCACAAGTCCACACGCAATTCATAATAACCTTGATTTGAAAAGAGGAATATGTTGTCATTTCCAAGCCAAAAATCTGTTACAACATTTCCAAACCCATCACGATATTCTTGCCACAGGTTATTGAAACTAACATCTGCTGTTTTGCGTCGCAAAATTACCATCCAGCCAGATGGAGGGGTGTCCATATCACACCATACAGGAATAGGACATGCAGCAAATGTAGTCTTTACGTAGTAAACACCGCTGGATTTGTGGCCACGCTTGAAGACATCATCACAATCTGGAAGAAAAAATGTATAGATTTGAATTAGAAAAGTGTCATAATTTCATCTGCATCATCAATATTTGTTATTGTATCAATTAAAATGTTAGCCACAGCCCATTTTATTCAACAGTAGAAAAAGGAATATCGCTTACAAAAAAAAAGAGATGCATAAAACTAAATTTTGGTTTATGAAAGTTGGTTTGGTAGTAGATCCAGTTGCCTCTCTTATTATTAATAGGTAGGTCATAGGCCTTATCAGGGAACTAATACTGTAGATAAGAGACTCGTACATGGAAATGTATGAAGGACATAACTCCTGTAAAACGCAGTTTTGTCAGTGTCTTATTGGATGTCATTTTAATCATAGTCTTTACTAGACCTTAATAGTTTTTTAAATTTTAATTTAAAAATGTTGGAATAAACAGAATTTTTATGAATTTGTTGACGTTTGTGCATGTGACGTTTTCTTCAGAGTGTATGTATCTACTAGAAGGAAAATACTATATCGTCTGCTTCCAATATTTAAAATGTTGAATCAAGCAAAGGAAAAGAATGACAATTACAAATTTGCATTTCACGTTGATTTAACAAGCGGTGTAATTTCTATGTACATGTGTGTAATGGATAGAACTCTAAACGTTATGGTAATTTACGGAATTATCTGGCAGTAACCGAATAGGATGATCTAAGTCACAATGTTGTCGAAGGAAATCAACTTGCCCAAAGTGTAAGCAACATGGCATGTGCTAGAACGGAAAGTCCATTAAGCATGAAAGACACAGAAAATGCCAGTGTTAGGGCCACTCTGGTCACATTCAAGTTAGAAATTATAAATCAGTGAATGAATCAACTAAGTTCTGTCTACTTTTTATCACATTAAAGATCACCATTATTGGAATCTGTAAGGGGTGCAAACAAATGGGGAGGTATATTCAGACTATACCATTGCTTAGAGATGGGATTGTTAGACATTTGGTTGATATATTTGTTTAAATGATCATTAAAGATTTTGTAATTTTCAACTTTCATCTCCTTATTTCAGTTTCAGATATGTATAAATTGGCCTGACAGTGGCAAGCGTTTAACATTATTACAATGTTGTATTCACATTAAAAACTTCACACTATTTGTACTATTTTAGTATTGTTGCTGTACATAATATTATATTCAAACTATCACCAGCAATTACAGTCTTCCTTGAAAGTTTTAAATACTTAACTATTTAAAATGTGTTACTGGATTACAACAATGAAAAGAGTCTAGTTCATAGTTTGCACTGAGTGACCTTGTTTTCATTTTGGAGTCCACACTTGTGTACATTGAAAATTTGTAACTGTGCTGAATGAGGTACACCTCTTTGGTTTTAAAATCATAGGAAGAAATTGACAGAGGTTAATTAATGCTTATACACTGCTTTGTGCAGACAGAAAATACCCTGACCATAAGGTATAATTCATTTTCCCATAGGGTGAACCAGAAGGCTTTAGAATACTAGACTGCTCATGGTCCAGCTCTCAGATACCTTGCCTATGCTCACTGCCCTGCAGCCTCATTTTGATGATTTTACGTGTATTGTCTGCTACAGTAACGCTTTCAGATGCCTTGCCTATGCTGACTGTCCTTCAGGCTCATTTTGATGATTTTACATGTATTGTCTATTACAGTAACGCTTTCAGATGCCTTGCCTATGCTGACTGTCCTTCAGCCTCATTTTGATGATTTAACATGTATTGTCTATTACAATAATGCTTTCAGATGCCTTGCCTATGCTGACTGTCCTTCAGCCTCATTTTGATGATTTTACATGTATTGTCTATTACAATAACGCTTTCAGATGCCTTGCCTATGCTGACTGTCCTTCAGGCTCATTTTGATGATTTTACATGTATTGTCTGTTACAATAACGCTTTCAGATGCCTTGCCTATGCTGACTGTCCTTCAGCCTCATTTTGATGATTTTACATGTATTGTCTATTACAGTAACGCTCTCAGATACCTTGCCTATGCTCACTTTCCTTCAGCCTCATTTTGATGATTGTACATGTATTGTCTATTACAGTAACGAGTCATTGTAACTTAATGGTGAATTGTGCCATTTTTTAACTTGGAAAAGCAGGTCACACACCAGTTTTTCCTGCTGTTTTTGTGTATTTGGTTATCAAACACTGGTTCATTTTCAGAATTAGTATCAGTTTTCCTTGTTGTTATCCTGTTTTTAATAGCAATCTTGCTAGCTTGATAGGTACTAATTTAATCATTACTAGCTTTCAGTTAAACCTGGTTGACTTCATTGTCTATTAATATTTTTCAGTACTTGGCTTAGCATTGATTAGCTTTGTGCATTAAAACAGTTGTGATTGTTTTAAGTATTTGAAACAATGCCTTGAAAGGGTGAGTTCGTGCTGAACATATTAGCATAGACTTAGTCCATGTAAATATCTTTTTTACATATACATGTACTTACATAGATGTTTTTTGAACAAAAAATTTCTTTTGCAGCAGTGCCTAAGCAGGATATGGGTGAGTGTGGTCACAGGAAATCTCTCTGGGACACACACTCCTCTTGCCATCTTGCTCAGGCCGTGAAGGGACAGATGGTTGTCCATTTTGCAGCCTAAGTTTAGATGAGGTGTGGGACCTCACCAATCATAGATGTACCTATGAGGGAAGGACTTGATTACCTATAAAGGAAGAACTAGAGTTCCTTCCTTTTCTTCAGAACTTTTTTTCCTTCACTGAGTCCTTTGGGTCTCAGACAAGGATTACCACCCTCTTCCAAGGAAGGTAATAAATGAGTGGAGTCGTGCCATGCTTTTACTGAGCAGCATGAAGGTAGAGAGCGAGTCATGCCCTCCTGTAAGAGATGAACAGGATTCTCTCTTTTCCATTAGGAAAGAGAGTGAGTCATGCCATCCCCTCAGGAAGGAGTAGAACCTCATCTGTCCAAAAGGGCAAAGAGTAAGTAACGGTGGAGCAGCATCCTTTCATTCCCTATGGCTCATTGTTGGATTGAGACAACTGAGATTAGATCTGAGTCTGACAGATCTGAATTACTTGGTGACTGGTTGCCAGGAACCAGTCTCATGTCACTATAAACTGGTCACTGGTCATTGGAGCCCCTGTGGTATAGGGATAGAGATTGTGTTGAGAGCCCACTCTCCAAACCGCAGTTTTGTCTCACAGAGGATTGGGAATCAGCTTAGAAATACAAGATTAGGGAAGGAGATCAGGTTGACATTGTCTAAATTATATGATCCCTCTAAATCCCTATAGGATATGGGGCATTCAGCCACAGGGAAGTGATTGGCCCTTTCCCTGCATGCAGCCATGGACATCAGGACCATGACAATATGGTAGAGTAGTTATTGTTGTGGGCCATGGACCTACATCTTTCTCTTATGAAGTTGGGTCAAAAAAAAGAGGGAGGGAGACAGAATTTACTTCAAACACCTCAGGAGGGTAGAAAGTCACTCTCACCCATCTGCTGAATCTGCTACTAAGAACATTTTGTATGAGGTGTCAGAGGTTCATCCTCAACAGAGAGACCTTTGGTTGCATTCATGTCTCCTGCCGTCTCTCAGCCATCACTCAAGACAGCATTCAGGTCTCCTGCCTTCTCTCAACCATCACTCAAGACAGCATTCAGGTCTCCTGCCTTCTCTCAGCCATCAGTCAAGACAGCATTCAGGTCTCCTGCCTTCTCTCAGCCATCAGTCAAGACAGCATTCAGGTCTCCTGCCTTCTCTCAGCCATCACTCAAGACAGCATTCAGGTCTCCTGCCATCTCTCAGCCATCAGTCAAGACAGCATTCAGGTCTCCTGCCTTCTCTCAGCCATCAGTCAAGACAGCTTTCAGGTCTCCTGCCTTCTCTCAGCCATCAGTCAAGACAGCATTCATGTCTCCTGCCATCTCTCAGCCATCAGTCAAGACAGCATTTAGGTCTCCTGCCTTCTCTCAGCCATCAGTCAAGACAGCAGAGGAGGAAGAGAACTGATGTTTTGACAAAGCAGTATACAAAGTTGACCATCTTTTTTTGCCAAGTGAACGTTTTCCTTAACCTTCAGGCGGTTTTGACTTCAGACTTGTTATAGTCTGGCGAAACTCTCTAACAGATCTCTTCATTTGATTATGATTTAGAAGTTTAATAAGGACCAAGACTTTTCTAGACAATGTAAGGGATGATCCATCCTCCCCTCCCCCCTTGTTATTGAGACCATAGTCACTTTGTCTAGCTATATGGTTCATACCCCTTCATGGCCCAAGAAACCTCCACACTTTGGATTCTGAAGCAGCACAAGTTGGTATTTACATGGGGACCTGAGCTCGCCTCCTAGTCAAAACACTGGAAATGTTAGGACAATGGCTTGGTCACTAGTAACCATAGCCTTGCATGCCAACCTTATTTCAGCTGTCTCTTTCAACCAGCTGAAATAGGATTGTCTGTCACCAATGGCTATGGAAAGATGAATTCTCATCTTACAGTCGGGGGTATTTTTTTATCTGGAAATAGAGCCAGCTATGCAATTGCAGCAGGTAATTATTACATCATTCATAGTAGGTTTACCCACTCAAGAAGCTACATATTTTAAACTCTTGTTAATAATGTTTAAGAATTAATATTGATATAAGTACAATTGTAATGTAGGTCTAAGAGTTTCTTTCCAGAGAAATCAGAAAGATTTGCATGAAAAACAACATGAAAGCAATCATAATAGCACATAATAATATTGACTTGGTAGTATTGAACTAGAGCAGGTATAACATATAGCACTCTATTCAATCATGTCTCAAATATTTTGTGTCTATAACTGTTGGGGCACTTTACAGGGTACATATTTTGTGTCTATAACTGTTGGGGCACTTTACAGGGTACATAATTTGTGTCTATAACTGCTGAGGCACTTTACAGGGTACATATTTTATGTGTTTTTTTGAGTCTTTGGACAGGAAAAGTAGTATTTTGTTCAGTTCCAAGATTTATGTTTCTAAAATGTTTCATAAGTTTAAATTGAATTCTTTGGGAGTAAACATGCAATTTCATGGCAATAAACTTTTGTGGGGTCACACTTTACCTCAACATCCAATGTATGATACTATTTTTTTTAATGGTGAATTTAATTTTACAGGTATACTTTACCCACCATAGAAAGAGCAAAACTATTTATCCATGAATATTTCATATTATACAGTATTAAAATTAGTAGCTGTCAATCAGTCTAGCAATTTCTGTTTTATTTGAAACCAATATTTTCAGCAACCTAATTTCTTAAGACAGATTACTTACTTTTCAAGGTTGGGTTTGGGACAGTCTGATTAAAATCAGAACTCCACTGTCACTGTGACCTGCTTTCCAGGATTTATTAACACATTAACCCCTGGTAATGAGTTTACGTGGCAGGAGGTAGTAACCTACTGCTGACCTCTGTAGTGTCAAGGTCATGTATGATACTAAAGTGGGTGGTATTATAGAAAGGTAGACAGATGTAGCTCTAAAATGATAACAGATAATCTGGAATTTCTAGTTGCATTACAAAATACAGAGGGAAAAACATCTTTTGGACCCAATTTTTTTCTACACAAAATTCACCTGTGGTCGGAATCTGATTTTGTGTCTGGATTTTAGACTTTTTGGTCTCAGATTTAAGGCAGACCAGTATGAACTGCAAACAGACAGATGAACCTTTGCAAAAAGTAGGATAAGATGGGTATTTGGAATAAAGAGTGGTCTCGATACGAAAATAATGGATCCATTAAGCAAAAAAATAAAAAATAAAAAATAAAAAGAACTCCAACTTTTACCCTTCTGATCATGTGCGAGCAAATTAGCTAATGAAAAATGATGTTTCTAACACAACTAGGCAGTATGTTATTGGAAGATCACCTGGAAGTTGGTGTTTTAGGATGTATTCAGTAATAGCTTTCAAAATGTGTTTCCTACTCGAATTTCAGTCGAAAACGACAAAAACCTCCAGGGGTTAATGTGTTAAAAGTTGCTTACAAATCTGGCCTCAGATTCAGATACTTTTTTACCAGTAATGGGTAACCACCTAACTTAATGAGTGTGCATCATAGAAAATTATGTCACATACCAAAAACCTATTTGCGGTGACCAGCTTTCTAAAATTTGTTTAGAACTGCTTAAAATCCATTCCATCTTACTAGTTTATACAATAACTCCATTACTACAACACCTGTTGATATTGAACATACACTTTGGATGCATAGTGGGGTGATTATGTGTTGCTTACATAAACTGGATTTGTGTTTTGGAACTATTAAAAATTATTTACAAATCATGTTTGGGCTGTTAATATAAAGCTTCTGACCTAGTGCCGTGAAACTTACAATACATTGAGGATGCATCTTGATGAATGCATGTAGCACAACATAACCAGATCACTGTGGCCTACTTTCCAGGATTTTTTAAAAATATTGCAGCTAATTTGCTTTGAAATCATGTCAGGGCTCTGATTTTAATATACCTTTCAAAACTTTTTTCTAGGTTCTGCCCACTCTTGTTTACATCAGAAAATGTTTTGTAATGTATCATACATAATGAAATTTTACAAACTATTTCTTCAAGTGAAAATAAGATAGCTTGCAATTTACAACAAAATTAAATAAAAGTTAATATACATTTTCTATATTTTATTCCAGTCAGGGGAAAAATTCTTATATGTTGTCTCATGTGATGCAACATTTTCTAACTACACACATATGATCTCAGTTGATAGCCCTCATGTCCATGCAACATTTTCTAACTACACACATCTGATCTGAGTTGATAGCCCTCAAATCCATGCAACATTTTCTAACTACACACATCTGATCTCAGTTGATAGCCCTCATGTCCATGCAACATTTTCTAACTACACACATCTGATCTCAGTTGATAGCCCTCAAATCCATGCAACATTTTCTAACTACACACATCTGATCTCAGTTGATAGCCCTCTTGTCCATGCAACATTTTCTAACTACACACATCTGATCTCAGTTGATAGCCCTCAAATCCATGCAACATTTTCTAACTACACACATCTGATCTCAGTTGATAGCCCTCATGTCCATGCAACATTTTCTAACTACACACATCTGATCTCAGTTGATAGCCCTCATGTCCATGCAACATTTTCTAACTACACACATCTGATCTCAGTTGATAGCCCTCATGTCCATGCAACATTTTCTAACTACACACATCTGATCTCAGTTGATAGCCCTCATGTCCATGCAACATTTTCTAACTACACACATCTGATCTCAGTTGATAGCCCTCATGTCCATGCAACATTTTCTAACTACACACATCTGATCTCAGTTGATAGCCCTCATGTCCATGCAACATTTTCTAACTACACACATCTGATCTCAGTTGATAGCCCTCATGTCCATGCAGCATTTTCTAACTACACACATCTGATCTCAGTTGATAGCCCTCATGTCCATGCAACATTTTCTAACTACACACATCTGATCTCAGTTGATAGCCCTCAAATCCATGCAACATTGTCTAACTACAGACATGGCTCAGTTGACAGCCATCAGAAACTTCAGTATAATTATTCAGGAACTCCAGAATACTTTTTGTCTCATTTTCATGGTTTGAATAGCCATATATATATGATTTGTACAAAGCCCTCAAAATTTTGGTGTGTAACACATAACAGACTTAAATTTCCTTGACTATTTATCAGTTGTGGGTGTGGGGGCCTAAAGCTTATCAGAAATTTTATCTTTAGGTTCTTTAATGTGTGAAGATGATCCTACTACAGCTGGAAGATTTGATTGAAAATTAAAACAGTACATATCTGCTAATAAACAGCATCTTGGAGTTGGTGTATTTCCTATCAAGCATATCTACTTTTTGTTTTTAATCAAGGACGTACACATTAGGATTTTAGCTTCTGTGAATGGCAGCCTGGTGTCTGCATAAAAGTTGTATTAATTTGTAAAATTTTGGAAGGTGGGAGAGATTCAGTTTCTGCCAAAAGATACAGATTTGGTTGATGGCCAGTCCAGTGATTAAAAGTTTCTTATTAGAATGTTATGCACATTTTTGTTAGTATGAAGTATATCCAGTATTAAGAAGGGTCATACTTGGAAAGTAAGGGGTTCATCAGTCAAGAGTCAGATTTGGTTGATGGCCAGTCCAGTGATTAAAAGTTTCTTATTAGAATGTTATGCACATTTTTGTTAGTATGAAGTATGTCCAATATTAAGAAGGGTCATACTTGGAAAGTAAGGGGTTCATCAGTCAAGAGTCAGATTTGGTTGATGGCCAGTCCAGTGATTAAAAGTTTCTTATTAGAATGTTATGCACATTTTTGTTAGTATGAAGTATGTCCAATATTAAGAAGGGTCATACTTGGAAAGTAAGGGGTTCATCAGTCAAGAGTCAGATTTGGTTGATGGCCAGTCCAGTGATTAAAAGTTTCTTAACTAGAATGTTATGCACATTTTTGTTAGTATGAAGTATATCCAATATTAAGAAGGGTCATACTTGGAAAGTAAGGGGTTCATCAGTCAAGAGTCAGATCATTAAAGACAAGTTAAAAGCAGGACAAGTTCCTTTGCCACTTTGTAGATGGAAGTTTAATTCATGGGGTCAGCATATGTAAGATTTAATTAATGGTAGCCATCAAAGGTTTTGGGTTTCCATTGGGCATTTCAGTGTCTTTCACCAGAAGGCTCTTCATGCCATGACCATTTTTTACCCATTCCTAACTTTCTCTCTGCCCATGAGCATCACTAACTTTAAAAAAATACTTGTCCACCAGAACATTTTTTGGCCTTCTATACTTGCTTTTCACAAGTTTGTAACATTTTGAGCTGGTCACAAGGACTACCATTAGCTGCTTCAATTTTTTGTTGAGCCATCCAGAAATTCTTGGAATCAAACTCGTGGTCAGGCTTTAATTTAAAATGCTGACCACAGATTGGGTTCACAGGAATCCTTTAGATAATTTCTCTGACCTTTGCAAGTCACAGAAGACAATTTGCTGCACTCCGTGGATACCTGAGCTGAGATTTCTTTGTTTTTTATGAGTACGCATAATTAAAAGCCTGTCATTGACAGCACAGTGCAAGACATATCCTACACATAATCAAAAGCCTGTCATTGACAACACAGTGTAAGACATATCCTACACATAATCAAAAGCCTGTCATTGACAACACAGTGTAAGACATCTACACATTAATGAAAGTGCCCATGTTACTGATTGATAAGTAACTGCTTGGAAGAGAAACTTTGATTGGCTCATTCAGACAATGTGAAAGCCATGTTTGGTTACAATTAATTGACCAAAATGTGCACAATGATTCGTTAGGCAGGTTTATGCATGTTCATGAGAAATTAGGAAATCTTTGTACAGTCAGCCATGGGTGATAAAGAAGCACAGCAGATTATCACTTGCTGCATGAAACAGTAAGTGTACAATGGATGTGAAATAAATAAAAGTTTTTAATTAATTGACACAGGTACAAGGGGAATAATGAGACATACTTTTTAGACTTTGTAAATTATTAGTGGCAGCAATCTTTTATTTTTCCAATTTTTCATTCAATCTTTAATAAAGTTTGAGTAAATTTGAAGAAAAGGCATAAAGTGAACAGTGAGTGACAGGTACCTGATAATTCTGTGAAACTATTTACAGATATGTATGCTGTAAATTTGGTGTAATTGTGAAATGCTGAGAAACTTGTCTCTGAAACAGAGCCATGGGATATATCAATTTTGTTCATTACAGTCAGATATTCTTTATATTAAGGAGTGCCTGCAAGTTTCTCATATTTCAATGTACACATGCATTCACATTTTAACTGTGATCATTTTGTACATTGTCCTTTAGATGTGCAGAGAAAAATAAGTGTCTAAATATTAAGTGTTCTTTTGTGCAAGGAAGAATTAGAATGTTTATAATTAGGAGTTCTTATACCGTAAGTACTCATATTGATAGGCGCCCTATAGATGGAAGTATTAGCTTAAAAGCAGATGTAATAAAATTACCTGAATTAATATGATTTTTAAAAAATGAAGTCTGTTGCTATTTTTGTATGAATGCTGTAAGAGTAAGCGTACAAGTCCAGTATCATGTTATTGCAAATTCCATCTGTCTCTCACTAACTTGGGTTAGCGCATTATAAATGTTGTCTCAATTAACTATGTTGACTAAACTTTATGGATGGCTTGCACTTAGGGTTAGTAGGTCAAAGGTCAAGGTAATGGTGACTAAAAAAAAGAAAAATGATCTCTTCATGATAACCTTTGTTCTGGAGCATGTGCCTTCATGGCGTATTTTAGAGGTCATTTACTGTGATGGTGTATTTTAGATGGCATATATTGTTATGGTACATTTTAGATGCATGTTCCATGATGGCACATTTTAGATGGCATGTACCATTAGGGCACATTTTAGATGGCATGTACCATAGTGGCTTACTCTGGAGCTATACCATCATCCCCGTAGACGGACTGATGCCATGACCAAGGTGGCACATGTTAGAATGGCATGTACTGTGATGGCACATTTTAGATGGAATGTACTGTGATGGCACATTTTAGATGGCATGTACCATGATGGCACATCTTAGATGGCATGTACTGTGATGGCACATTGTGATGGCATGTACTGGAGAAAAATAATAAACCTATACATTTGGATGTCAGATGTAAAGGTCACAGATTCATAATGAATAAATAGTAATTTCTGCACAATAACTTCAGTTGTAGACCAAAATGCTTTGACCAAACTTTATAAATGGCTTGAAACAATGACTTAAGAAGAAATCTGGTTTGTGCATGATAACTTTAGTCATTTAGACAACATATTTTGACCCAACTTCGTGGATGACTTGTGCTTGGAGCAAGAAAAGAAAAAGCTTTTGGTCACCATGGATACAGACAAGAAGCATAGTTTCTGTCAAATGACCCTAATTATGATCCACGTACCTAATTATGATCCACCTACCTAATTATGATCCACATACCTAATTATGATCCACCTACCTTATTATGAGCCACCTACCTAATTATGATCCACCTACCTTATTATGATCCACATACCTAATTATGAGCCACCTACTTAATTATGAGTCACCTACCAGCACCAAACTTTGTCAAATTACCCTAATTACGAGCTACCTACCTAATTATGATCCACCTACCAGCACCAAACTTTGTGGATGACTTGCTCTATGTAGGGATAGAATTAAACTTGTTGTAGTACATGGCACATTGTTACATACTTTGTAATCCTGCATATCTGTTCTATTGTATATACTGAAAAATATCAGAAAATCAAAGATTGCTGAACTTACTAGTTAGCATGTAACTTTCTTTATAAATAGCATTTCTCTTATTTAAAAATAAATATGGTAATAGATAGAGGACTTTTTAAGTACCCTGCTCCCTTGTTTACCAATGCCTAGATAACTTGCAAATCCACTTACAGTGTGGTTCTCATGCAAATCCACTTACAATGTGGATCTCATTTTTCATTACAAGTCTGTGAGAAAATAAAGAAATGGTTATTGATAAAGTAGGACTATAAAAGTCCTATCAAGCACACATTTTAAATGTCTATCTTTAAATATTAAAGTTGATGATAAGAATAATGCATTAAAACATCAGCATATGAACGTTTATATTGACACAAGACTGCTTAGTATCAAGTTATTTAGATCACTCAGAGAGATAAAAATGCTACACATAACTAAACCTGCTTTCTCGGTTGTTTGTGCTGGCTTTTTTTGCAACCTTTGTGGACTTAATGCTCTTTTGATAGAGTGGTACAAACTAATTAACAGACAAATTATGAGGTAAAAAAAAGCTAAATAACAAATTAATAGTCTCCAGCTATTTACATTACATGTACTGAATGGAACCAAGATATCACAGCAACATCTGCTTTTGAGTCAACCTTAAGTTCTTGTTAAAATCAAAAATGTTTCACAACTCACAAGATTTTGTCATTGTCTAACCTGTCATTGACACTGTAATTTTGCTATCTTTGTCTAACCTGTCATTGACACTGTAATTTTGCTGTCTTTGTCTAACCTGTCATTGACACTGTAATTTTGCTATCTTTGTCTAACCTGTCATTGACACTGTAATTTTGCTGTCTTTGTCTAACCTGTCATTGACACTGTAATTTTGCTGTCTTTGTCTAACCTGTCATTGACACTGTAATTTTGCTATCTTTGTCTAACCTGTCATTGACACTGTAATTTTGCTATCTTTGTCTAACCTGTCATTGACACTAATTTTTCTGCCTTTTACAAATATGTCATTGATGCTAACTTTTATGGTGCGTAAAAAATTAGAGAATATTAACTGAATGTTCATTTCAAATGACACTGAGAGAGTGTTGCAGAGGAAACAATTGAAATCATTTGGCAAATTTCATGAATTCAATTTGAAATGAGTAGAATATAAAATTCTTTGTATTGCATGATGCAAAATGCTGATTTTTAGATTGGATTTTGCATTATTGTTCTAATTAGTGATTAAAGGTGGGAAGGAGGTGTATAGACATTGTGAATGCAATATACCATTGCATTTTGTAACATGTTAATGTGTAATCTGGTAAGAAAAAACCAGTTTAGCTTGTTACAGTTGGATTGGTTGATGTCTAGCATTGGGAACATGTTTTTCATCAAGCATGTTTTATTTTATCGCATAACAACACTACTCAGCAAATCAATTTCAAGAAATTTGCATCAGAAATTTCTGTTTTCACATATTTGTTATCTTTCCCTTGTACATGTATATCTAATAAATGGAACCAGTTACTGAGCAATATTTCAAGTGGAAAATTTATGGAAAATTGATATTTCAGTTGTCACCATAAAGAGTTATTTTTTTACATTCTAAATGTGAAAGTTTTTCTTCCTTTAGTGTCTGTTTCATGTTTAAGCCAATTTTCCAGTGATATTATTTCATAAAAATTTGATACAGTATGACTGCATCATCAACTAGCATGTCAGTGAAGTATTAAAGATCTAACCTTTGATACCAAGAAGTGACTGATACATTAGTGTATTTTGGTTGACCAGTTATTGCTTACTTACTGGAAAAATGCTTGCTAATTACTTTCAAATTTCAAAAGATGGTGTTTTGTGATAGTATACTATTCATGACTGATTAAGCTAGATTTCTCAAATTATACTTTTTTTTTGTGCTTAATTAGCAATGATGGTATTGGACTGGAGAGCTATAGACATCTGTTAACATTCCATTGCATTTTGTAACATTTTAATGTGCAATGTTGGTAACTGAAACTTAGTTCTATTGTAGTTCGAATATAATAGTTAATTGAAACATTTGTGGAATACCATGCTGTTCATCAAGTGTCTCTTTCAGACAAGCACAGGTCAGCAGCCTCAGTGTGAGAAAGACACATATGTCCCCATTCCTTTGTGTGTCCGTGAGAAAGACATGTATGTCCCCATTCCTTTGTGTGTCTGTGAGAAAGACACATATGTCCCCATTCCTTTGCATGATGTGGCCAATCATTTGCTTAAAGTGCCATTAAAACGAGCAAAAACAAACTTGTTTTCAGAAATTAACTTGGTATGATCTAAAGACCTAGAGAATGAATATCAATTTCAACAAATTACCAAGAAACCTGTATTTAAATACACCTGTTAAATGAACACCTGCCAATCTAGGACATTTTTAGGAATCCCTCGGAATAGTCCCTTGATATGCATTCCGTGTATATAAAGGACATCGGCCTAACTTGAACAGAGGATGCTTATTTTTTGCCCCCCCACCCCCTAGTCTGCATATAAAGGACATTATCACAAAAAAAAGAGTGAATTTTCAAAACTTATGAGTTTATTTTTGCACTGGTTGACATATTTTCTTTAATTAGCTGTGAACTAATTTAGTATTTAGATCAGGCAACCTGTACATACCAGTTTATGGGATATTGTCATTGTGTTAAATACATAGTTAAAGTATGGGATATTGTCATGGTGTTAAACACATGGTTAAATGTATGGGATATTGTCGTCGTGTTAGATACATAGTTAAATGTATGGGAAAATTGTTAGGTCATTTTGATCAGTTCTTTGATATAAAGGAGACTTGTCCTTAAAGGACTAAATGTGTAATTTCACTTGATTGGTCTGTTATTGACAGGTTTTGCTGTAGTGTTATAAATTTTTTGTGTCATATGTTCGATCCATGATAAGGAAACGTTAACATTAATCATGTGTAGACATACCATGGCATTATGTAATGACTGAGTGGACATACCGTGGCATTACGTAATGACAGAATGGACATACCTTGGCATTATGTAATGACTGAGTGGACATACCATGGCATTATGTAATGACAGAATGGACATACCATGGCGTTATGTAATGACAGAATGTACATAGCATGGCGTTATGTAATGACTGAGTGGACATACCATGGCATTATGTAATGACAGAATGGACATACCATGGCATTATGTAATGACTGAGTGGACATAGCATGGCATTATGTAATGACTGAGCAGACATACCATGGCATTATGTAATGACAGAATGGACATACCATGGCATTATGTAATGACTGAGTGGACATACCATGGCGTTATGTAATGACTGAGTGGACATACCATTGCATTATGTAATGACAGAATGGACATACCATGGCATTACATAATGACAGAATGGACATACCATGGCGTTATGTAATGACAGAATGGACATACCATGGCGTTATGTAATGACTGAGTGGACATACCATGGCGTTATGTAATGACTGAGTGGACAATGTTCAGTTTTGGGAATCTAAAATTTGTTATGATGCCAAACGTTCAACAGATGAAAAAAGTAACATTTAGTTGTTCAACAAACAAAAGTGGTAACTTTCTCTTTTGATTTGTTGTTGTTCTTGTGGGATTTTACGCCATCTTTCAGCACACGATAGGCTATACATGGTGGCCAGTATTAATGGTGGAGGAAGAACCCAGGAAAACCCGGAAAGAACCACCGACCCACGAGAAGCTACTGGCAAGCTTTCTCACATACCCACATTAGCCGAATCTGAGACTCGAACCCACACAGACAGAGGTGAGATGGCAGTGATCCATAATGGAGAGCGCTTTAGACCACTCGGCCACTCGGGGCCCCATTTCTCTTTTGAATATAATGTCTAAGGACTTTAGCAATTTCAACATCTCCAAGTTAGTATCAGACATTTCTGTCATCCTTTATTTGTATTATGTTCCCAAATGTTTATATCAGAGACACTTAGTCCTGTCCATCTCTCCCATGAAACTTGTTAGCATGATTGTGCAAAAGCACTCACCATAGACAAAATAAAATGCTGTTTGGCATATTTGTATCAGTATGTAGATGACCACATTAGATTTGTACATCATTATGACAATGTTTCAAATATTTTTGAATTTGTTGTGCTATAATGTTTGTGAAAAGCTTTGTTAGATGGTAGGAGTAAATACCACATAGGTGTCTTTTAAATTTTTAGACCGCTAATGCAGATTTTGAGTTCTTTTGTTTACATCATCATCAATCTCATAGCCCAAGAGGTTGTTGAGGCAACCAATATTTCCATCTGTCCCTGTTCCCCTCTGCTGTTTGTGGATCTCCAAACTCCATACAAGATTCTAAACCTGTTGTGTTTCGAGAAAACACAATTTTCAGTTATTATAAAAAATAAAAATTAAAAAAAATAACAAATTCAGTCTATGCCTGTTACATGTAGTATGCATAAATGGTAATCTGGGCAGTTCAAATAGCAGTGATTAAAGGAAAAGTGGTCAAAGTTTCACATTAACTGGCTGACATTAGAAATTGGGGGGAGGAGAATATTGACCCAACCCCCTTGCCCCAATGTGCGAGTGCCCATGGGATGTGCCATTTCTCCCTGTGATATGCCTTATTATTCCCCCAGGACAAGCCCTTTTTTCATATTCTGGTTAGCTCTGGCTAAACTGCAAAATAGCTAAAGTTTTAATTTAAGTATGCAAACAATAAATCCAGTGTAACTTCTTAACAGTTAATCCTTATCCTTGCATATATCTTGTGAAAAGGACAGCCCTTTGGACATATTTCCAAGAATTCATGTTTGACAGTCTGTTTATGTAAGCACCAGCAATTGATTGCCAAATAAACAATGCCTATTTTGTTGTAACTCACAATACCTAGGACTTCATTTTAATGGTTCAAGTCTGCGGTCACAAGTTACCATCCATGTGGCATATGTTTTTCCCATGTTTTATGCCCCACCTTATTTACTTAGGTGTAAGTCTTAATGCATGTAACACTGTTTACTGAATAAAATATTTATTCTGAATTAGTTCTTTAGGGGCGCATACACTGCATGGTATATTTTGTTTCATTCCTTGTTTTAATTTAATCATGGTGATTAAATTTTACATATATGGTAGAGGAATGTCAGGTGTTAACTGGCCAAGTTTCTTTGGTGGAAATGGAGATGGGATTTTCTTTGCAGAGAAAATTTCACAGCATTCACGGCGATCATTCATTTAAGCTAATTGGTGACAATTTTATTCTTTTAATTTTTTTATACAATAGTACTGAAATTTTAACTTTCTATTTACTGAAGAAAAAAAACCCTGTTGTGTGATATTAATTATTTTGTCCAGTGCCGGATTTAGATGTGTGCGTGTGATTTGGATTTTTAACGTAGCTTTAACAACTTTTCAGTCATATAACTACAATGTCTGCAGTGTGGCAGTTTAGACATATTGAGGCCTAAGCTATGGGAAGCTCTAGAGGCCCTATTTGGTATAAAATAAAATTGAGAGGCCCCTTCAGACTGTGAGGCCCTAAGCTGTAGCTTGTTTAGCTTATGCCTAAATCTGGCACTGATTTCATCACTACAGTATTCACAAGTGATAAAATAGAATATGGCATCTGTGGATTGTGTACATTATTTCTATTTATGTATGGTTTGGGGCTTTTTTTCTTCTGAGAAATGAAAACTGACAGACATAATGTAATAATCAAGACTTCTCTACGAAAAATTGAGAGATATTATGAGATCGGGAGGTAGATGAGAAAATACCCCCAAAATCGGGAGGTTTTTCTCCTGGCTTGAGAGTTGACAGGTATGAACAGTCCGTGCTTGTGGAATTTCAGTCAGGGCTTGAGTTTATTTAAGTCACCAGCCCGAGGCCTGTGCCAAAAAAAATTTCTTTGAGCACTGACCAGTACAGTACATAAACTATTATATCAGACAGCAGATTCAACTTTTGAATGTGCAACCCAAATCTGGTCTCCTCCTGTCTGTCTTGCTTGCAGTGTTTATGCTTGTATTCAAGGATTGACTAGTATTGCGTCACGGGACCACGTGATCTGTCGTCTCATCAAAACTCGGAAAAACTTGGCAATTTACGGAATAGTGGTATCTTCCACGCAATATAATCACTACCCACTTACGATATTTAATTTATAAACATTACAGTCAAATTAAAATTTGTAGAGAATTACATACGTAAAAGGAAAAGTTTGATTTCTGGTCTCCTTTAATAAATCATGATCACTTCCAGTATATGCTCATGGGAAACTTCATGTTCTGGCATTATTCAATTCTTTACTGAATCACCTTTTCACTGTGATGTAGTCAGTCTGATTGTGATATTGTCCATTTGGACTGTGCCATCTTCTGGATTTGTTGGCTAGCACAAGATTGTTGTAGGAGTCCCGTTTTCATTTGTTTCTGCATTGCACAAGGGTCTCCAAGTGCTTTGTTTACACATTGAGGTTTTCACAGAGAGATGGTCTGCAATGGGGCATAAATGTTCTACAAACACAACTCTAATCACATTTTCTTTGTTGTGTGGGCAGTGAAATCCATCAAGACCAAGTTGTGTTTCTGGTCCCAAATATTTCCTAAAAAAAGCAATTGGAATCTCAGCACTTAAAACTGAAAGTCTCATTGCCAGTTGTCGATTTTAAAACTGAAAGTCTCATTGCCAGTTGTCAATTTTAAACTGAAAGTCTCATTGCCAGTTGTCAATTATAAAACTGAAAGTCTCGTTGCCAGTTGTCAATTTTAAAACTAAAAGTCTCATTGCCAGTTGTCAATTTTAAAACTGAAAGTCTCATTGCCAGTTGTCATTTTTAAAACTGAAAGTCTCATTGCCAGTTGTGAATTTTAAATTATAAAAAAAACAGAACGCAGCCAGATCTTAGTGTAAGCATATGGCCAGCCATTGATATTAAAACACCATAAAACCATGCAGAAAAAATTAAATATCTACAATTAGGCACACATTGATGTAATGAAATCTGTCACAAACAATTGATTGTCTTTTGATGTTTTGGCAGGCTTTTGATGTTTCAACTGTCATTTGATGCTTTGATTGGGTATTGATGTTTCAACTGTCATTTGATGCTTTGATTGGTTATCAAAGGTTTGATAGGCTGATGATGGTTCTTTAACAGTATTGCAAAAGTACACAGTTCTGCTTCATCACATAACATGTCACTCAGGTATTCGTGATGCAACTTTTGATACCAAGCAGTCTGACTGATAACAGTAGTGTATTTTTGTTTTGGTTGATAAGTCATTGCTCACTTACAGGAAAAATGATTCCTAATTACCCGGTACTTTGAAATTTTTAAGAGGGATGTGTTTTGTGGTAGTAGACTATTCATGGTAGCTTAAACCAGATTTCTCAGATTATGCTTACATTATGTGCTTAATTAGCAATGATGGTATCAGATTACATTATGTGCCTAATTAGCAATGATGGTATCAGATTACATTATGTGCCTAATTAGCAATGATATTATCAGATTGCGTTATGTGCCTAATTAGCAATGATGGTATCAGATTGCATTATGTGCCTAATTAGCAATGATGGTATCAGATTACATTATGTGCCTAATTAGCAATCATGGTATCAGATTACATTATGTGCCTAATTAGCAATGATGGTATCAGATGACATTATGTGCCTAAATAGCAATGATGGTATCAGATTACATTATGTGCCTAATTAGCAATGATATTATCAGATTGCATTATGTGCCTAATTAGCAATGATGGTATCAGATTACATTATGTGCCTAATTAGCAATGATGGTATCAGATGACATTATGTGCCTAATTAGCAATGATGGTATCAGATTACATTATGTGCCTAATTAGCAATGATTGTATCAGATGACATTATGTGCCTAATCAGCAATGATGGTGTCAGATTACATTATGTGCTTAAATAGCAGTGATGGTATCAGATTGGAGAGATAGTCATTGTTAACATAACACAAGTCTAGCTACCTGCAAATTCTGGATTTTTAGTCTGACACTCATTCAACTCTTTAAATCCATAACACATGATGAATTGAAACTCATATTCATTAAGGCATATAATGTAATACATATAGAATAAACACCGGTGTATGTTCTTGTATTTACGTGTATTTCAATTTTGCATAATTTATGAACTTAGAGATAAGTACAGTTATGTACTAGTGACAATTAAAAGAAATTAAGGGTTTACATCTTTCTAACATAGAGCTGATCCAGCCATGTCTTTAGTATGAATTTCTTTGTTGCCAGAAGGACTAATAGACATAAATATTCTAGTCTGGGTGAATCTTGACTTGTCATTCCCACAAAATGCTGACTGGTGACAACTGAAAATTTACTAGCCATCAGAATCCTGAAATTATGACAACTACATGTCCAGCCTCAAATTTACTGGCCTTGGTCTAGTAGACTACATGTTCAACCACAAAATCACTGGCCTTGGTCTAGTTGACTAAGGTAAATGTCTAGCCTCAAAATTTTACTGGCCTTTGTTTAGTGGACTACATGTCCATCCTTGAATTTACTGGCCTTGGTTTAGTTGACTACATGTCCAACCTTGAATTTACTGGCCTTGGTTTAGTTGACTACATGTCCAACCTTGAATTTACTGGCCTTGGTTTAGTTGACTACATGTCCAACCTCGAATTTACTGGCCTTGGTTTAGTTGACTACATGTCCAACCTCAAATTTACTGGCCTTGGTTTAGTTGACTACATGTCCAGCCTTAAATTTACTGGCCTTGGTTTAGTTGACAACATGTCCAACCTCAAATTTACTGGCCTTGGTTTAGTTGACTACATGTCCAGCCTCAAATTTACTGGCCTTGGTTTAGTTGACTACATGTCCAACCTCAAATTTACAGGTCTTAGGCTTGCAGACTAAGTGTCCAACCTCAAATTTACAGGTCTTAGGCTTGCAGACTAAGTGTCCAACCTCAAATTTACAGGTCTTAGGCTTGCAGACTAAGTGTCCAACCTCAAATTTACAGGTCTTAGGCTTGCAGACTAAGTGTCCAAACACAAAAGGTCCTCCCACTTCTTATAGTAGATTTTGAGTTCTAAAGAAATTGGAGGAGGGGGAGGGGAGGTTCTTGTTTATAAAGGATAAGGTTATAGTGCTATCTTACACAACCATATCTGCTATTAGCACAATTCTTGTTTTATCAGATGGTTCAAATTTTTTGCAACACCAATTCGTTGCATTTTTCTGGAGAGTCTTTAGAGATCCACAAGAAGGTAGTCATCATAGACATAAATTAATATTGTGCTAAGATACTTAAATTGCTTTCATGGGTTTATAAACTTCCCATATAAATTTCTCACATACACATTGGTTTTGCTTCTAGCCAAAGAGAGTAAACACTTTATTTCTTAGATCTTAGGAATTTAAATGTATATAAAAACATAATTACCTTCATAATACAGGTGATCTTTAGCGACCAAGTGCAGGTAATTATTTGGGTGAAATTTGCTTAGCAGTTTATGCAGCTGACAGATGTCTTTATACAGTCACACTTCAAGATATTTTGATTGGACAAACACTACACAGTAATGAAACCAAACTGTTTGTTAGCTTCCTGGACCAATTTTGGGCACTGAACAGAGACACTATTTTAAGATGACTGAAATCATCCATGCAAACTGCTGCCATCAATACTGCTATTTTACTCTAAATAGTACATGAATAGCATTCACTAGCTCTGCTCATTCAGACAAGATATCTCTGTCTTCAGCATTCAAAGCAGCTGGTTGGAACATGCATGGCATACAAAGGGTAAATTTCACCATGGAGCCAGTGTTGTAAATTTACTATTTTACTATTTTATAACAATTACATACAACCCTATTTACACTACTGTAATACAGTATGGGGTAAATCAAATGATAAAAACATAGCAAAGCTGGCACATTTTCAGAAAAGAGCATTTGGACTAATATCAGTCCAGAAAGAAAACAAGGAAAATTTAGCTGGTAAGTTAAAAATATTACCTATTAAAGACCGAATCCATTTGAGAAAAGCCATTTTAATGTACAGGATATCCAATAATAGTGCTCCTGAATATTTACAATCAGTATCCCAGTATAGGCTACCTGGTATTACTCCCCACCTGCAATTCCATGTCTAGGAATTATTTTTAAAATGTTTCCAATACTCTGGAACTTTGCTCTGGAATAGTATTCCAGTTGAGATTAGAAATGCCCACTCTGTTTCCTTAATTCAAACCCAATATATCCAGTTGCTTCAGAGATGCAGCTAAAATAAATAAATTCCTTTGTATGAGGGCCTCAGGGTAGATTCGTTCTTAGCTAATTGTGTTACCCTCTTTAAATAAGGTTATTATTATTATTATTATTATTATTATTATTATAAATGGCATCCAGGGCAACATTGATGGCCCAAATGGCCTGAATATTAGCCCCAAAGGGTAGAAGCCAGGGGAGAGTTCTTGGGGGAGTGCTGTGAGCTTCCCAGTGGGACCTGTTGCAGAACTCTGGCAGCCAAGTTTTCCTGCAATTTGATGCCATTTGGTGACCTTTCCTGGGATCTAAATTCAGTCATTCGCACAAGACAATCTAGCACCATTTTATGCATGTCTGTCATTTCCACATTAGGCCCATTAATTGAAGTGAAGACTCATATTACAAATTACTTATTACAAAAACACCTTATATTAGAGGCATTTTATCAAGTTTAAATATAAGTTCTTAAACTTATTTTTTCATCAAAACAGCACTCCTGAGTTTCACTGGTTTTAAACCAAAATAAAATCTTTAAAACCAAAATAACATCTAACACAGATTATTCTTCAATAGTAACAGTACAAAGATGTGAATTTTTTTTTTACTGAATCCAAGCAACTTTTCACAATACATCCATGAGTCATTTTTTTTTTTATTAGTAAAACACCATGCAAATAAAGTTAACTTGAGAAATAATCCTTCAGCAACAATCTCTAAAGTTTTGAAGTTTGAAGTCATCCATCACTACTGAATGCAATACACAGCAGGCAATACACACACGATTCAAACCAAATCACAACTGATAAAAATTAAAATGTTGATATTAAGGACATTGGTGTCGTTTGTAATTAGTGACATCTGCAGGCATTTACAAAAATATACCACCACCCCATTCCCCTTCACATAAATCTAACTTCTGGGTACTTGCAGTTGTCTGACAGATTCAAAGATAGATGTCAGTTGTAACTGATATGTGCCAAGGCAATAGTATTCATCTATGATTGGATCAATCTCACTCTCTGTGATGCAGAAAAGGATTAGCAGGGTGTTGGCAGCAACAATGGATAGTGTAACAGTTTGTTTATGAAGCACACACTGGCAGCAGAAATTAGTTTGCAAATATCGTTACATGGGTGCATTATGTAATTTGCTGATAGGTCTAGATTCAAGAGTAACAAATTTACAGACACAATTTTGATCATTTTCCAAAAAATATTTTATCAGCTGTTAGTACGCTACTGCAAAGACTCTATCTACCAATCTCATTAGACTTGTCATTCAGTGAAAACCCATTAGACTGAACTCCAACCCACTGTTGTTAACTTTAGTAAATGTATTTATCACATTCAGGTGACTTTTCCTCATGATTTATGATGTAGAGTGACTTGTCTTTTTACCCTACCATACTTCTGTCATGATATACACTTTAAACTCTTGTGGGTACAAATGGTTCAGTGAAATTAGAAAATTAAACAGTAATTCCCAAGTTGTTGTTGTTGTTGTTGTGGGGTTTAACGCCATTTTTCAGCACACGATAGGCTATACATGGCGGCCAGTATTAATGGTGGAGGAAGAACCCGGAAAACCCCGGAAAGAACCACCGACCCACGAGAAGCTACTGGCAAGCTTTCTCACATGCCCACATTGGCTGAATCTTAGACTCGAACCGCCGCAGACAGAGGTGAGATGGCAGTGATCCGTAACGAAGAGCGCTTTAGACCACTCGGCCACTCGGGGCCCCAATTCCCAAGTTGAAGTTGATGATAAATTCATTGAACTGATCGTATGCCCACCCACCCTGCCTGTGTCTCATCTTGTATCCTGTGACCTCTCTAAAGACTGACAATCAGGTGACCTATGCATCATCTTGTGTGATCGCTAAGTGTACTAAAGGTTCAGTGAAATGATCATCGAAAAATCAGTTTGTACCATTTAATTTTCCAATAGACTACCTGGCCAATAATAATTTACTAGCCTTGGGCTAACATACTATATGTCCGACAATAAATTTACTAGCCTTGGGCTAACAGAATACATGTCCAACAATAAATGTACATGCCTTGGGTTAACAGATTACATGTCCAACAATAAATTTACTAGCCTTGGACTAGCAGACTACATGTCCAACAATAAATTTACTAGCCTTGGTCTAGCAGACTACATGTCCAACAATAAATTTACTAGCCTCGGGCTAGCAGACTACTGCTAATTTCAAGCCCTGTGATTATAAAATGTGAAGTTGATTGAAAATGAAATGCATCATATAAAACAATGACAACATTTGTAGAAGAAATGCTTGCGAAAATATGGAATTAATACAAATTAAACAAGTTTAGGTTTTAAAAACCCTCAGATTTTGTTCATGAATTTAAATGTTTGTAGATATAATTACTAGAACTGTTTGAAAACATTATTGCATTTGTTGGTGTCGTGAAATATTTGCTTCATAAACATATTTTCTTATTCAATTGTAATCATAATCTTGTTGTTGTAACAGGGGCACATTCATAATCCATGCAAGCAGCATCTAATACAGTAGTTGTAACAGGGGCACATTCATAATCCATGCAAGCACCATCTAATACAGTAGTTGTAACGGGCACATTCATAATCCATGCAAGCACCATCTAATACAGTAGTTTACTGGCAGGTACTAAAGTTAAGAGATACTTAATACCATATATACATGCTTATAAGTAATGCCAAGCTGCAAACAACAAAGTTCCTGATCTGCTGATTGCTCCGAACAGACTGCACAGACCCAGACCTGCCGGCGCATTATGCGACTCAAATTATATGCGAGTATATACGGTACCTTAATTTATTCAGCAGCTGGAATCATTGTGATCATCCTGTAATTGTCATTTCTGATTACCCACTCCAGTAAAATATATTTGTACATCAGTCTACGATGGTGCAATAAAAAGATGTCATGCTTATCTTAATCCTAGATACCTGGTACCATGCTGTTTCAATAAGATGTACTTAATCCTAGATACCTGGTACCATGCTGTTTCAATAAGATGTCACTTAATCCTGGATACCTGGTCTTTTAATGAAAAGCTGGCAGGTCACAATATGAAATTTCCTACTTGCCTGATGTGTGCCAACTATTTTGCAGGTTATCAATATACCATAATTTCTCAAATTTTTCATACACATGTTAATGTTAAATTTTGTGGGATGCAGATAATTTGAGATGAAAGTATTAATTAGACATATTCTTGGCTCATTAGTAAATTTACAAATCTTGAATAAGAAGGAATTCTTTCCACAAAAAATGGAATTACAAAATAATGATAAAGATTTGTCAGGATTGATGATTTATCAGATTTGAAGTTCTGCTAAGTGATGGGAGCTTGATATGGCTTTCAAATTTATGTTTTCTCCTGCCTAGTTTTGAATCCTTGTTACATTACATATATTCAAACTTATAAGACAAGTCCAACTGCAAACTGCACAGACCCAGCTCTGCCGTCACATAATGGACCAGCAGATCTGGGTCTGTGTAGATTGTAAAATTTAATCAATAGAACAAACAACATAGACCCTGATCTGCAGACATGTTATGCTGTGGCAGATCAGGATATTTTTTTTCTTCTTCAGTTTGACTTGACTTATAAGTAGTAAATATGATACTTTATTTCTTAAGCCCCAGGTGCTGTAGCATGAATTCATATAAATTTCCCGTTCTTGTTTTCCCAGATGCCACCTTTGAATAGTTTAGATATATGTGTGTTATGTAAACCAATTTTATTTACACTATGTGTGTCAATTGTCAATCCAGAAGGACAAAAACCTTTGCCAATTACTGTAATGGCACACCTAGAAACCTCCCATAAAGAGGTTGTTTTGGGTTTTTTTTACCTCAAAAGGTGGAGTTTATGTTCCTAAGGTCCAAGGGTGGGGTGAGGCTGTGGCAGACAGGGCATGAGACTCAAGTAGGTGATACTGTACATGTGAGAACAAGTAAACTAGTCTTAAATGAATGGGAATTCAAATTTAAATGCAGAAACTAAAATAGGTGCTTTCTCTGAAGAATGCATTACAGTTTCAAAACAAAACAAGCGTGCAGATTTTAGCATTTTAGTATTTCACCCACCCCCACTCACATGAACACCCACTCCCACACAGAGTAAAACAACCACACGTACACACAACCATATAGATTAAATAAAAATATTATTGTGTTCATGAAACATGGCTGCCACACCACAGTGCCTGAAATGACCTAATGACATACCAAACAAAACTTAACTAATGACATAATTATGTAAAAAAAAAAACTTAACTAAGGTGTAACAGGCAGACATTAATAGACAGTGGTAACATATGTCCTAACAGTCATATGACTAGACATTGGTAACATATGCCCTTACAGTCATATGAATAGACAGTGGTAACATGCCATAATAGTCATATGAATAGACAGTGATAACATATGCCCTAACAGTCATATGACTAGACATTTGTAACATATGCCCTTACAGTCATATGAATAGACAGTGGTAACATGCCATAATAGTCATATGAAAAGACAGTGATAACATATGCCCTAACAGTCATATGACTAGACATTGGTAACATATGCCCTAACAGTCATATGAATAGACATTGGTAACACATACCATAAGAGTCATATGAATAGACATTGGTAACATATGCCCTAACAGTCATATGAATATACATTGGTAGCATATGCCCTAACAGTCATATGAATAGACGGTGGTAACATATGCCCTAACAGTCATATGAATAGACAGTGGTAACATATACCCTTACAGTCATATGAATAGACATTGGTAACATATGCCCTAACAGTCATATGAATAGACATTGGTAACATATGCCCTAACAGTCATATGAATAGACATTGGTAACATATACCATAATAGTCATATGAATAGACAGTGGTAACATATGCCCTAACAGTCATATGAATAGACATTGGTAACATATGCCCTAACAGTCATATGAATAGACATTGGTAACATATGCCCTAACAGTCATATGAATAGACAGTGGTAACATATACCCTTACAGTCATATGAATAGACATTGGTAACATATGCCCTAACAGTCATATGAATAGACATTGGTAACATATACCCTAACAGTCATATGAATAGACAGTGGTAACATATGCCCTAACAGTCATATGAATAGACATTGGTAACATATACCATAATAGTCATATGAATAGACATTGGTAACATATGCCCTAACAGTCATATGAATAGACATTGGTAACATATTCCATAATAGTCATATGAATAGACAGTGTTAACATATGCCCTAACAGTCATATGAATAGACATTGGTAACATATGCCCTAACAGTCATATGAATAGACAGTGGTAACATATGCCCTAACAGTCATATGATTAGACAGTGGTAACATATGCCCTAGCAGTCATATGAATAGACAGTGTTAACATATGCCCTAACAGTCATATGAATAGACAGTGGTAACATATGCCCTAACAGTCATATGAATAGACATTGGTAACATATACCATAATAGTCATATGAATAGACAGTGGTAACATATGCCCTAACAGTCATATGAATAGACATTGGTAACATATACCATAATAGTCATATGAATAGACAGTGGTAACATATGCCCTAACAGTCATATGAATAGACAGTGTTAACATATGCCCTAGCAGTCATATGAATAGACAGTGGTAACATATGCCCTAACAGTCATATGAATAGACATTGGTAACATATGCCCTAACAGTCATATGAATAGACTCTGGTAACATATGCCCTAACAGTCATATGAATAGACATTGGTAACATATGCCCTAGCAGTCCTATGAATAGACAGTGGTAACATATGCCCTAACAGTCATATGAATAGACAGTGGTAACATATGCCCTAACAGTCATATGAATATACATTGGTAACATATACCATAATAGTCATATGAATAGACATTGGTAACATATGCCATAACAGTCATATGAATAGACATTGGTAACATATTCCATAATAGTCATATGAATAGACAGTGTTAACATATGCCCTAACAGTCATATGAATAGACATTGGCAACATATGCCCTAACAGTCATATGAATAGACAGTGGTAACATATGCCCGAACAGTCATATGATTAGACAGTGGTAACATATGCCCTAGCAGTCATATGAATAGACAGTGTTAACATATGCCCTAACAGTCATATGAATAGACAGTGGTAACATATGCCTTAACAGTCATATGAATAGACATTGGTAACATATACCATAATAGTCATATGAATAGACAGTGGTAACATATGCCCTAACAGTCATATGAATAGACATTGGTAACATATACCATAATAGTCATATGAATAGACAGTGGTAACATATGCCCTAACAGTCATATGAATAGACAGTGTTAACATATGCCCTAGCAGTCATATGAATAGACAGTGGTAACATATGCCCTAACAGTCATATGAATAGACATTGGTAACATATGCCCTAACAGTCATATGAATAGACTGTGGTAACATATGCCCTAACAGTCATATGAATAGACATTGGTAACATATGCCCTAGCAGTCCTATGAATAGACAGTGGTAACATATGCCCTAACAGTCATATGAATAGACTGTGGTAACATATGCCCTAGCAGTCATATGAATAGACATTGGTAACATATGCCCTAACAGTCATATGAATAGACAATGGTGACATATACCATAATAGTCATATGAATAGACAGTGGTTACATATGCCCTAACAGTCATATGAATAGACATTGGTAACATATACCATAATAGTCATATGAATTGACAGTGGTAACATATGCCCTAACAGTCATATGAATAGACATTGGTAACATGTACCATAATAGTCATATGAATAGACAGTGGTAACATATGCCCTAACAGTCATATGAATAGACATTGGTAACATATGCCCTAGCAGTCCTATGAATAGACAGTGGTAACATATGCCCTAACAGTCATATGAATAGACATTGGTAACATATGCCCTAACAGTCATATGAATAGACAATGGTAACATATGCCCTACAAGTATTGTGGTACATGCTACTAGATTTTAAAATCTATTACATAACACAATCAAGGTCCAGTAAGCCTCCACTTTCTATTGGAGCCATAAATTACTTTTTGTTGTCACCAATCATAATTCAGTTAGTATCCACTTAACATCATAGTCATAAATTAACTACTTATTATTGCCTCACATGATTAATCTGTAGACTCTGACTTGCCTCTGTTAGTAGTTCATTCAAAGGTGATACATGTAAGTGTTAATTTTTGCACCAGAGATTGGATGGTACTGTTGTTCAAAGATCTTATTGAATTTTTATGAGCACCAAAAATGATCTTTCTGCATCTGCATTACTGTGAGGGGGCGTCAGTACATAATAGTTGTCATGTCAAATTATGACATTCATGATGGTACATGACAGGTGTGTTTTCACATTCTGCCTTTAAAAAGAATATCATGCTTCCATACTTCTTCTAAATGTACCATTCATAAGAAGGAAAATAATCATGCTTTGCTTTTTCCAGTGAATTAGGTTGTTTCACTTTGTGTCCTTTAGTTAAGCAAATTAGCTGAATAGTCTTGCCATTGGAACAGCCCAAAGAACTTTGAGCACAAATAAACCTAGCTACTGTCATTCTGGTAAGTGGAATGGTGGTGGTTTATTTCTTTTTGTCTTACTAGTTGGTCTCATCTATGACAATTAAATGTTTAAACTGATAAGAGGTGATAGTATTCCATGAGGATGAATGATGTAAGTGCCAAGTTCTGCAAATCACACATGTTTACTGCTTAAACAAGTTAAAGGTTACAGGCATACAGGCAAGCTTATTGTTGTTTGTGGAGTCATTAAGCCTCTGGTTGATTGTAGGGTCATTAAGCCTCTGGTTATATGTGGGGTCATTAAGCCTCTGGTTGTTTGTGGGGTAATGAAACTTATGGTTTGCTGACTAATTAAGCTTATGGTTGTTTTTGGGATCACTTAAGGTTGTTCGTGGGGTCACTTATGGTTGTTTGTGGGGTTACTTATGGTTGTTTGTGGGGTCACTTATGGTTGTTTGTGGGGTTACTTATGGTTGTTTGTGGGGTCACTTATTGTTGTTTATGGGGTCACTTATGGTTGTTCATGGGGTCACTTATGGTTGTTTGTGGGGTCATTAAGCTTATGGTTTTTACCAATTCTAAAATCCTTGAAAATTGCTACCCTACAAAAAGTATTGAATTCGCAGTTCTTCCCAAATAACTCAGTTAACAATTACATATTTATTTATATTTTGTTTTGTTCTGTTTTTGTATCCATTTCTACTATGATAAAGTAACATGTAGAGAAAATTTGTTAACCATAAGAAAAACTATTCCCCAGAAACTTTTTGAGAAGTCCTTGTAAATTCCTTGAAAAAAAACAGCTCACCAGGAAAGTAAGAGCTTCACATTGAAATATGGACATGGAAGGTCCATTCCCCATTTGGAAGCTCTTTTGCAATAACTGGTCTCAAATTTTCATCAACAATGGTGATAAACATGTCCAAGTCGGTGTTGCCTTGAACTTGGGTTAACACATGACCAAAATATTCGTATGAGTATGTTCTGTACAGAGTCTACAAAACTAAACATTCTGGTTGCCATTCTTTATCAGATTTTATGTACTCATAAGCTTTTGATCTTTATTGTTTTTACAACAAAAAAAAATTAGTTTCAGGACTACAAACTACAAACTACTGTTGACCATAAAAGTTCATCTTTTCAGTGATGCATCTCCAGGGTTGAAATAGTTCACTTGCGCAGCTAAAACTTGCAACTTAAAATCTACAGCAACTGAGTGACTTTTCAGGAGCATTAAACTGTCTGGATGGATATGGCTTGGTGAGTGAAACCACCCGTTCATCAGAAGTAGGAATGTGTGATCTGTATTGCATGCTTCATTTACTTTAAATTGTTCTTGTGAACTTTTTGGCTACAGCTATACAGCTTGGATTTGTACTGATATCTCTTGGTGATTGCAACTCTTCCTCTAGAAATAGTATTATAGGGCTAAATTTAGTTATTTCAGGTGCTGTGGTATTTATATTAGTTTTAAAAGGAAAGATATATTTGTGTATAAATTTTCTAAATTCTCTACATAAATTTAATAACAGTATGTCTATGATAGAGGAGTAACTCTACAGTCACTGTTAGATTTAGAGGCAGAGATTTGGGGTCAATACTAGGTTACCAGCAGCTATTCAGATGCTATGGTGTCAAGTTACAGTCCAGAGAAATTGAAACAAAGGAGTCAGTAGGACAGTTGGAAGATGTGTTTGTAAAGCTAATAAAAATCAATTATAGCAAGTTTGCCATAATACTTAAACATTAAAATTAGTGACCAGTTGAAGGGAAATTTGAATCTCTTTTAGTAGGTTAAAGTGCTTAAAATAGAGTTGGGTAGTTATAGTTTAATTTTGAAGTAATTTGTTCAAGAGGATAAAGTTTACAAGTAATTTCATACTCAAAATAATATTTTTGTAAATTCTAACACACAGCATCAGTGAGAAAAGAGTGTGTATGGAGAGTACACATATGGCTTTATTTTGGATTACAAAATTTAGATTCTGTGCATTTTGATATATAGATTAGAGTTAGATAAAGGGTCTGCACCTAACACAATCAGACCAGAATATTAGTTTAGAATAGGTCTTCAGGGAATGTTTTCTCTGAAGTCCGCTAGGATTGTTTAAATAACCAGGTCAAACATAGTGCAGGGAGTCAGCATGAAGAACTAGGGGCAACATACTTCATTAAAGGTAGAAAAAGAAGAAACCCTCTTGCTTGAGACTAATTCCCCATAGCGCAGTGACATCAGAAAAGCCGCTACTACACATGCATGCATTGAATGATTAGTATTTTATGCCCCAATGATACCTGCAGATTACATTCAAAGTGAAGTGACATTCATGGAACATTATACAAAGTACTGTAGATTGGTGAGAAGTCAGACATTTATGGAACTGTTGTTCATGTGACTTTTGGTAGACAAAGATGATATATAAATTATTAGTGTGATTAATAATTAAGTGTTTGAAGTTATTTTACATATACTTGTATCAAGATATTTACCTAAAATTAGCATCCATAAGACCTCTTGGGATTATAAAGTTATTTCTGTTTCTAATTGAAAAGATTGTAATAAATCGCAATATTTTTGTACCTTAATACCCTGCACTATGGAATGTAAATTCTATTTACGGAGTAGATTTTGTAGGTTTGTAGTGTGCAAGGAAGTGTGTGTGAACACTGATGCCACATAAAACATTATGAAATACATGTCTAAATCCAATTTATTCAATAATTTGACAAAAACAAAAGTATGTTATAAAAATTTGGGGACCAAATTTTGCTGGGCCGGAGGGACATATTATAGGGCTAAATTTAGTTATTTCAGGTGCTGTGGTATTTATATTAGTTTTAGAAGGAAAGATATATTTGTGTATAAATTTTCTAAATTCTCTACATAAATTTAATAACAGTATGTCTATGATAGAGGAGCAACTCTACAGTCACTGTTAGATTTAGAGGCAGAGATTTGGGGTCAATACTAGGTTACCAGCAGCTATTCAGATGCTATGGTGTCAAGTTACAGTCCAGAGAAATTGAAACAAAGGAGTCAGTAGGACAGTTGGAAGATGTGTTTGTAAAGCTAATAAAAATCAATTATAGCAAGTTTGCCATAATACTTAAACATTAAAATTAGTGACCAGTTGAAGGGAAATTTGAATCTCTTTTAGTAGGTATAAAGTGCTTAAAATAGAGTTGGGTAGTTATAGTTTAATTTTGAAGTAATTTGTTCAAGAGGATAAAGTTTACAAGTAATTTCATACTCAAAATAATATTTTTGTAAATTCTAACACACAGCATCAGTGAGAAAAGAGTGTGTATGGAGAGTACACATATGGCTTTATTTTGGATTACAAAATTTAGATTCTGTGCATTTTGATATATAGATTAGAGTTAGATAAAGGGTCTGCACCTAACACAATCAGACCAGAATATTAGTTTAGAATAGGTCTTCAGGGAATGTTTTCTCTGAAGTCCGCTAGGATTGTTTAAATCACCAGGTCAAACATAGTGCAGGGAGTCAGCATGAAGAACTAGGGGCAACATACTTCATTAAAGGTAGAAAAAGAAGAAACCCTCTTGCTTGAGACTAATTCCCCATAGCACAGTGACATCAGAAAGGCGCTACTACAATAGGTTAATGTAACCCATATTTCATGCTAGTGTCTTTTGGTTAGGTTTATCATAGGGTTTCTTTCCCAGTGGCTTTTCATTTTCATTTATCGTAGAAAGTTGTACCGATTTACTCTGTTCTGCCAGTCTGCCAGCTATGTAAGAAGTAAAATGTACGAATCTCAGTTTGAGACATATGATATAATTCAGTCAGACATTGCAGGAATTCAGGCAGCAATATTCTCACTGCTACCAAACCAGTGGATAATAAAAATATCAGAGACAACACAAGGTAGCATATCAAAAGAAATTTTTGGTGCCAGGCAAAGTGACTTGCTTGAGATATTTGCTTGAAGATTTGTAAGCCGACTATAAAATAAAGATTTATGTTGGAATGATGGTTAGTCATGGCATTTGGATTGATCAGAAAATCATTTGTGCAGTATTAATTTGCAACATTTAAGCAAGTGGAATCTGTTACGTTTTTGTTACACTTAATGCATGATTCATACAGTACCAAAAGTTAATTTTGATGATGGTATTTATTTTATATACTCACTTATAAGTCAAGTCCAACTGCAAACACCATAGACCCTAATTAGCCATCACATAATGTGCTGGCAGATCAGGGTTTATGTTGTTTGTTTAACTGATTGCTCCTAACAAACTGCACTGAATTGGATCATCTGGTGCATTATGATATTGCATATCTGGGTTTGTGCAGTGTTAAGCTGGACTTGACTTATATATGAGCATATATGGTACATGTTAAGTTCGAGACACCGTAATTGCTCATTTATAAGTCAAGTCAAACTGCAAGGTAGGGAATGTGACAGGATAAGGTCAGGGAAAATGCATTTCATGAAAAAAGCTGAAATTATCCTTAAATATTTTGATAAGTTAACCTCTTTAAGCATTTCTAATGTGTCTTCTTGTACATTTATACTTTCAGGTAATTCATTATGTGTATGTACAAGGGTTATGGCTAATGGATAATTACTTTCGGGGGATTCAGTATGTGTAGGTACAAGGGTTATGGCTACAGGGGATTCAGTATGTGTATGTACAAGGGTTATGGCCAGTGGATAATTACTTTCAGGTGATTCAGTATGTGTAGGTACAAGGGTTATGGCTAATGGATAATTACTTTCAGGTGATTCAGTATGTGTATGTACAAGATAATTACTTTCAGCATGCTTTAGACAAGTGGGGGATTCTGGGCTTTGTCTATCATGACTATACTGTTTTAAAAAAAAGACTGGTAGGTGGAGATTCCCCACACCATGTAGATATCTAGTCCTAGGGGTAAGTAAGAGGGTACTGTTCTTAGATGTCTCATCTGGGGCATCTGGGAGGAGTCATAGGTCATTGTACACTGTTTGCAGTTAAGGTTTGACATTTTGGAACAAACTTAATGTACACAAGCATAACATAAAGTCCCATAATATGTCAAACAGATTTAGGGTTCTACCCATGGCTCATTGTGCAAGGGTGAGGAGTTTGGTGGTTTGATGCTATATAAAAACATTAGGTTTTGCATTGATGATGTAATTGAAAATGCAGAATATAGTTTATAATTCCTATCATCTGGGATATAAATAAAGAACTTGCCTAACTGAAATACTAGAAACACTAATTGCGTTCACCATCTGCATGTTACGTTCATTGTTCATTTGCTTTAACTACCCTTCCCAAAAGCAACTTGTTCTCATGAAAAGCCATGTACACACATGAATACTTTTGTAGTCAGTGAACATAGTTGTATCTAATATTCTTGCCAAAAATATTAAATGTGTCAATTCTCAGCCTGCATTATAGATTAGAATGAGCCTGTGGGATGCTAGTATGCAATGTGTACAGCATAAGGTGAAGATTGGATATGAGCCTGTGGGATGCTAGTATGCAATGTGTACAGCATAAGGTGAAGTTTGGATATGAGCCTGTGGGATGCTAGTATGCAATGTGTACAGCATAAGGTGAAGATTGGATATGAGCCTGTGGGATGCTAGTATGCAATGTGTACAGCATAAGGTGAAGTTTGGATATGAGCCTGTGGGATGCTAGTATGCAATGTGTACAGCATGAGGTGAAGTTTGGATATGAGCCTGTGGGATGCTAGTATGCAATGTGTACAGCATAAGGTGAAGATTGGATATGAACCTGTGGGATGCTAGTATGCAATGTGTACAGCATAAGGTGAAGTTTGGATATGAGCCTGTGGGATGCTAGTATGCAATGTGTACAGCATAAGGTGAAGATTGGATTATTATAATACAGTCACAAAAGTTGATGGCAGATGTAGAACTATCCATGTCCACATGCCCATATGCCACACAGGTTAAGTTCTGCTTGTTTTTTTTATTTTTGTGGGTTTTAACTGCACTTTTAAGATCTTACTTTTTGTATCATGCTGAAGAATGGCACTGGCAGGTATTAAACTTGCAACAATACCAACTGAGATACCCTATATTCATTTTACTTGGAAGTCAGCTTCTTTGTACAGTTGCCTTAAGGATCATCCCAAGACAAAGGTGTGTCTGTGTCTGTCTGTGTGTGTCTGTGTATGTGTGTGTATCTGTGCGTGTTAGTTATATGGAGGGTATTTCATGCACTATGAACATATTTCTAGTTCTTTTTCTTGCTTCTGTTTGCTTTCCTGCTTTTTGTTTGTAGCAATAGGCTGTAAATCCTTCTTCACATAATGACTATATATTGTTTGAAAAGTTGCCACTAGCTATGTATCCCTCCCCTGTTTGCTAAAAACAAATTTTAATAATTTTCATTAATTTAGGGCTAATAATTAAACAGCATTGTTAAAAAATCAGGTACAATTTCAAAGGAAAAACTACTGAAAAATTTGAACAACAATTATTCCACCCAAAAATTATTTCACAGTAATAAAAAAAAACTGAGTTGTTTTTACCACCAAAGTGTTCAGTACCTTCCAAACAGCAGGAAGAATTTATCAGGAATAGAGTTGGTTCCTGGTTTCTAACCACCCTTATAAACTTTGAAGCATTAAATTGAATTGTACACACTGCAGGCAGTTAGCTTCATTTATGCTAATAAACCAGATCTTGAAATACCAAAAGGACTGTTCGAAGTACCTGAAGCTGTGCTTCCTTATTAACAATCTAAGAGTGAAAACATCATCCTGCAGTTCTTGAGTTTCTTCCCAACCATGACATGTCTGCAAAAGATGATAGTAATCAAAGGTGTAAACCTCTCCTCTGGGAAAGTGTATCTATTTTTAACAAGATAAACTGCAAAGGATAGGATGCTTAGTTAAGTGTTAATTCCACGCTCTCATTGAATGCATTATATTTCATCTCTCAGGGAACTGCAGTAGCCCAGTTTGGTTGAACATTAGATTCATAATCGCAAAATTGCTGGTTCAATGACAGTCCAGGCCAGCCTGGGTTGTTTTCGTCTGTGTGTGCTTCGGAGATGCAATAAGCACCAGTTTTCCTCATATTATATAGTCAGTAATGAGTTGAAAGTGCAGTTAAAACCTAAACAAACAACGGTCATCATCTCCCAGTCTTCATACATTGATGATTAATTTGTACATGTACTTTTTAAAAGTCCATTACTATATTTGTATGCTATACAAGAATTGAAAGATTTAAGTAATTTGACTTAGTTATCCTTTTAATATCAGTAATGCCATACCTGTTGCTGTTGCATAGCTGGTACTTTTCTATGTGGAAAATACTCAAACTGAATGACAAAAAATGTTAGGGTAAACCAGAATATTCCAGAACACTGGCTCACCAGTGGTACACTCCAGAGACACCTGCCCATTTGTACTTCACTTCATTCTTTTCACAGTCACATGGCTGTAATGTTAGCATTGTTTACATCGAAGATTAGCCATCACTTTTGGGTTAACAAGCAAGCATATCTCTTGTGCATGTATTTTTGTCAACATTTGGATTGTTCCCCTGATCCAGTTTTTTCTCAGTTAATTTAAGCTCTCTTGAGAGTTATTAGCATTTATTTTCTTCTTTTTTCCACTATACAGAGCATTAGTGATTCAGGTTAGTTGTGCATTCTTCTCGCTAAGGGTAAGTATTTTGTTGAATTTACCCAATCCTTGCACAATTGTGATCTGTGCAGTCAGTCTGTTGACTCACCTCGATTTTATTGCTCATTATGAATCATTATAATTAACAATACCTATATTGTGAATTGTGCTATTTTTTTAACACCACTTCTATCTTTCATGTCATATGCTCGGTTATCAATCAAAGGTTCTTTTTCAGTATTAGTTTCAAACTGCTTTCCTTGATTTTTCTCATTTTTTTCCTATTGGCATAAGTATCTATGTTTTTTTTATTCTAATTTTTATATGTCCCTAGCTTTTGTTTAAGCCTGGTCAATTTGATTATCTTTTATTTTCCTGTACTAAGCTCAGCATTAATTCCTATTTAGCATTTAAACATTGTGATAAGTTGACTTAACGCTTAATTATCATATTAATGTAGACCTAGTCCATGTATTGCTATGCCTTTACTTTTAGTTGCGTAGAATTTTTTTAATATTTAAAAATCTTTTCATCTTACTTTAAGAGGAAAAATGTCTAAACAGGGTGAGGATAGGTATGGTCACAAGAAACCCCCATTGGACACATCCTGCACTTGCTCATCTTTCATACACTGCAAGAGGACAAATGGTTATCCTTCTCCAGCCTATGGTCAGACAAGGTTTGGCATCTCACAGAACCTAGATTTACCTATAAGCAAGGAAGAAGGTTGATTCCTCATCTTCCTAAGAATTTTCCGAGTTCTCATTCTCTGAGACCCTTGTGTCGCTGAGAAAGATCACCTAAGTCATGTCGGAGACTCTTAGAGTAAGTGACCCCCCTCCCACTGAAGGTTGTTAAATGGGCGGAGAGTTAGTCACACCCTTGTGTTAGGGAGGAGCATCATCATCCCATTTTTGCAAGGGCAGAGAGTGAGTCATGCCATCCAGAGATGTAGGAGCAGCACCCTCTATTTTGCTAGGTCAGAGAACAAGCCACATCCTCTCATAAGGGAGGAGAAGCACCTTCTTTTGTTCAAGAAGGCAGCAAGTGGTTCATGCTCCCATCCTTATGAGGGGGAACATCATCCTCTACTCACCCACAGCCTGGTATGGGCTGAAAATGAGTTGCACCCCCTCATAAGGAGGGAGCAGCACCCATTCAGTCACTGTTTCCCATTGTCAGTGACTAGATTGAGTCCCTCGATAAGTGAATAGTTCATACCAATGAAAGAATCTTCCTACAGATCTGAGTTGCCTCATGGGTCTTTGCCCAGGACCTGGTTACCAGCCATTGGAACCCTAACAGTACAAAGATAGGGTTTAGGCACTGTCCCACATCCCCAGACTGATATTTAATCCAGCAGGGGTCTGGCAATTGGCTTAGATCCAAATATGCTATCCCTTTATCGATTCACCAGTCAGAGTAGAAAACGCATCACAAGCCTAGATTTGTCATCCCTCTTGCTCTGAGCCAATCAGGGTAGAACAAACAGCATAGACCCAGATCTGCCACCCCTTTAGCCAATCAGGGTAGAACAAACAATATCCAGATCTTTCATTCCTTTACCAATTAGTCAGTCAGGGTAGAACAAACATCACAAACCCAGATCTGCATCCATATATCCATTAGCTTATCATGGTAGAACAAACAGCATAGACCCAGATCTGCCACCCTTTTAGACAATCAGTGTAGAACAAACATCAAAGATCTGTATCTGGCATCACTTTATCCATTAACCAATCATGGTAAACAGTGTTTGCCTGAAGTAACATAACATCAGAGATAGATTTGCCATCCCTTTTTTCATTAGGCAGCCATGATAGAACAAACAGTATAGATCCAGATCTACCATGCCTTGATCCATTAGTCAGTTTGAAGAAAACAACTGGCATAGACCAAGATTTGCCATCCCTTAATCAATTGGCCAACCAGGGTAGAACAGAGAGCATAGACCCTGATCTCTCATTCATATGTCCCTTAGTTAGACAGGGTAGAACAGATATCATAGTCCCTGAACTGCCATGCATTTATCCATTAGTGAGTCAGGATAGAACGAATCAATATAGACCATGATCTGTCATTCATTTGTCCAATAGGTTTAACACATTAACCCCTGGAGCTTTTTGTCATTTTTGCCTGAAAATCGAGTAGGAAACACATTTTGAAAGCTATTTCTGAATAGACTTGAAAACACCAAATCCCCGGTCATCTTTCAATAACATACTGCCTAGTTGTTTTGGAAACATCGTTTTTCATTGGCTATTTGACTCGCGCATGAGCAGAAGGGTAAAAGTTGGACTTCTTTTGTTTTTGGTGCTAAACAGAGCCATTATTTTTGTATGGAGACCACTCTTTTTTCCAAATGCCCATCTTATCCTACTTTTTGCAAAGGTTCATCTGTCTGTTTGCAGTTCATACCGGTTTGCCTTAGATCTGAGACCAAAAGGTCTAAAATCAGGACACAAAATCAGATTCTGACCACAGGCGAATTTTGGGTAAAAAAAAGTCGGGTCCAAAAAATGAGGTTTTTCAATCTGTATTTTGTAGTGCAACTAGATATTCCAGATTATTTGGTATCATTGTAGAGCTACATCTGTCTACCTTTCTATAATACCGCCCACTTTAGTGTATCGTGCATGACCATGATGCTACAGAGCTCTACAGTAGGCTACTACCTCCTGCCCCGTAAAGTCGTCACTAGGGGTTAATGTGTTAATAGCCCATTTGATTAGAACAAACAGCATAGATCCTGATATGTCATTCTATTGTTTAATAGTCAATTTGGTTAGACCAAACAGCATAGAACCTGACCTGTCATTTGTTGTGTAATAGCCAGTTTGGTTGGAACAAACAGCATAGACCCTGATATGTCAGTTGTTTGATAGTTTGGTTGGAACAAACAATACAGACCCTGATATGTCAGTTGTTTGATAGTTTGGTTGGAACAAACAATATAGACCCTGATATGTCAGTTGTTTGATAGTTTGGTTGGAACAAACAATATAGACCCTGATATGTCAGTTGTTTGATAGTTTGGTTGGAACAAACAATATAGACCCTGATATGTCAAGTTGTTTGATAGTTTGGTTGGAACAAACAGCATAGACCCTGACCTGTCATTTGTTTGTTTAATAGCCAATTTGGTTGGAACAAACAACATAGACCCTTTGTTTGACCAGTAGTCAATCTTGTAAGAACAACTTTGCCCAGTACATTTTCTGATAGATTAGAGACTATTCTGTTTGCAGTTAGGTGTGTCTTGTACATCAGTAAATATTGGTGAAAAAGATTTAATTTAAGGACTTTAAGTTTGTAAATGTATGGGGGTATACATATACATGTACATTGTGATACCTGTTTGCAGGGAAATGAGATTGAGTGAATTCCAGCTATCACTAAGTATTGTGTTAAATGCAAATGATTATATAATAAATATGTTTTTCATGATATAATATTTAATATCTGTTAATATGAACACAGTTCATTTGTCTAGCCAAGGTTAGTCAAAATATGCCATACTGTTCACATATTTCTGTAGCACAGCAGGGGCCCCGAGTGGCCAGGTGGTCTAAAGTGCTTACTATTCCGGATCACTGCCATCTCACCTCTGCGTGGGTTCAAGTCCAAGGCTCGGCTAGCGTGGGTACATGGGAAAGCCTACCAGTAGCTTCTCGTGGGTCGGTGGTTCTTCCCTGGGGTTTCCAGGGTTCTTCCTCTACCAGTTATACTGGCCACCATGTATAGCCTATCTTGTGCTGGAAAATGGCGTTAAACCCTACAGCAACAACAACAACTGTAGCACAGCACATTTCCAACTGCATTCAAGATAGACAGACTCTTAAGTGTACTCATTTGTATACTTAAAGTTATCAACAAACAGCATAGGCCAGTATAGAATGTTAAATAAGTGTCCTATTTGAGTGTAGAATGCTATACAAGCAGCATAGACGAGTATGGGTGCTAGATAAGCAACATGGGCCAGTGTTGAGCACCAGACAAGCAGCATAGACCAGTGTTGAGCACTAGACCAGCAGCATAGGTCAAGGTAGAATGCTACATAAGTAGTGTGGGCCAGTGTGGAGAACTAGATAAGAAGCATAGTCAAGTGTAGAATGCTAGAAAAGCAGCATAGGCCAGTGTACAATGTTAGAAAAGCAGCATAGGCTAGTATAGAGTGCTAGATAAGCAGCATAGGCCAGTATAGCCTACTAGATAAGCAGCATAGTCAGTGTGGAGCTCTATATAAGCATCATAGGCAAGTGTAGAGTACTAGACAAGAAGCATAGGCCAGTGTAGAGTACTAGACAAGCAGGATAGGCCAGTGGATAGAGCTAGATTAGCTGCTTATGCCAGCATAGGCCAATGGAGAATGCTAGATAAGCAGCAATTTCCATTATAGTGTGGCCAGTGCAGAGTGCTATAAAAGCAGCATAGGCCAGCAGAGAATACCGTATAAGCAACATAGGCCAGTGTAGTGCACTAGATAAGTAGCATAGGCCAGTGCAGAGTGCCAGATAAGCAGCATGGGTCAGTGTAGAGCACTAGACAGTATACTTTGTTTTATATGCTAAGAAATTGACTAAAAAATCTTAAGGAAATGTTTGAAGGCAGTCAATTTATGCACAACATTTTTTAAGTATTCAGTCCAAAGATGTTAGCATACTGCTCCTGGTTTAAGCACAGTCCATGTTTAAGATGGTGCATTCAGTTAATATAAATTTCACTATGAAGATAAGTTCTGGATATTCCTTGCAAATGTGAACTGATATTTGTTGGTCAAGAAAAAATGCTGTTTAATTGAATTGTACCACAATTAATGTCTTGATGATCAAGGCACAGTCTGGAATCCTAAATTCAAGTTTTACAGTGGTCAAATACCACACAGTCTGGTATCCCAAGTTTGAGCTTTACAGTGTTCACAAAATTCACCACACTATGGTTTCCCAAGTTTGAGTTTTAGTGTTCACAAAATACCTCACAAATTTGTATCCCAAGGTTGGTTTTGCATTGTTCACAAAATACCCTGTCAGGTTCTTTAAAAATGCAATTACTTCCAAACTAGAGGTAAAATACAAAATTTTTAAACTTTCTACAGTGCATTATGCAGTGGTGGATCTGGCTTGACAATGTTCTCAGCTGCATGCATGTTGGACCTAGGTGCATATAATTAGCCTTTTATCTTAAATTCCTTCAACAGACTGCATGAAGAGATTTTCTCCTTGAAGATTCTGCAGATAAAAAATGAACTAAAGTGTGCACATTTTCTTAATCACTCCCACTTGTATTGACATTTCTATCTTCTCTTGGAATAAATTGGAAGGCAGGCCACATACAGAGAACATTTAGTTAAACTGTCATTTTACTTTACATCTACAGTGTTCTGATCATTTCACACATGATTTATAATGTACTGTATGTCATGTTATTATTATTATTTTATATAATAATAATAATAATAATGACCTTATTTAAAGAGGGTAACACAATTAGCTAAAAACTAATCTACCTTGAGGCCCTCATACAAAGGAATTCATTTATTTAAGCTGCATCTCTGAAGCCACTGGATATATTGGGTTTGGAAGAAGGAAATTGAGTGGGCATTTCTAATCTCAACAATATATATATATATATATATATATATATATATATATATATATATATATATATATATATGCAGATGATGTAGATTCAACCTTGTCATTGAACTTGACTCAGTTGCAGGTCACTTTTTGTTCAGTAAAGCGATGATTCAAAATGTACAGTGTAGATATATACTGCAACATCCATTTATATATTGTAAACTTATTATCACAGATATGGTCTTAGATCCATCTTTGTTGTCTTACAGTGTAATCATACAGTAAGATGTTCAGGGTAGATGTATTTGTCCAGTGGCAGCAGCATCGTTGTTGTCATGTATGTTAAAAAAATTATTACTTGTAGCATTTTACATAACGATTTGTCTTTTTTAGCATTTACTGCCATATTTTGGGCATAGTTGCATCTACATTCTTGGAACTTTCCATGGGTGCAATCATCTTCAGCTTTTGGAGAGTTTGATACTGGGTGATCAAAAGTAGGCCAATGTAACCTGTTTTTCTTGCATCTGTGATGAAATTTCATTGTGGGGGCATGCTTAAGAGGCAGGCAAAACATAATGTTTTGTTTTATCTTGAGGCTTTCCTCACAAATATGGATACAGTTATCTCACAGTTGCTTTAATTTGAAGAAAGAGCAAAACAACAGACATAGAATGATTAGAGAATGACTAACTCAGGCTTAAAGTTTAAAGGACACTGCACTTTGATATTTGTTTGATTTGAACTTATTTTTAGCTGACCTCACCAGTAGCTGATAAAGAGTTTTGAAGCATGACTCAAATGCTGCATACATTATTAGTGTAGGTGTCTGCCAAATAGTTTTTCATCATTTGCAAATTGCTGTATTAATTCCACATTTGTTTTAATCAATATTTAACACACTGCTAAACTGTATCAAATTAGCTGTTTGAAATTAGTTAGAAGAGTTACATTTTTTCAGACAAATCAAGTATATCCAGATAAGATCCATCCCTGGAAGGTATAGTAATTGCAAAATATGGTACAGGAGATTTATGTAAAAGTTTTCAAAAGTTTTCTTTTTAGTAGAACAAAATCTGCTAATTCACAATTTTAATTGAATGGTTAACTTTTCTCTGTACTGGCGAAATTCGAAGACATTTTACATTATACCTGGCAGCTATCAATGCAAGTGACATTACATTTTGAAAATTTTAGCATGAAATTTACTTTGTCAAAGAATTTTTTTAACAATTGATTCTCTTTTTCCCATTCAGTGGGACAAGTGATTAGCAATTACCTTATACACTTTCTTAAAATAAGAATAATAATAATATTGAGGATTATGTATAGTGCCTAATCTTTAGAAGCTCTAAGCACTTTACAACATTAGACAACACCTATAAGATAAAATACATATATAATGATATTATTAAAAAACAAACACTATGAAATTAAAAAACATAAAAAAAACATGATGAAAATGTTTAAGGTAGGGAACATTATTAGGTCTTTAAGTTTGTTCTTGCAGTCAAAATAAGTGTTTTAAGAGCATTCTTGAATGGGATCACTGTGTCTTTGTGTCTAACTTCAGTGGGCAATTCATTCCCAGTTGCTGGGCCCTGGTATGCAAAAGAACATTGTCCATATGACTTCGTTTTCGTAGTGGGAATAATGAGTATACGATTTTCAGAAGAGGAGCGTAAATATCTTGTTTGTGTGTACACATGGGTGAGGTCAGATAAGTATGTTGGACTAGAGTCCATCAGTGAAATGTAGCACAGAGAACAAATTTTGTGTTTGATTTTGGATCAAATAGATAGCCAGTTTAGGGTACAGAGCAGCGGGGAGGTGTGCTCTGATCGTGGTACTCTAAGTATGATCTGAGCTGCTGTGTTTTTAACTTTTTGAAGTTTCTGAAGTAGATATTGAGATGAACCAGACAGAACTGAGTTACAATAGTCTAGTCTTGAAAGTACTAATGAACATACAAGTTATATATTGAATTGAACTGTAAACAACATACACCCTGATCTGCTGTTGATAATGGGCTGTGTTGTTTATTGTATTGATTACTCATAATAAATTGCATAGACCCAGATATGCCAGTGCATTATGTGACAATAGATCTAGATTTGAGTACTTTACAGATGGACTCCTTTTATAAGCAAGTATATATGGTAGTTAGTTTACACTGCCATTAAACAAAAACTTTCATTTTCCTTTCATATACTACAAGTTTTTATTCACATTTTTGTATATCAGCACTTTCAAGACTATTGGTACATAGCACATTCAGGATTTTGAATTCATTCAGTACTTTTGTACCTGTGATTGGACATTTAGGATTATTTCGAATTTAGTTCACAATACTGTTAGTGTCTTTTAAATTTTCACTTTGTATTTTAAAGTGTTGCTTGAATTTAACTCAGATTTTTGGTTTTATATTGTTTGTATTACTTTAAGATCATTGATTCATAACATTTTTATTAGCAAGCAACATTTTAGTGCAGTAAGAATGTCTCAGTTCAGATTCCATCACTATAAGCATATAGATAATGCTAGCAGGAAATGATTTAGGGTTTTTTCTAAGTTGGTTCCAGTATAAAAAGTATGGTTCATTGGCATTTAAAGCCATGTTTCTTTGTTTTTCCTCTGGAATGTCCTATTTTCACTTGAAAAAGAAACTAGATAGGCCACTTGTAATGAATAATGCCATGAAGCCCTCAGCATGCTTATCAGTTTTATTTCATTCATGTTTAGTAGTTATATTTACAACTGCTGACTGTTGCATTATTCCTACCTTTTGTACTTATATTTACAAGTGCTGACTGTTGCATTATTCCTACCTTTTGTAGTTATATTTGCAAGTGCTGACTGTTGCAGTATTCCTACCTTTTATAGTTCTATTTACAACTGCTGTCTGTTGCAGTATTCCTACCTTTTGTAGTTATGTTTACAACTGCTGACTGTTGCAGTATTCCTACCTTTTTTAGTTCTATTTACAACTGCTGACTGTTGCATTATTCCTACCTTTTGTAATTATATTTACAACTGCTGACTGTTGGAGTATTTTTACCTTTTTTAGTTCTATTTACCACTGCTGACTGTTGCAGTATTCCTACCTCTTGTAGTTATATTTACAAGTGCTGACTGGTGCAGTATTCCTACCTGAGTATCAGCTGTTATCATGTCATTAAAAAATGTATCAAAAGATTATTTGATTGTTTGCCATGGTATTACCACAGCTAGCCTTATAGTTGTCTTAAACAAATGGGATTGTCAGTTTGAAACTTCACACACTCATGCATGCATGCAAGCATGTGCACACGCACGCACGCATGCACACACACACGCGTGCACACACACACACACACACACACACACACACACACACACACACACACACACACACACACACACACACACACACAAACACACACACACACACACACACACATAGATATATGCGGGCCCGTATCCTTTGTTAAGAGTAATCAGTACAGCAAACAACATAAAGTCTGATTTGCCATAAAATCTAACTTGCCATACATTAGAAAAGTGATAACCATAAATAATACAGTTATTCCCCAAGACAGTTTTATTTATTCAGGCAGATTCCATCCCCATCAAGCAGACTACTGAATATGAACTTAGGTTTCATCTTCCCGAGCACAGCCATCACCAAACTAGTTTTCTTTAAGAATATGATGACCATTCTACGTCCATTTATAAATGAATACTTTCTCACAAATCAATGGTCCTGGAAGGCACAAATGTGAAGTGAATCTGGGAAAAATTTCTCCCATTGAAATATCCTCTCAGTACCTTTCCCCCATGAGTAAGTGCAGAAAATGATTTTAAAAAAATTAAAATTATAAAAATTAATTTATATAACAATGCTGAAAAATGCATGTTCAAGATGTGTCACCAATGTATGTGTCTCTTTTTTCACTTGCCCCCAATTTGCAAATCGCTTTCACATCCAAGTTGCTTTATTTTAGCTTGGATTCTCAAGGCCTTTTAAAGTTGCAAGCCTTCTTTCGGTGTTTTTTTCTTCTTTTTTTAAAAGCAATATAACTAAAACATGCTGAATTTTCTCTTGACACAACTGTAATAGGAAGTTAAGAATTTTTTTTAAAGTACTTCACAATACCAGCATTAATTGGACATGTATTTTGTTGTGAACATTGGGCCTACAACAATGTTTTGCGGTCATCCCTGGATATCAGACAGTATTTTGCTGTAAACTGTTAAGCAGAAAATAAAAATGTCAGTAATAATAATAATAATAATCAAGACTTTATTTTTCAGAGGGTGATTTCATTCATTACCAATGAGGACTGATCTACCTTGAGGCCCTCTGTTTTATACATATAAAATATAAGCCAATATTATGCATACACAGATAAACATACACATACATATACACATACAAGCAATTGATAAGCACAGTAGCAACTATTTACATAAATGGTATATTGCTGCAGAAATGAAAATGACAACAACAAAACAAATAGGTGGGTGGTGTAACTTGTGCATTAATAAGTATACCATTTTTTTCCCTTTCTTTCTTTTCATTATTTGATCCATCTAATACACTATTATGGAAGGGAGAGATAATTTGATCCATCTAATACAGCTATTATGGAAGGGAGAGATGATTTGATCCATCTAATGCAGCTATTATGGAAGGAAGAGATAATTTGAGCTGATAAAATATCATATGTAATGTTTTTCCAAACATCATTTTTAAATAGCTACTTTTTTGGCTCGGGTACTTTGAAATGGTGACCTTTAATGATCTTTGATTTGGGTTACCAGTAGATTCTCTTTGTTGGAAAATGGTAATCATGTAAATTTTGTAGACAGCTTATATATCATTTTGGCCTTGGGCAAGATTATTCTTTCATGCATTGATTGTACTTTGATTTGGCATTATCTAATTACTAATCAATAATTTTTTTTACACTCCATTTCTGGAGTTATGAAATTTTTCTCATATTTATGTTTACCCAAATTATATTGTAGTAATCAAGATGTGATTGAATGTAAATTTTGTACAGTACAACTCTGTACTGTATTTGAATGAAGGCCTTATGTTTCTTTTGTACAGTATAACTCTACTGTATTGGAATGAATACCTTAATTTTCTTTTGTACAGTATAACTCTGTACTGTATTGGAATGAAGGCCTTAATTTTCTTTTGTACAGTATAACTCTGTTCTGTATTGGAATGAAGGCTTTAATTTTCTTTAGGATTGAGAGATAAGAATTAATTTTCTTGAAATATAATTTGTACAGTAAGACCAATGCAAATTATTGTCTACAAATATTCAAAGAATTCTATAAAACAAGTAATTTTCAGATCAGTGTTATCAGAAAGAACATGCTGCATATTAGTTTGCAATCTCGCTATTTTCTGTTGTGTATTTGTCAGCAAGACTTTTTTATCTGTATTAAGGTTCACACCATTTTCCTTGTACCATGTTTGAAGTCTGTTGAGAGCAACTTCATCTTGATTGCTTAAGCATCAGACAAGGTAGTATCATTAGTTGATGAGATTTCATCTCTTATTTTTAGGGGTAGATAATTTATGAACAGAACAAATAACAAGGGCCCTAAAATAGAACCTTGTGGTACTCACAACTTATCAATTTTATTTTCAATTAAGTGTACATTTAAAATAACCTACAGAGACCTGGAGTTATATTTCACATATACTCAGCTGACAAAGGCTTATGCCGCTTATGCCACTTATAAATTACTTACCATATATACTCTATAATTTAAGTCCAACTACATATTGCACAGACCCAGAACAACTGCCACAAACTGTGCACTGAACCATATAAATTATATATTTAATGAACAGTGGTGTAAAAAAAATGCATGGCAGTGTGATAATCATAAATTATTCATAATCAGTGAATAATAAAGGCCTAATGAATGTGAAAGATATCAAAGGCATGATAATCATAAATTATTCATAATCAGTGAATAATAAAGGCCTAATGAATGTGCAAGATATCAAAGGCATGATAATCATTCATAATTGGTAATTTAGAATCACAATTGCTGGTTCAGTGAAATTAAAGCATGAAAAGAATGTTTTTGTTTTGTTCTTTTTGGAATTTTGAATATCCTATAGCTATCATTATGTATGTTGACTAATTCAGTACAGCTTAAGTAAATCTCGCTTGTCTGACTTAAGAAAATCGCTGAAAATTCGCTGGTCAGAAAACCAACAGTGGACGATATTGTTTGTGATTGTCAGGAAACAACCAATGTTTTTGCTATTGATGAGGATGATTTTATAGCAGCTGTTGTAGCTAGATATTCTTTATGAGCTTGTGATTGAAAAACGGATGAATAAAAAAATCTCATTAATATTTAACCATACCATTTAAAATTGTTTAATACATATATGCCCAATGTCATCTTCGTGAACAATTAAATAAACACTTTGACAAATAAGTGATGAAATTTGAATTTAGCATTTCTCAGCTATACGATTCTAACAATTCAAGTCTACTGTGAAAAGTTAGACTTGGGTATGTCCTCAGGCAAGTGATTGTAATAAGTTAGACTTGGGTATGTCCTCAGGCAAGTGGTTGTAATAAGTTAGACTTGGGTATGTCCTCAGGCAAGTGGTTGTAATAAGTTAGACTTGGGTATGTCCTCAGGCAAGTGGTAGTAATAAGTTAGACTTGGGTATGTCCTCAGGCAAATGGTTGTAATAATTTAGACTTGGGTATGTCCTCAGGCAAGTGGTAGTAATATGTTAGACTTGGGTATGTCCTCAGGCAAGTGGTTGTAAAAGTTAGACTTGGGTATGTCCTCAGGCAAATGGTTTTAATAAGTTAGACTTGGGTATGTCCTCGGGCAAGTGGTTGTAATAAGTTAGACTTGGGTATGTCCTCAGGCAAGTGGTTTTTATCCCTTAAATTATCATTGTTGATTAAGACAATTGGCATGATGAAGTCCAGGTCTCCCAATTAGTAGAGCTGATTTAGATTTAATTACATTTGTTTGGTGTTTTCTGGGCTTGCATTGTATGCACTTGCTGCAGAGATTGAATGAAGTATTTGCTTGGCTAGAATACTAGAATACCACTTTGAATGCAGTGCAAAGCTATCTTGTTACCTTAATAAAGTTGTTTTTTAGCCCTCAGGGGACACTGGGGTCAGGAGATACCAGTCTTCCACCATATCCATTTGTAAGACATTAAATGCACTTAGCTATTTTTCTTGGCTGGCATGCCTGTGGCATATCTGCTTTAGTTTTTTTTTTTAAATAAAGATTTGCATGGGATTTAGCATGGATCATTAGGTTTAAAAGAAGTAATTTCTGAGTAAATCTAGACTGATTACTAAGACTTCAGGCTCATTAACCTTTCTCATTTGTTATAGGATATGTTAATTGTTGCATTTTCTTTAATACAAAAAATTCTTTACGGACAAATTTCTTCACATTATTGTAATTTTTTTTGTCTTGATTTTTGTATGTTTTGTATGTCAAGATCTTCATATTTTTGTAATCAAAGTGTGACCCCGCAATAGCATGCTCCATTATAATGTGAATTTGGATATAACACAGTCTGGCATGGCTCCCGAAATTTTATGTACATGTATTTTTTCTCACACATGAAAAAAAAATCTTTTGGAAAAGTATGGAGGAAAAAAAACGGAAACGTTTATTATCATTTTGGAGAAGAGATCACGCATGAATAATACAAGACGATCGTGGAGTGGCTCCTGACATTTTATATGTATTTTTTTCGTATACGAAAAATAAAAAATTTTCTTCTTAAAAGTACGAAAAATAAAGTGTACAATGTTTATTCTAGGATCACGTAGGGCTTCACCAATGTATATGTCATTTCAGAGTCTTGATTTTTTGTATGTCATTGAGATCATGGTGGCTTTAAAGAAGCACATTCCTTTCTTTTGGTAGAGCCATTCTCATCCTGAAGTGGTGGCACGGGAAAGGAGTTTTCCCTGGTACACAAACCAAAATCGTCCAAGATAGGTCTTGTTGTGGCAGTCATGGTTTTTGCTACAGTGTTTGTATATACACCTGTCTGCCCATTAACATTTGCTGGTACTGGCAAGGGTGGTAAAGATTTTCATGAAACTGCTCTAGTACATACCACAATAAGATGGTGTACCGTGTACTATAGCCAGTCTCCTTTTTTCAAGGTCAGAATAATAGCAAGGCAAAATAGAATTCTTTTAAATGTATCCATAGTGGCTTAGTTGGTAGAACATTGGATTTATAATCCAAGGGTTTTGGGTTCAGTACCCACCCAGTTCCATTCTGGTTGGCTGACTCATTGTGTAGCTGGTAAAGGCACTTAGCATGATAAAATCAATAATGTGTTAAAGTGCCTTTTGTTAAAATCAAAGTATCCTTGTCTGGGTGTAACTTCTGATGCAAGGAAATAACTGGATGCAACTTTGTCCAGTTCTGTATCATCTTTAGTTTACCATACTAATGCCTCCTACCTTAAAGTCAAGGTCACAGTGATGGTAAATGTACCAGTGTGATTTATATCCTTGTCCAGAGCAAACTTTTTTTTAACTACATACCACATTTTAAGGAGAATTTACTCCATGACTTGTCAATACCATGGCCAGGTAATGAAATGGAGATCCCATTGCTCTAGGAATTGCATGTTATATCCATACTTTGAAGGAAAAGTGAACTTTACAGTAGATTATATGAAATTTTAAAAATCCCGATTGAATTCTTATTGCATAAGAAAGGAAAACTTTGCAGAGATGTGTAAAATGTAACTGACTTAATTGGCAGTCTCTTTCTTAATTGGCACTGTTTCCATTGCCAGCAAAATCTTGCCAGAGGTTTCTTCTTTATTATGGGGTATTTCTTCGTTATAACAGAGTTTTGATTTGATGGCAGAAACATTGGTGGCTGTTTCGTACAGGTAGCCTTGTACAATGTAAAACAGACCAACATATTTTCTCCTTTTTTATGCTGGGATATATGAGGAACTAGTGATGCTGGTGATTTTCAGGAACAAAAAATATTGCAGGGCAAACACAGGAATGTACATTTTATTCTTCTTCTTTTTTGTGGCATAAAACCAACAGAGACCTCCACAATGTGACCTAACTTGCAAAACAATATTGTGCACAGATTCCATTCTGACACAAGCATATTATAGTGTCAGGTCAAATTGAGATTCATTGCTTGTCTTGAATTAGTTGCCACACCGTACTGCAGACATGTAGTTTACATTTTTGTAAAGCTGTTATATATTTTCATTTAAAATATTCTGATTTCTCAACCAGAGGTGGCTCATTGCTGTTGTTAGTGGATCACAAATAAAATACACTGTCACTTGGATGACTATACAGTTGCTTTTCACATTACTTTGGAAACTGTGTTGTACAGGAAAAACTTTCTAAGAAATACTATTATACTCAGTAAAAATAATTACAGGTTCCAGATTCCCACTTGAAAATCACAAAATCTGGAAACATTTGAGCTTTAAATTATTTCTTTTAGAATTTAATTTATTTGCTGATAAACTGCTTAACAAAAAAGAAAATAGTTAATTACTTGGTAACATGACATTAATTCCATGAAGCTCCTCCCATAAGAATTTTTGATGAAGACTTTTTAAAAGACCCATTTGTTTCAACTGTAAAATTCACTTTTTCTTCAAAGTATGGAGGCAATATCTGAAGCATTGAATAGGATCTCCATTTCAGTACCTTTGCCTTCACTGTGACAAAAAAAACAAAAGTAATCTATGACCATTTAATAGCAATCTTTTTCTGACATCTCATTATGCTTCCGACGGAAAGAAATTAACATACTTTATTGTTTGGCAAGTTATACTGCATGACATAATGGAAGTCCTTGATAATATGCAAGAATGTGAAAATGCGCATAGGTTTCCTCTGCAAAACAGTGTTTATCATGCAAAAGTACTTGTCTCTAAAAAATCCAAGGTAAACAAGGAATTATGTTAATCTGTTGCATGTTTTGGGTAATTGCATATTAAACAAAGCTGCTAATTTTCTTGACATGGAAACCAGAAGTAAATGCATTGATTTTCATGGGTATCAGTTTTTATGGTTTGCAAAAATAACATTTTTTTTATAAATACTTAAATTCATGGATGAAACTGGTTCTTATTGTTTCCACTGAAGGTTCATTGACTGGTTCTTTGTTTCCACTCACATTCATGAATCAGTGACTGGTTCCTATTGTTTCCACTAAAGGATCTTTGTTAGGTCTGTAAATCTTTAGTTTGTTTTAAGCATAAGTCCACACAAATTTATATCCCACAAAACATCATATCCCATACGAAAAATAAATTCACAGTATTTTAAAATACAAACAGACAAACACTGTCAGTTATTCTAGCAGATGATAGAAATAACTTTTTTTAAAAGCACAAAATAATTCAAGCCTGTTTCTATTTTTACATTTATATAAACTGCATCATGCTTATTTATTAAAGCTTCCTCTGCCAGTATGAGACATAAAATCAAAGAGACTTCTTCACATATTATACCAAATTTCACTTAATCTTCAAATCTTGAAAAAAAAGCACGAAGGTGTTTCTCCCTAAAATATTATCTTTGCTGACTGGTTTTGTGTTGCTGAGGCCATTGAAGCAGAGTACAAAGACACATGCCTGGAGACCTAATATTTCCCACCAGCCTTATGCAGTGAGACTTTAACAGTCTAAAGTTTCATTAAAAGATCTTCATTGGTGAAAAAATTATGTACATGGACAAAGGTTAATAATTGATTTTTCCATGCAGAGATTTTTACTTTGAGGCAGGTGGTATGGCTATGTGACACACTGCCTAGACATAGTTAAAGTTTCTTTACAATATCAAAGGATATTGAGGCAGGTGGTATGGCTATGTGACACACTGCCTAGACATAGTTAAAGTTTCATTACAATATCAAAGGATATTGAGGCAGGTGGTATGGCTATGTGACACACTGCCTAGACATAGTTAAAGTTTCATTACAATATCAAAGGATATTGAGGCAGGTGGTATGGCTATGTGACACACTGCCTAGACATAGTTAAAGTTTCATTACAATATCAAAGGATATTAGGAAGAGACATAAGGTACTTCGTGTTTTTTTATGTCCCAGACAGAATTAAGGAGGGGGACCAAATAGTGTTGCCTATGTCCCTCTGTCCATCTTCACCTATCCCACAACTTTGGTTTCAGGTCAGTAACTTTTGAAGAACTTCATGGATTCAAAGCAAATCTGGTTTAAAGCTGTAGATTTAGAAGATCTAGTTAAGTTTAATTTTCACCTTGTTCCAGCAAAATACTGTGGAGTTATGGCTCTTGTTTGCACTTGAATTTTGTTTCAGCTCAACAAATTTTCAAGCAATTAATACATGGAATAAAGTTTAGTGTGATGTTTACATTAAAAGACCAAGATCAAATTTAATTTCCACCATTTTTCAGCCAAACTTTTTGAAGTTTTGGCCATTTTTGCATTAGAAATTTGCCTTTCAGTTTCGTTACTTTGTAACTTTGAAGTTACTAAATGGATTGAAGTCTGATTTGGTAAGTGGCATTACGTTAAAAGAACCAAATCAAGTTCAGTTTTCACTTTTTTTCAAGGCAAAATTTTATTAAGTTATGGTCTTTATTTGACTTTGAATTTTGCCTTTCAATATGAGTTCTGGTCAGTAACATTTGAAGGACTTTATGGTTGAAGGACTTTATGGTTTGAAATCTGATCTGGTATGAGGTTATGAATTAAGAAGATGTAAGTCAGGGCTTTTTGGTTTCATAATCTTTCAGCACTATTTTATAAAATTATGGCCCTTGTTCCTCTTTAAACCTGCCCTTAAATTGTTTTGAAATATATGTCAGTTGGAACATGTAGTTCCCATTGTTCCTGCTTCATTGACAGGCATATGCATTGCTTGTTTTCACAGTTGCTGATTATGTAAATGTTTATAGGTATTAAACGAAACTAAGCCATACACCTATAAACATTTCAGTCTTAAGCTGTATGTAATTCCTTGTTTGCTTGTTTTTCCTGCAAGATAAAGATGATATACATTTTTGTTTTGATTGGTGATGTTATCGGGCTGATTATATTCAGATGTCTTAACTTACTTTTCCAAGTGTCTTGTCAATTTTTCAGTAAAAGGAGCAAGTTGGAAGATCAGATTTTAATTGATTATGATGTTGTGATGTTACATGTGATGATTATGATGTTGTGATGTTACATGTTGTGATGTTACATGTGATGATTATGAGTTGTGATGTTACATGTTGTGATGTTACATGTGATGATTATGATGTTGTGATGTTACATGTTGTGGTGTTACATGTTATGATGATTGTGATGTTACATGTTGTGATGATTACGATGTTGTGATGTTACAAGCTCAGGAGCAATATGATGGACATCACCGTTTAAAATTATGAGATTGAATGCAAAGGCAGGTGAATTAATCAAAATCTTGAATCAGCCTATATTGTTCTCCTTTAGTGGAAAAATTGTAAATATATTTTCTAAAAAGCAAATAAATTTTAAGACAGGACATGTGTAGAGATGTTCTGACATTGTTCCCATCCATGTTGAAGGTGAATAGTCAATAAATTATCATTAGATATTGAAATATTGTTTCATATAACATTATTTGCCTTTTTTTTTTAATTCAGATCTCATCTCCCATCCAGGAATGCTGGAAATTGGTAAAACAGATAGGTTATAATGCAAGAAGTGTGTAAAATGCAAGATACATCATGTCAGGTTGCTGCACTGTTATGTGTTTTTGTACGAGAAATGTTTTTGGTGATTGTTGATGTCCATACCATACATTTGAAAAGATTTTAGAGGTATGTACATGTAAGTTTTGTGAAGAATGACTCTTAGCTGCATCATTTTTTGCACCTTTACATTCTTTTGAGGATTTGCATTCAGCTCTATTCTCAGACAGTGCTATTTTATGCATTGTAATGGAACTTAATGGATATTTGATGAGTTGATTGGTTTTTATGGTACTTAAGAAAATGAAGGCTTGCTTTTTTGAAAAGATTCGGTTTGCAGATTTTACCATTTTCAAAGATTTGCTAAGATTTGTTCCTTGTGACACTTTGAAGAAAAGTACTCTACCTTTTCTTGATGGAACATTATATATATATATATATATATGTTTAAGTATATCAGAACATACTAAGTACAGTATCATTTCCGTCATGACTGTGCATGTAATTCACAACCTGTAACTTTTTTTATATACAGAAAAGTAAACACAAAGAACACTTTTGCATTTTTCATCAGTGGACATTATTGAAGGGAGGGAGGGAGGAAGGTAGGAAGGAAAGAACTCATAAAATTTAACTCTGTCTCAAATAAATTTTTGGCACATCCATGGCCTGGTACTGAAAGGATCACAGCTAGGTCCTTGGCCACTGTAATCAATAAGAGTCAAGTTTTTTTTTATCAGTGACTACTAAATGTTGGTTACCTAGTTTAAGTTGGTTAATTGGTTAGTTGGTTTTAAAAGCACAGCATATTTTACTATTAGAGAAATAACAGTTTCATAAACAAATATAAACATATATTATATTCATTGTGGTGCTTGTGTTAAAAAATAACTTTCACAAGGTAGTATTTATACAGACATTTTATTATCAGTGCTGATAAGCATTTTTCTGTATCAAAAAGTCTGTATACATCAGGTTGCAGGTAACAGGTTTCTAAATATTATATTTGAAGGTAACAAGTTTCTGAACATCAGGTATGCAGGTAACAAATTTCTAAGCATCAGGTATGCAGGCAACAGGTTCCTAAATATAGGTATGTAGGTAACAGGTTCCTTCCTTAAGTGATCATAATAATTAATAGTTGCATCTATATATAATATCAGAAATATAATCAAGCACTTCTGACCACGTGTGGATTCCAGACCGAATTATCAACAGCTCTGGAGTGCTGATACTATGTTTGGGTCTGCTGATATTCTGCCTTAGAATCTTAACACCAAACTTCTCAGATTAGCCATGTGGATTGTATACATTTAACACAGATTGTATGCATAACACGGATTGTTGCAAATAATGGTTGTAGTATATTTATTCTTCTGAATGCATTCCATACACACAGTGTACTTGCTCATGCATTAATCCTATACTCAGGATCCAACGTATTCTGATCCATACCGCAGTAATTATCTGGAGCAATTAGTCTTGCTCAGAATTATATAATCCCTTCAAACCTTACAAATTTCAACCCCACCCCCCACCCCCAAACAAAAATAGCTATCTGTGAACATATTTGCAGTTTGGAAAATGTTAATGACAAGTACAGTGTAAAATCTGCTGCTTTAAGAAGATGTACATGATTTGCTGCTGGCGGCATGATGCAGACTCTTGTGCAAGTTAAAGCAAAAAATAAATATAATAACAAGATACCCACCACTACAGTGTCTTAATTTTAAAAAAATGGAAATGGAACGATGGTAACACAATTCACTGAATCTTGTAAAAGTCTGGTAAGTAGCGACCTAATTTGTTTTAGATTTCTTTTAGAATTTCATACATTCCACTTTCATAAATTCTGAATTTAAATAGCTTTGCCCTATACATTTTTCATAATGGTGGCATTTAGAATGGCAGCGATTTTACTAAAATTTGAAAAAATAAACAGTTTAGATATTATTGTTGTTATTATTATTGTTATTATTATTAATATTATTATTATTATTATTATTATTGTGAAAATGTTTGTCAGGTTGATGACATCTTGAGTACAACTGATATATGAAGAAAACAAAATTTCTTTGGTAAATTAAGCCACTTTTTTTCAGAATTCATTTTTGTGAATTGTGTGTCATGCAGATACATGGATAAAAATTTAGATTGAACTTACATGGCATTTATAAGGGTTGGAATTTTATCACTATGGTTTTATCTCCATTTTACTTTAATTGCAGCCCTAAATATTGTAGTAGGTGGTATAATGCATGGTGTATATACATGTTTACATACTGAGTCACGAGTTGATGTTATTGTAGCTGCTGTAGTCTGCATCATCACTGCACCTTATTAAATGCATTAGGTTGCTCCATCTTCTAAAACATTGTTGACTGAAACAGTGCATCTGCCATTGACAATGACATTTTTCCAAATTGCAAAAGTTTGCTTGGACCAAGGAAGATATGGTTTAAAATTTGTAAGGTATGAAGATATTAAATAATTCTTTGCTAGGCAATTACTTCTAGAGATCAATGGTTGGGTCATACAAGAAAAATAGCTTGGATTGGAAACTTGAGATTAAACTGACAAATGAATGATGTATATTACTCCAAATTATAATGCCACCCTTGAGAGCTAGGGTACAGTACCAAATATATTTATAATATCATGACAACATAATTAAATGGGGTCTATGGCCATTACCATCTTATAACAGGAACATTTTAAAATGCCTGACATTATTATAACAAAGTGTCCTATATCAACAGTAACTTGAGCAGACCTATATCATTTGGCCATATTGTGGAATGTATGAAACAACAAAAACAAATAAAGAGGAAAATAAAATGTTAACCCAAATGGCCAATTCAATGTTTTTGGTCAGCCATAAACCATAAGCACAATTGTCATTATTTTTTATTATGTTTCTTTAAAGGTCTTAGCAGATGCCTGACTGCAGACTGTATTAAGTCAAATCTACTGCCACTCTATAGTATGCTGGTATATCTAAGGTTATACTGTTCAGATTGCTTTCAATCATACCTACCATGAACAGCAAGGTTATACTGTTCAGATTGCTTTCAATCATACCTACCATGAACAGCAAGGTTATACTGTTCAGATTGCTTTCAATCATACCTACCATGAACAGCAAGGTTATACTGTTCAGATTGCTTTCAATCATACCTACCATGAACAGCAAGGTTATACTGTTCAGATTGCTTTCAATCATGCCTACCATGAACAGCAAGTTTATACTGTTCAGATTGCTTTCAATCATGCCTACCATGAACAGCAAGTTTATACTGTTCAGATTGCTTTCAATCATGCCTACCATGAACAGCAAGTTTATACTGTTTGCTTTCAATCATACCTACCATGAACAGCAAGGTTATACTGTTCAGATTGCTTTCAATCATACCTACCATGAACAGCAAGGTTATACTGTTCAGATTGCTTTCAATCATGCCTACCATGAACAGCAAGTTTATACTGTTCAGATTGCTTTCAATCATGCCTACCATGAACAGCAAGGTTATACTGTTCAGATTGCTTTCAATCATACCTACCATGAACAGCAAGTTTATACTGTTCAGATTGCTTTCAATCATGCCTACCATGAACAGCAAGTTTATACTGTTCAGATTGCTTTCAATCATGCCTACCATGAACAGCAAGTTTATACTGTTTGCTTTCAATCATGCCTACCATGAACAGCAAGTTTATACTGTTCAGATTGCTTTCAATCATGCCTACCATGAACAGCAAGTTTATACTGTTCAGATTGCTTTCAATCATGCCTACCATGAACAGCAAGTTTATACTGTTCAGATTGCTTTCAATCATGCCTACCATGAACAGCAAGTTTATACTGTTCAGATTGCTTTCAATCATGCCTACCATGAACAGCAAGTTTATACTGTTTGCTTTCAATCATACCTACCATGAACAGCAAGGTTATACTGTTCAGATTGCTTTCAATCATGCCTACCATGAACAGCAAGGTTATACTGTTCAGATTGCTTTCAATCATGCCTACCATGAACAGCAAGTTTATACTGTTCAGATTGCTTTCAATCATGCCTACCATGAACAGCAAGTTTATACTGTTCAGATTGCTTTCAATCATACCTACCATGAACAGCAAGTTTATACTGTTTGCTTTCAATCATGCCTACCATGAACAGCAAGTTTATACTGTTTGCTTTCAATCATGCCTACCATGAACAGCAAGTTTATACTGTTTGCTTTCAATCATGTGTACCATGAACAGTAAGTTTATACTGTTTGCTTTCAATCATACCTACCATGAACAGCAAGTTTATACTGTTTGCTTTCAATCATGTGTACCATGAACAGCAAGTTTATACTGTTTGCTTTCAATCATACCTACCATGAACAGCAAGTTTATACTGTTTGCTTTCAATCATACCTACCATGAACAGTAAGTTTATACTGTTTGCTTTCAATCATGCCTACCATGAACAGCAAGTTTATACTGTTTGCTTTCAATCATGCCTACCTAGAACAGTAAGTTTATACTGTTTGCTTTCAATCATGCCTACCATGAACAGCAAGTTTATACTGTTTGCTTTCAATCATTCCTACCATGAACAGCAAGTTTATACTGTTTGCTTTCAATCATGCCTACCATGAACAGTAAGTTTATACTGTTCAGATTGCTTTCAATCATGCCTACCTAGACTAGTAAGTTTATACTGTTTGCTTTCAATCATACCTACCATGAACAGTAAGTTTATACTGTTTGCTTTCAATCATACCTACCATGAACAGCAAGTTTATACTGTTTGCTTTCAATCATACCTACCATGAACAGCAAGTTTATACTGTTTGCATTCAGTCATACCTACCATGAACAGTAAGTTTATACTGTTTGCTTTCAATCATGCCTACCATGAACAGCAAGTTTATACTGTTTGCTTTCAATCATGCCTACCTAGAACAGTAAGTTTATACTGTTTGCTTTCAATCATGCCTACCATGAACAGCAAGTTTATACTGTTTGCTTTCAATCATGCCTACCATGAACAGTAAGTTTATACTGTTTGCTTTCAATCATACCTACCATGAACAGCAAGTTCATACTGTTTGCTTTCAACCATACCTACCATGAACAGCAAGTTTATACTGTTTGCTTTCAATCATACCTACCATGAACAGCAAGTTTATACTGTTTGCTTTCAATCATACCTACCATGAACAGCAAGTTCATACTGTTTGCTTTCAAATGTATGCAGTGAACAGTAAGGCTGGATCTGGTTCTTCACTGTTTGAAGTTTTGACATGCTGAGACTCCAGTTACACACAACCCAATACTTGTAAATTAGAAACATGAATAGCAAGTTTGTGAAAGATGAAAAATCTACTTGGGATAGCAATTTTATTGAACCAGCACAAAATTCTGCATTCACTTGCTTCTTCCAAAATATGTCAAGTATAAATTGCTACATGTGTCCATTAATTTAAGGTTTTCAAGTACTTTGAAAGGGTAATCCTTTATGTTCAGTTTCTCATGCGCTTTGATACATTATTTGATTGTGTTCCTTTATTTTCCATTCATTTAAGTACTTCGAGTACATTGAGAGTGTATTCATATTCCTTTACGATAAGTTTCTCCAGCACTTTAATATGGTGTTTGTATTCTGTTAATTTAAGTTTTTTTAAGTACATAGAAAGAGTATTTTTTATTCCTGTAAGTTTTCAAGTGCTTTTAAAGGGTATTCTTATTTCTTCAAGTTTCTCAAGCACTGCAACAGTGTATACATATTTGATTAATTAAAGTTTTTCAAGTACATGTACTTTGATAGAGTATTCATGTTAAGTTTCTCAAGGAATATTCCATTATTTTAATTTGTCAAGCACTGTGATAGAGTATTTGTGTTACATAACTTGTCAAGCACTCTGATAGAGTATTTGTGTTACATGACTTTAACTTGTCAAGCACCGTGATAGAGTATAGCACTGTGATAGAGTATTTGTGTTACATGACTAATTTGTCAAGCACTGTGATAGAGTATTTGTGTTACATGACTTTAACTTGTCAAGCTCTGTGATAGAGTATTTGTGTTACATGAGTTTAACTTGTCAAGCACTGTGATAGAGTATTTCTGTTACATGAGTTTAACTTGTCAGGCACTGTGATAGACTGATAGACTATTTGTATTACATGACTTTAACTTGTCAAGCACTGTGATAGAGTATTTGTGTTACTTGACTTTAACTTGTCAAGCACTGTGATAGAGTATTTGTGTTACATGAGTTTAACTTGTCAAGCACTGTGATAGAGTATTTGTGTTACATGAGCTTAACTTGTCAGGCACTGTGATAGACTGATAGACTATTTGTGTTACATGACTTTAACTTGTCAAGCTCTATGATAGAGTATTTGTATTACATGACTTTAACTTGTCAAGCACTATGATAGAGTATTTGTGTTACATGACTTTAACTTGTCATGCACTGTGATATAGTATTTGTGTTACATGAACACATTTCTAGTTCTTCATGTCTTAATTTCATTTACAATCTGGCCAGATGTCACAGACTAATACTTGCTCAGTGAAATTTTCACTTGAGCGGCATAATAAGAGAATTGTACAGCTCTGCATTGAATGACCATATTATACCATGGGGATGGAATGAAAGTGTTTTCTGATAGACAATAAATGATGTAGATTTTAGTATCACGCCATCTCAATCAGCTCAATACAGATGTTGTCATGATTTTTGATAATTGCTTTTGCTGTGAAACACTAGCCTTCTAATTTTCCCTTCTGTCTATATTACAGTATTTATTATATTTGCTCCCAGTATACACAAGTCATGAAATATAATAAGAATAAAGTATATACTTTAGTTTTAGGATTTGCACAGCTATTATTTGTAAAGCTTCAGCACTTTCATTTGTACCAGTTTGCAGTCAATCATTCAATTAAAATGTTATGATACGCGTCTTACAAATTCAAAGAGTAGTTCTTTAAAAAAAAATGGTTCAAATATTTTTCATTATATTTCGTTCCATAAGGACAAGTAGATAAGCATTTTTATGACATCATAAAGAGTCATTCTTAATAAATATTTTCTATTTATTTGGTTTGGTGCCATATGGCACAGCAACACAAGTAGGTTATTTATTGCTGAGGCAATTGGAGTAAAGTGCCATACTCAAGGACAAACCACGGTAGCTGACCCAGGCTGGTCCCATGGTAGGATTTGAACATGTGCTATTTTGGTTGAGAGACCTGCATGCTATCCACAGAGCTCCCATTTTCTAGTTACATTTTAGTATTAAAAAGTTTTAAAATTAAAAAAAAAGATAGTGCTATGTGTATATTATAGGTATTATCTATTTCAAGAACTGCAGAAGCTAAATTGGTAGAGCATTTGACTTCTAATGCAAGGGTTACAGGTGCAATACCTGCCCAGGATTGCCTGTGTTGGTGCCCAGTTGTGTCTTTGGGAAAGACACTTAGCTCCCATTTCTCTTGTATGATGCAGCCATTAATGTGATAAAAGTGCCTTTATCACCTCCCACCAAAAGAAATGATTTTGCACATTTTATTTCTTTCTTTCTTTTGTGCACACAGACACACACACACACACACATGCACGTGCATGTGCACACACACACACACACACACACACACACACACTTTTGAGCTGGACAGACACAAACCTTACCTTTAAAAACTACAGCCTCAGATGTAGTACTGCAAGAATTCACTTTTGCTGCATTTTGAACCTTGATTTCTTTGTCCTGTAAAAGACCATTTTTGGTTGGCACTTTTTTAGACAGAACATTATTCACTTCTGCTACATCCAACATTATGCTGGAGAGCTTGTTGTCAAGATTTCGGCTCACTTCATGTTGTCTTGTTATTCGTTGTTCCAAATATCGGAGCATTTTGAACACTGAGGTGAAATTTGAACGATATTCATCCAAAATTATTTCTGCCCTTTCAAGTTCTGAGTCATGCTTAGCCAAAGTTGTATTAATAATATGGCTTTTTCTAACTTCCTGAACCAGTTGTTTTTCCATTGAATTAAGCCAGTTCACTAACTCTTGTGTGGATTGTCCATTAGTGGCAGCCTGAAATGGTATTGTTCTCAGAGAACTAAGAGAGTCAAGATTGGAGTTTGTGTCCTTGTCTGCCTGAAGTTGTGACAAAGCGTTTGGGCAGCTTGATGTATCCAGTTCATTCACTACGAAGGTGTATTTACATTTTGTACTCCGGATGTGGCGTTTGGCTGATTCCAGTATCGGGATGATGCAGACAATTGTGACAATTACTTTCAATACATTATCCATTGTGAAAATCCTTTACCTTTTTAATTCCCAGTTTTTGTCGTAGTTTTAATTGAAGATCCTGCTAAATGACAACAGTAAGTCACAAAGATATTTTTCTTCAGAATGATCCAAAACTTTTGATGAGACTTTCTGTTCAGTCACATCGCTGCAAAGTTTGAAACAGTCTTTACAGAAGCTTACTTTCTCAGCATCCTATTAGTGTCTCACAACATAAATGAATGCATCAGTATTCGGAATGTGCACTTTTAATGAGTGGGATCAGGGATAAGTCAAATGTCAGGAGCTACTTCGGTGAATCAAAAAGCAGTGAATGTATTTTTTTCCATCTTTTTAAACCAGTCTGGCTTTTCCACTATGATATCTTATCAAACAATTAAATCAGTATTTGATATTGCTGAAATTTGCTACAGTGGTTATTGTTTGTTGAGATCAAGGCTTTTTAGATTTGTAATTTTCCCATCCAATCTACTGCTTATACTTCGAAGTACTTTGATAGTCTTAGTAAATCAAGGTTTCATCACCCCACATAAGTAAATGGTACTGAAATGGCTGGCCTGGCATCGATGATGCAGTCTTAAAATGAAATCTCACTTGTGTGTATCAGGAAGCTCATTTGTCCATTATTTAATTTCTTCCACATGATTCATACAGATTATCCCACTAGTGTGCTGTCATTGAATGCCTCTCCCTTATGCACATTCTTCCCCTTTGATAGCTTCCTTGCTTTCTGGCAGTAGGATTTCCTTTGCATCAACAAAATATTTTCATGAGTTGTAATAGTGTGAGGGTTGAACAAGACGCTGACATCAGCTGGAAAAATCTGTGGTAACAAAACAAAGTAATTTTCAGTATATGTTCATTATTATTATTATTATAATATATATATATATATATATATATATATATATATATATATATATATATATATATATATATATATATGCTCACACACACATACCTACCTTCTATCTACCTAACTACCATATATACATCTATAGCAATGCCCATAAATACAGCATTCACCTGAACTAGCACAATAAATAATCTTAGTTTCTTTGCAAATTACTTGCAGCTAGAAGTATATGTTTCAGCAAGTGGATTTTAGTAAAATGTGAGAGTCTTGCATGTGGGTTATATATGGTATCACAAATAGTTTATGCTTGGTGAACTGCACACAGTTATATAATGTTTAAATTTCATGGCATATTACATTTTATTAGATTATCTATTCTTTCCACATGATACAAGGCCAGTAGAGCAAATAAGCTGTATTACTCTTGGCTAGGCTACCTTATGTATTTGCTTAGAAGTTGAGTCAAACTGCAAACAGCAAGGATCCTGATCTACTGCAGCATAATGTGCCTGCAGATAAGGGTTTGTGTTGTTTGTTCTACTGATTACTCCTAACAAGCTGCATAGATCCAGATCTTCCAGCACGTTATGAGATGGCGGATCTGGGTCTGTGTAGTTTGCAGTTGGAAATGTCGTATGCGTTAGTGCATATGGTAGGCTACTGTGTATGTCCCATGTATAAAGTGGAGATGCCACTGTTGTAAGAGAATAAAATGTGATATTTTTCATCAATGCTCAGAAAGAGAAAATCTTTGACAGGTGTGTTTAAGTGAATTTTGTGGACTAGTTTGTAAATATAATCATATTTCCTAGTACAATTTTTTCCTACTGAAGTGATGAAATTTTCAGCACAAAAGTTAATGTGATGTGACCCAGTTGAAAATAATTGCTTTGACTAAATCCTTCTTAACATCAGCAAGAGGTCTGGACCATTAATTTTGATGACTCCATAATTTCAAAAAATTTGCATTTTTACTGTTCGTGAAAATTCAGGACATGAAGTATTGTTTTCAAAAGCCAGCTAAAATTAAAAAAGTTTGATTTGGAATGTAAGCTTAAACATTCATTACTCACACTAAAAATGGTGCAGTTGAACAGACTGTCAGACTACTTTCATTACTCACACTAAAAATGGTACAGTTGAACAGACTGTCAGACTACTTTCATTACTCACACTAAAAATGGTACAGTTGAACAGTCAGACTACTTTCATTACTCACACTAAAAATGGTACAGTTGAACAGACAGTCAGACTACTTTCATTACTCACACTAAAAATGGTACAGTTGAACAGACTGTCAGACTACTTTCATTACTCACACTAAAAATGGTACAGTTGAACAGACTGTCAGACTACTTTCATTACTCACACTAAAAATGGTACAGTTGAACAGACTGTCAGACTACTTTCATTACTCACACTAAAAATGGTACAGTTGAACAGACTGTCAGACTACTTTCATTACTCACACTAAAAATGGTACAGTTGAACAGACTGTCAGACTACTTTCATTACTCACACTAAAAATGGTGCAGTTGAACAGACTGTCAGACTACTTTCATTACTCACACTAAAAATGGTGCAGTTGAACAGACTGTCAGACTACTTTCATTACTCACACTAAAATGGTACAGTTGAACAGACTGTCAGACTACTTTCATTACTCACACTAAAAATGGTGCAGTTGAACAGACTGTCAGACTACTTTCATTACTCACACTAAAAATGGTACAGTTGAACAGACTGTCAGACTACTTTCATTACTCACACTAAAAATGGTACAGTTGAACAGACTGTCAGACTACTTTCATTACTCACACTAAAAATGGTAGTTGAACAGACTGTCAGACTACTTTCATTACTCACACTAAAAATGGTGCAGTTGAACAGACTGTCAGACTACTTTCATTACTCAGACTAAAAATGGTACAGTTGAACAGACTGTCAGACTACTTTCATTACTCAGACTAAAAATGGTACAGTTGAACAGACTGTCAGACTACTTTCATTACTCACACTAAAAATGGTGCAGTTGAACAGACTGTCAGACTACTTTCATTACTCAGACTAAAAATGGTACAGTTGAACAGACAGTCAGACTACTTTCATTACTCACACTAAAAATGGTACAGTTGAACAGACTGTCAGACTACTTTCATTACTCACACTAAAATGGTACAGTTGAACAGACTGTCAGACTACTTTCATTACTCACACTAAAAATGGTACAGTTGAACAGACTGTCAGACTACTTTCATTACTCACACTAAAAATGGTACAGTTGAACAGACTGTCAGACTACTTTCATTACTCACACTAAAAATGGTACAGTTGAACAGACTGTCAGACTACTTTCATTACTCACACTAAAAATGGTACAGTTGAACAGACTGTCAGACTACTTTCATTACTCACACTAAAAATGGTACAGTTGAACAGACAGTCAGACTACTTTCATTACTCACACTAAAAATGGTACAGTTGAACAGACTGTCAGACTACTTTCATTACTCACACTAAAAATGGTACAGTTGAACAGACTGTCAGACTACTTTAATTACTCAGACTAAAATGGTGCAGTTGAACAGACTGTCAGACTACTTTCATTACTCACACTAAAAATGGTACAGTTGAACAGACTGTCAGACTACTTTAATTACTCAGACTAAAATGGTGCAGTTGAACAGACTGTCAGACTACTTTCATTACTCAGACTAAAAATGGTACAGTTGAACAGACAGTCAGACTACTTTAATTACTCAATTTAATATGTGGATTAAATAAAGGTGTTGTTAATGGAGGGCCAGAAAATCAGCATTTCCAACACAGGAGTTAATTCAACAAGAAAATCAGATTGATATTCTTTGGACAAAATAATTTTAATAATTCACAATGTTGCACCTAGAATTCCAGGGCAAGAGATACTGTACCCCTCTGTACCCTAATCAGGGAGACACATAAAAGTTTCTAAGGAACAAAGAAAAATACTACTGGAGATCATAAATTGTTTTCTTTTAATTGGAAATAAAAGCTGTAAGGAGCATGTACCTTCTGTGGCACGCAAATCTTAAGTGTTCACTGTTCATGACTTTTCAGTTTTCTAATTTCACACTTCAGTTATTTGGGTTGGTATTTGATAATCTTTCTAATGGTTACCTGTAGAGCCATTGAAACTGTAGATCTATTGAAACAATTTCCTGTCTTTAAAAAAGAATGAGAAAGTCACATCTTTTTATAAAGTTTCACTATTGTATAACCTATATAGGCATAGGCATTAACATTTTGCTCTTTGAACTTTAACATTTTGCTCTTTGAACTTTAACATTTTTGCAATAAAAGCCTTGTCAAGCCCGCAGTTAACTAGCAAGTATTAAAAAAAATTGGATATTGTTGTTGGCTGGTATTCAACAGTATTCTGGATTTTTTATTTTTTCAGTTATGCAGACAAATTTGATTTCCCAAAACAATTTCAGGGAACCAGTTTTTGATAAAAATATCATAGTCCCTCTAGGCAGTATTGCCATGTATTTAAGACTGATCACGTAAAGAGCTGGCCAGATAGACTTTACTGGTCATAGCTTATGGGATGATCTGTTTGTCCATTAGCACAAGTTTGTTATCACTACTCCTCCAAAACTACTTGGAAGATTGCCATGACACTTTACACAGACATTTGGGCTAGTTGCAGGGCCAGATGAAAATGGTGCTGCTCAGACACCCAGTGTGGCTGCCACAGTTGCCATATTGAAAATCTTATGGCTACTATTATGGTTCCTGATTGGATGGTCATATCAACAGGGGTTTTTCACTGATTTGTTGTAGGGTTTAACGCCATGTTTTAGCACACGATAGGCTATACATGGTGGCCAGAATTAATGGTGGAGGAAGAACCTGGGAAATCCCTGGAAAGAACCACTGACCCTCGAGAAGCTACTGGCAAGCTTTCTCACATACCCACATTGGCCGATTCCGAGACTTGAACCCACGCAGACAGGGGTGAGATGGCAGTGATCCATAACAGAAAGCGCTTTAGACCACTTGGCCACTTGGGGCCCCCAGGTTTTCACTGAAAGACTTCTAATGAAGTCTAATTGATCCAAAATAAAAATGGTGCTGATCTGAAATCCAATACACAGCTTGAAAATCTTGAACAGAAAGTCATATTGGCATGGAGTTTTCACCAAAATACTTCTTAATTTGTTCAATTGGTCTTAAATGAAAGTGGTGTTGATCTGAGAATCATTTATGTCCAAAATTTAGTGCCCATCTTGAAAATCTTGTTATTGCTATGGTTCCTGAATGGATGATCATATCAACATAATGTATTCAGAGATGCTGCCAGGGCATGTGATCGCATGATTCTTGCACAATTTTTATTAATTCGTGCACTTGGAAAGCATTATGCATGATAACTCCTGCATTTAGTTTCAAGTCAGTATATGAAAATGTACTCTGATCAGTATATATAATTAAGTCGTTCATCAATAAAGTGCTTGTTATGACATAATTCAAGTCAGTAGAAATATTGTATAAACTGTTTACATATCTGGTTTCTTTGGCTTGACATAAATGGTTGTTAAACTTAATTTGATTGGCACATTAACAAGCATTTTATCATAGTTTGAATCTTGCCTGAAGGAAGTTCTACAAATGTGCGTTTATAATATGGACTATCTAGAAGACCCTAAATGGCTCAATCCAGCATAGTTCATCTTTAGATGACAATTTCATTGGCAAAGAGTGGCTAATCATCGTGATGAAGGCATCTTATTTTTATTTTAAGAAGTATATCAGATTATTGAAGCTTGGAAAATGTTAAAGGAGATACCAATGAGTGATTTTGAAGCCCGAAAATGGTGTTAAATATGAATCCGATGTTAATGCTGGATGAACAAAAATAGATAGCAATGCTGGTCAACTCCACATTTCAGTAGTATTTCAAAATTAAATGTAGAAAAGGCAGACAAACAAACCATATTAAAAAACAGACAATTTTAAAATTTATTGTAACTTTCACTTCTTTTCTTGTTGCACTTTATCACTGGGGGATCATGTGCAAAAAAACCCATATAGCCCCAGGATAAAGGTTACAATAAATGCAATAATAAGAAAACTGAAAATAAAATGAAGAAGTTAAGATATTTATTTGATTAAAATAATTTTGCTTGAACAAGTAGACTATGGAATTAATGGACTTAAAATTCTAATACAGCATTATGAAGACCCCTCCCATGGCCTAGTGGTTAGAGCATCTGCCTTGGATGTAGGTGGTTGTGGGTTTGACCCCTGGCAGAGTCATTCCAAAGACTTGCAAAAATAGTACTAACAGCTGCCTCGCTTGGTGCTCAGCATTAAGGGGGCACTCACCAGTTATGTACCTTTGAGAGAGTGACGTATGTAAGGTGAAGTTGTTTGCATTTAAAACATGCACAGTGGAGAGAATGTTGGCATACCTCTATGCTACATTAATGTAATGTGGATGATATTTCTTTGGATATTATACTTTTGGAAATTGTACATGATTTAAACACACTGCTAACTAAAATGACCGTTCCCTTATGCTAAAAAATCAGCCTGAATTAGCCTGAAGTACACTATCCATAGCAGCTATTAAAATAGGGAAAATGAATTTTGCCAGACTAGACAATACCAGCTTCTGAAAATGCAATGAATGAATTACCAAATATATAACATGTAAAAAAGTTATCGGCTCTTTTTTTATACAGTTTACCTCTGAAGTTCAGGAAGTGAAAATGACCAAGTAGATCTAGCACTTTTTTGAAAGGTGCACATCTGGAGTAAGGCCAAGCGGTATACTCAATAACCCATATTACACACATCAATCATACACCAAAATAAAGGGAATTAAAGGTTCTTTGAATTATTCCTAAGATATACAATGTCTTTTTTAAATAGCCAGTATAACCAGTGAGGAAAGCCAGGGAAATTCTTTTTCTTTAAAATCCTAACCCTATGCAAAATACGAAATTGTAGAGTGCCACCTTAAAGCAAATATAAATATGTATGCAATTATTTTTTTTTATTTTCACATAATTATATATGATGTTCTGAATAAAATGGTACATTCATATTGCATTTAAGCATGAAAATAAGCTAATTATGATCATTTTTCTCATGCTTACATAATTTGCCATGAGGTATGTTTGTGTGAGTAGTGACCTTAATTATGGGGAAATTAGAAGACTTAGAATATAGGAATAGAGTCAGCTTAAATTTAAAACTGTTGCAATAAGTAACAGAAATATAAAGTGAAAATGTTTCTTTTCGTTTATTTGCAATGAAATAAAAAAATGAATGATGAGAAAGTCAATTTGCTTCTTCCATATTAAACAATAGGCAAATATGTTACACTTTGACCTTTGACCTTTATGAACCTGATGTGTTCCCTCCCATTTCAAACTGTAGAATTCATTGTTGATATCTCAGAAATAATTATGGCTAGTTTCATGTTCCTGTCATTCAGCATAACATTGGTTGCTACGTTTACAAAATTTAATGTGCATTCTTAAAATAGCTCTTTTTTATCATGGGGGGGGGCTGGACTTTTTAAAGACTCTGACACTCATAAATACTGTTCTGTGGGGAGAAATGCATGAGAATTATTCAAAAGGATTGTTTTGATGCTTGCGACTTAAATGTTTCATCCATAAAATCATAATTAAATTATACAGTAATAATACATATATTCTCTTTATGGGGGCTCTCACCAGTTATTATGTACTTTTGAGAGAGTGACGTATGTAAGGTGAAGTTGTTTGCATTTAAAACATGCACAATGGAGAGAATGTTGGCATACCTTTATGCTACATAAATGTAATGTGGATGATATTTCTTTGGACATTATACTTTTGGAAATTGTACATGATTTAAGCACACTGCTGACTAAAATGACTGCTCCCTTATGCTAAAAAATCAGCCTGAATTAGTCTAAAGTACACTGTACATAGCAGCTATTAAAATAGGGAAAATGAATTTTGCCAGACTAGACAATACCAGCTTCTGAAAATGCAATGAATGAAGTACCAAATATGTAAAATGTAAAAAAAAAGTTGTTGGCTCTTTTTTATACAATTTACCTCTGAAGTTCAGGAAGTGAAAATGACCAAGTGGAGCTAGCACTTTTTTGAAAGGTGCAAATCTGGAGTAAGGCCAAGCTGTATACTCTATAACCCACATTACACACATCAATCATACACCAAAATAAAGGGAATTAAAGGTTCTTTGAATTATACCTAAGATGTACAATGTCTTTTTCAAATAGCCAGTATAACCAGTGAGGAAAACCAGGGAAATTCTTTTTCTTTAAAATCCTAACCCTATGCAAAATACGAAACTGTAGAGCGCCACCTAAGAGGTTAGTGTTAGGACTAGTTTGCCTGGTGTAAGGATAATGTGACTGGGTGGGACATCATGCTACATGTCTGCGGCATGATACCCCAGTGCTAGACATCACTTTAAACTGTCACACTGCAGACATCATAGTAACTAACCCAAATCACACACACACACACACACACACATGTTAGTGAACAATCTTATTTTTGAGCAGAAATATCCAAAAGACAATTCAGGTGAGCTGTGACAAATTGTACATAACAGCATAAAATAACCGTTTTCAAGCTTAATCCATCTGGCTAAGCTGGCTTTGTATATGCCCCCTTCAGAAAGCAGAATGTGAAAGGGCGTTTTCAGTACAAAATAGTATTCTTAACAGATAAGGAACAGATTTTGCTCAGAAACAATCAACAGATTAATGCTTATACAAGTTAAGGCAACATGTTGCAAAAGATTTATATTTCAACAGGAATCTTGCAGAGTGGAGCAGGAAGAAAGAAAGATGGATATTGAAGTGTTATATAAATATTGAATTATGGCTGTTTCCTCCCCCCAACCTCATTTTTGTTGTACTGTTTTCGTGACAAGAGGGAAAATCCTCCCATATGATAAAATCCTAGGAGCATCTCTGTGTACTGACTGAAAGACTTCTAATATGTCTGCTTGATCCTGCATTAATATCGTGCCAATCTGACAATCAATATGGCAACCACAGTAACCGTCTTGAAAATCTTGCTGTTGCTACTCATCCTGAATGAAAGTCTTATTGACATGGAGTTTTCACCAAAAAGACAACTTCTTGTGATGTTACCTTGGTTCTAAATCAGATTGGTGCCAGTCTGGATGTCTGCTTGGTTCTAAATCAGATTGGTTCCAGTCTGGATGTCTACTTGGTTCTAAATCAGATTGGTGCCAGTCTGGATGTCTACTTGGTTCTAAATCAGATTGGTGCCAGTCTGGATGTCTACTTGGTTCTAAATCAGATTGGTGCCAGTCTAGATGTCTACTTGGTTCTAAATTAGATTGGTGCCGGTCTGGATGTCTGCTTGGTTCTAAATCAGATTGGTGCCAGTCTAAATGTCTACTTGGTTCTAAATCAGATTGGTGCCAATCTGGATGTCTACTTGGTTCTAAATCAGACTGATGCCAGTCTGGATGTCTACTTGGTTCTAGATCAGATTGGTGCCAGTCTGGATGTCTACTTGGTTCTAAATCAGGCTGGTGCCAGTTTGGATATCCAGTAAAGCCATAACAGCAATGTCTTCAAAATCTTATTGTCACTACTCCTTCTAGTAAAACCAAAGTCATGTTGACATAGTGTTTTCACCAGAAGAATTCTTATAATGTATGGTTGGTCGTTAATGAAAATGGTGCTAATCTAATTTCAGATATGGCTGTGACAGTTGAAAATCTTGCTATCACAGCTTCTTATGAATGAATGGTCATGTCAGTATGTGTTGTCATTAAATGACTTCTTATAATGTTTTGTTGATGCTAAATTAAATTGGTGCTGATCTGAGAATGAGAAGAGTTCTAATGAAATCTACTTTGTCCTAAATGAAAATGGGGTCAATCTGACATTCAGTATGTCCAACGCAGCAGCTAATTTATGAGAGATGGTTTGAACCCTCAGCATTTAAAAGGAAGAAATGGCCTTATATCTAATTCCTGGAAATTCATTTTGCCAGTAGAGTGCCAGTCACTGATGTAATTCACATTATCGTTGTAACAAGAACAAAGCATTACTCAATTTTTATTTTCAACTTTTTTTTACATCAGTGACAAAATAATTTGTATGTGGAATATTTCCATCATTGCAGTTTCTTATTTTTTCCTAAAATCCTTCTGTATGTTCTAATCTTTCATGAGTCTCAAACCCTATTATCTTCACTTAAGCACATCTGCACACATATCACAAGCGGTAATGCCTGTTCCAACTTGAATGTGATTAATATGATGAATTTTATACAGATTGGTCACCACATTGAATAGCATCTTAAAATTCATATTTTTGTTATACTGGTCATATACCTGAATACTTTTGGGATGGCTTGTTGTCAGTCCATTGGCACATTTTTTTTATTGCTATTCCTTTCAACTACTTGAAAGATTGCCATGAAACTTTACACGTGCATTCATCGCAGGGTCAAGGCACACATACATGAAAATGTTGCCATTCAGACATTTATTATGACCTCATGGCTATCTTGTAAATCTCTACTTCTGATAAATGGATGGGGTTTTCATTGAAAGCCTTCTTATGCTGTCTCTCTATTTCTAAATGCCACTCATACATTAGATATGGCCATCATGTCAGCCATCTTGAAAACAGTGCTGATCTAAAATCCATTATGGCTGCCACAGTGATTATCATGAAAATCTTGAGATTGCTACTACTCTTGAATCGATTGTCATTTCTTGTTATGATTGGTTGGTCCTATCTAAAAATGGTACTAATTTATTATACAAGATGGACACCACATCGGCTCAAGAATATCAGAGATGGTTTTAGTGCTCGTCACTTAAAAAAGAATAATGGCCTCTGTAAAACAGGGGGAGTGAATTGTCCCTCCAAATTTGGTTTTCGTTATCTAGGGGTTGACCGCCCTTGATGTTATTGCCTGGTTTGAGTAATTGTAAATATAAGTGGTGAAACTTACAGGTGAAATAGACCGAGATCTGAGCAGGTATATAGAACAAACCAACACGAGCCCCCGTACATGTAAACAAACAATTTAATCAATTACATAAAAACACTGTGAAAATTCATTACATCAGGAATGTACTCTGCTTTTAGAAATTTAACTTTCACCGAAATACAAAGAAAACGCAAATAGATTTAAATAAAATAGCCGATCTGTTTACTGATAGGTATAATTCATCATAGGATCGAGTGAACAATCGAAGTCAGCGTCTTGTACGATTTCATAACCTGCTCGTCCCCAGTCTGTTTTGCTTCTCAGGAGCTATTTTCTCCCTTTTAAATAAATATAAATGGAGACAACCTAAATTTCCCGTTATTTATGAAACAGTTAATTCTTCATTATTCTCCCTCGTTATCAGATTTCACTATCAGTGCTAAACAGACGCTAAGGCTATCAATCGACTCCACATGTCCTATAATGACCCTAGTTAGTCAAATGGCTAATTCGTTACGCCTTGACCTTACACATTAATACATATGCAAAGCCTGTGGTTCTGAGCCAGCCTCACTTTACACAACGAATAAATAGGATACATCACATCAATCAATTACTAGATCATTTCAGTCAATACACACTTATTCTTAATCATACGTGAAATCTTCTAAATTCGGCGAATTCACATGGATTCTCGTAATCATATTAACTAATGTATTAAATTTTTAGAACATAATTCTTTTGCAAACAAGACGACAGATTCAAACAATTCATCAAACTTATCTAAAGAAGACTAATGTACAACTTCCTATGTATAAACTCAACACATTTATACTTCATAAAGCAAATTATTACACGAATGTAGAAAAAAGATTCATGCAGATACAAATAAATAACTTCTGCAAAGCATTATATATGGCATCAACAAATTACATGGAATTGTCACACTACCTTTGCTTTCAACGTTCCTCCCTCTAATCGGTAAATTAGTTCGTTGGTTCCTTTCGACAATAGTCCCTTTTGGACAACAGTTCCTTTTACAAGAATTTCTTGCAAATCCTGAGTCCTACTTTTTGGGTTTCCACTTATAGGAAAAGCTTAGACTGATTAGAATTTCGATGTAGTGGTTTAAAAAACCTAGAGAATTTTGTGTGGGAAACACGCCCCCTTATTTAATATAACCAATCAGAATCAAATATCTCTGCCGCCTTTTTCCAGAGGCGCCAAAGTCAGGGTTAGCTTGACCTGGTAGTTTGAGTAACAGAGTTTCTGCATTCTCTCAATTGTGACAACTGTACCATGAAAATGAAGTTTTTCTTGTCCCAAATTGTCTGCCTGGCTGCTGTATAAACAAATGTTTAATTAGGAACAGAATTCTCCCTCTAAAGGACATTACCGTACATGGTAGTATGGCGATATGATACACACTTGTCTCCATAAATCTAATTAATGGTTCTCTGGTCTCAACTAATGTATTCTTGTTAGATCGACATAAAATTTGCCACTTCACAGCCTCATCTTGGATTCCTGGATTTTTGGCTTGTAGGACATAGGTTTGGGACTGTTTTTTATTTGGATCATTGTTTGAAAAGAGCAATCTTTTCTCAATATAATGTAGTTTATTTCATTAAAATATCATGAACATTATGATAGATATGCTGGTTTCATGTAACAGTCTTTTGATATTAGAAATTCCCTCATACAGTGTCATTTTTCTATGACATATTGTCTGAAGGGTTATCTTCTTTTATCATATTTTGATTATTAATGAAGAATTACAACAGTGCTGCAAATACTGTATGCATTATAAATTGTAGCATGTAGTTGTATCAGCATTTGTTAGGTATAGTGCATTTGTATATAGCCTAATTTGCATAATGCACCACGCAGATTGAAAACACGTAGATGAAGAATACATAACAGTTCTTGCAATATTTGTTACCAGTTGCCTGCATATTATTTTATCAATGCAGTAATGAGACACCTTGTCTCAACAACACATATTTAGGTTCCAAGTCTTAACTGTAAATGAAATTTTACCAGTATGTGTTAATTTAGAATTCAAAATAAAGTACACAGACAATAATCCATCTATTACCTGACAATGGATCTCTCAGATCTGTGAATTTGTACTATATATACTTTGCTGATGTGTCCAACTGCAAACTGCACAAACCCAGATCTGCCATCGCATAATGTGCCAGCAGATCTGTGTCTGTGCAGTTTGTTTGAAGTGGTCAGTAGAATAAACAGCATAGACCCTAATCTGCAGGTGCATCATAAAATGGCAGATCAGGATCTTTGTTGCTTGAGTTTGACAAACTTATAAGTGACTATATACAGTACTTACCTATAGTGATAGCATGACATATATGCCTCTTTGCTAGCCTTAGTTTCTGCATCAACACTAAAGACTTGTGTTCAAGTTTGTGTATGATATATATATACAGCATACATCATACTGCTGTCCACAGGTCAGATATAGTGTTTCAATGGAGCCTTCACTAATTTACATAAAAATATATCAGTATTTAGAAATGTGAATCTCCCCAAATTGATGGATCACCTACTCTGCCAACCTGTTGGTGAAACATTTTCAGATTTTTGATAACAATGGCCTACTGACCACTGCTATGGTTGGCTAGATTTGAGAGTTACATACCTGACAACTTGTTGATGGCTTGCTTTAGCAGTTCTGACACTTTCCAGATTGCCACTTTATTACACAGAAATTCAAATTGCCATATCTTCAGACATTCTCATCCAATTTTCATGAAATTCTTGGCATATACTTAGATTTTGTGGTGTTTTTAGTGTAAGTTTTGCTGTAATAAAGACTGATTTTCTTTTACAAGAATTTCTATGCTAATTAGGAGGTGGATCTGTCTTTCTTCAGGTTATCATCATTTACTATGAGACACTTGACAAAAGTCCTAGTATACGACATTATCAACTATATACAGGAAATGCATTTTTCTAGAAATGAAATGCATGCTCACACTTTATATCTGTCACTGCAGACGAAGTGTCTTATAGCATGTTCTTATTTACTCTACTGTTGGGCTTAAAAATTAGTCAGAAAGTCCGAACTAGTTAATTTCCAGTCTTACTAGTATTTTCATAATATCAGTAGTCTGATGACTAGTACAATTTCAGTTGTTACCAGTCATTGATATGAGTGAAGGACTAGTAAAGATTCAGCAGGACTAGTAATTTATCATAGTCCTTCTGGCTACAAAGAATCTAGACCTGTATAATGTTATACATTTAATGCAAGATTACGGTAATTCTCCTCTGATACATCCTTCCACAACTTTTCACAGAATTTGGGCAAGTTAAGTCATATTGCAAACAATAAGGATCTTGGTCTGTCATAGCATAATGTGCCTGCAGATCAGGGTCTGTGTTGTTTGTACTACTGATTACTCTTAACAGATTGCACAGACCCAGATCTGTGGGCACTTTATGCAACAGCAGATCTGGGTCTGTGTATTTTGCAGTTGGACTCTACTTATAAGCACTTTTATATGGTAGTGGCGGAGAGTTCTCATATTGTTAATGTAAATATATCTTTCAAAGCCAATCGACTTATTTTCACCCAAAAATACATTTTTAGAAATTTGGCTGTGTTGTAAAAACTTATATTTAATTAGGTATACCCTACATACAGACATTTTTATTTGAAAGCCGACGGCATCACAACTTCAACTACTGAACTAGAGCATCATTTAAGTCCATTAATTCTTTTAAACAGCTGCAATAATGTGTGATGCATCATGTTGTGATATCCATCCATTGACATGTCCATATGTTCTCTAATTCATTTCAGCAAAATAAGCTCAGGTCCTCTATCATCTGCCATCACCAAACTTTGGAAGTAGCTTACATTTAGGGCCAGTAAAAACCCTGGGCCGTTTTGGGCTCAAAAGTCGAAGTCACAGGGACTGAAAAAAGGCAGACTCCACAAAATAACTTGATTTTTGTGTACCATATACCTTGACCAAACTTTGTAAATGGCATGCATATGAGACAAGAGAACTGTTGTTATTTGGGTCAAAAGTTTAAAGATATGGGTCCCAGTTACTCTAGAAAAGAAAAATAGCTTCTACATGATATATTGAGTTCTTTATCACCTATTTTGACCAACTGTTTCAAATGGCTTGCTTTTCAGACACTTAAGACACTTATTCATTTTGTTGTCAAAAAGGTCATGGTTAGAGAGATGGGGGGGGGGATGATTTCCAAAACCAAATATATTATGTATCCTGTAACTTGACTAAACTTGGTCAGTGGCTTGCATGCAAGTCAAGGACTTGACTGAACCTGGTCCATGGCTTACATTCAAGTCAAGGACTTGACTGAACCTGGTCGATGGCTTGGATTCAAGTCAAGGACTTGACTAAACTTGGTCAATGTCTTGCATTCAGGTCAAGGACTTCATTGAACCTGGTCAATGGCTTGCATTCAAGTCAAGGACTTGACCGAACTTGGTCAATGGCTTGCATTTAAGTCAAGGACTTGACTGAACTTGGTCAATGATTTGCATTCAAGTCAAGGACTTGACTGAACTTGGTCAGTGGCTTGCATTCAAGTCAAAGACTTGACTGAACTTGGTCAATGGTTTGCATTCAAGTCAAGGACATGACTAAGCTTGGTCAGTGTCTTGCATTTAAGTCAAGGACTTGACTGAAATTGGTCAATGGCTTGCATTTAAGTCAAGGACTTGACTGAACTTGGTCAATGGCTTGCATTCAAGTCAAAGACTTGACTGAACTTGGTCAATGGTTTGCATTCAAGTCAAGTACTTGAAAATGTTATTGTCACTACTCCTTCTAGTAAAAGCAAAGTCATGTTGACATAGTGTTTTCACCAGAAGAATTCTTATAATGTATGGTTGGTCGTTAATGTGATTTCAGATATGGCTGTGACAGTTGAAAATCTTGCTATCACAACTTCTTATGAATGAATGGTCATATCAGTATGTGTTGTCATTAAATGAATTCTTATAATGTTTTGTTGATGCAAAATTAAATTGGTGCTGATCCTTTTACAAGAATTTCTTGCAAATCCCCGGAGTCCTACTTTTTGGGTTTCCACTTATAGGAAAAGCTTAGACTGATTAGAATTTTGTGTGGGAAACATGCCCCCTTATTTAATGTAACCAATCAGAATCAAATATCTCTGCCGCCTTTTTCCAGAGGCGCCAAAGTCAGGGTTAGCTTGACCTGGTAGTTTGAGTAACAGAGTTTCTGCGTTCTCTCAATTGTGACATTTTTACCATGAAAATGAAGTTTTTCTTGTCCCAAATTGTCCGCCTGGCTGCTGTATAAACAAATGTTTAATTAGGAACAGAATTCTCCCTCTAAAGGACATTACCATACACGATAGTATGGCGATATGATATGCGCTTGTCTCCATAAATCTAATTAATGGTTCTCTGGTCTCAACTAATGTATTCTTGTTAGATCGACATAAAATTTGCCACTTCACAGCCTCATCTTGGATTCCTGGATTTTTGGCTTGTAGGACATAGGTTTGGGACTGTTTTTTATTTGAATCATTGTTTGAAAAGAGCAATCTTTTCTCAATATAATGTAGTTTATTTCATTAAAATATCATGAACATTATGATAGATATGCTGGTTTCATGTAACAGTCTTTTGATATTAGAAATTCCCTCATACAGTGTCATTTTTCTATGACATATTGTCTGAAGGGTTATCTTCTTTTATCATATTTTGATTATTAATGAAGAATTACAACAGTGCTGCAAATACTGTATGCATTATAAATTGTAGCATGTAGTTGTATCAGCATTTGTTAGGTATAGTGCATTTGTATATAGCCTAATTTGCATAATGCACCACGCAGATTGAAAACACGTAGATGAAGAATACATAACAGTTCTTGCAATATTTGTTACCAGTTGCCTGCATATTATTTTATCAATGCAGTAATGAGACACCTTGTCTCAACAACACATATTTAGGTTCCAAGTCTTAACTGTAAATGAAATTTTACCAGTATGTGTTAATTTAGAATTCAAAATAAAGTACACAGACAGTAATCCATCTATTACCTGACAATGGATCTCTCAGATCTGTGAATTTGTACTATATATACTTTGCTGATGTGTCCAACTGCAAACTGCACAAACCCAGATCTGCCATCGCATAATGTGCCAGCAGATCTGTGTCTGTGCAGTTTGTTTGAAGTGGTCAGTAGAATAAACAGCATAGACCCTAATCTGCAGGTGCATCATAAAATGGCAGATCAGGATCTTTGTTGCTTGAGTTTGACAAACTTATAAGTGACTATATACAGTACTTACCTATAGTGATAGCATGACATATATGCCTCTTTGCTAGCCTTAGTTTCTGCATCAACACTAAAGACTTGTGTTCAAGTTTGTGTATGATATATATATACAGCATACATCATACTGCTGTCCACAGGTCAGATATAGTGTTTCAATGGAGCCTTCACTAATTTACATAAAAATATATCAGTATTTAAAAATGTGAATCTCCCCAAATTGATGGATCACCTACTCTGCCAACCTGTTGGTGAAACATTTTCAGATTTTTGATAACAATGGCCTACTGACCACTGCTATGGTTGGCTAGATTTGAGAGTTACATACCTGACAACTTGTTGATGGCTTGCTTTAGCAGTTCTGACACTTTCCAGATTGCCACTTTATTACACAGAAATTCAAATTGCCATATCTTCAGACATTCTCATCCAATTTTCATGAAATTCTTGGCATATACTTAGATTTTGTGGTGTTTTTAGTGTAAGTTTTGCTGTAATAAAGACTGATTTTCTTTTACAAGAATTTCTATGCTAATTAGGAGGTGGATCTGTCTTTCTTCAGGTTATCATCATTTACTATGAGACACTTGACAAAAGTCCTAGTATACGACATTATCAACTATATACAGGAAATGCATTTTTCTAGAAATGAAATGCATGCTCACACTTTATATCTGTCACTGCAGACGAAGTGTCTTATAGCATGTTCTTATTTACTCTACTGTTGGGCTTAAAAATTAGTCAGAAAGTCCGAACTAGTTAATTTCCAGTCTTACTAGTATTTTCATAATATCAGTAGTCTGATGACTAGTACAATTTCAGTTGTTACCAGTCATTGATATGAGTGAAGGACTAGTAAAGATTCAGCAGGACTAGTAATTTATCATAGTCCTTCTGGCTACAAAGAATCTAGACCTGTATAATGTTATACATTTAATGCAAGATTACGGTAATTCTCCTCTGATACATCCTTCCACAACTTTTCACAGAATTTGGGCAAGTTAAGTCATATTGCAAACAATAAGGATCTTGGTCTGTCATAGCATAATGTGCCTGCAGATCAGGGTCTGTGTTGTTTGTACTACTGATTACTCTTAACAGATTGCACAGACCCAGATCTGTGGGCACTTTATGCAACAGCAGATCTGGGTCTGTGTATTTTGCAGTTGGACTCTACTTATAAGTACTTTTATATGGTAGTGGCGGAGAGTTCTCATATTGTTAATGTAAATATATCTTTCAAAGCCAATCGACTTATTTTCACCCAAAAATACATTTTTAGAAATTTGGCTGTGTTGTAAAAACTTCTATTTAATTAGGTATACCCTACATACAGACATTTTTATTTGAAAGCCGACGGCATCACAACTTGAACTACTGAACTAGAGCATCATTTAAGTCCATCAATTCTTTTAAACAGCTGCAATAATGTGTGATGCATCATGTTGTGATATCCGTCCATTGACACATCCATATGTTCTCTAATTCATTTCAGCAAAATAAGCTCAGGTCCTCTATCATCTGCCATCACCAAACTTTGGAAGTAGCTTACATTTAGGGCCAGTAAAAACCCTGGGCCGTTTTAGGCTCAAAAGTCGAAGTCACAGGGACTGAAAAAAGGCAGACTCCACAAAATAACTTGATTTTTGTGTACCGTATACCTTGACCAAACTTTGTAAATGGCATGCATATGAGACAAGAGAACTGTTGTTATCTGAGTCAAAAGTTTAAAGATATGGGTCCCAGTTACTCTAGAAAAGAAAAATAGCTTCTACATGATATATTGAGTTCTTTATCACCTATTTTGACCAACTGTTTCAAATGGCTTGCTTTTCAGACACTTAAGACACTTATTCATTTTGTTGTCAAAAAGGTCAAGGTTAGAGAGATTGGGGGGGGGGGGAAATGACTTCCAAAACCAAATATATTATGTATCCTGTAACTTGACTAAACTTGGTCAATGGCTTGCATGCAAGTCAAGGACTTGACTGAACCTGGTCAATGGCTTACATTCAAGTCAAGGACTTGACTGAACCTGGTCAATGGCTTGCATTCAAGTCAAGGACTTGACTAAACTTGGTCAATGCCTTGCATTCAGGTCAAGGACTTGATTGAACCTGGTCAATGGCTTGCATTCAAGTCAAGGACTTGACCAAACTTGGTCAATGGCTTGCATTTAAGTCAAGGACTTGACTGAACTTGGTCAGTGATTTGCATTCAAGTCAAGGACTTGACTAAGCTTGGTCAATGGCTTGCATTCAAGTCAAGGACTTACTGAACTTGGTCAATGGCTTGCATTCAAGTCAAAGACTTGACTGAACTTGGTCAGTGGTTTGCATTCAAGTCAAGGACTTGACTAAGCTTGGTCAGAGTCTTGCATTTAAGTCAAGGACTTGACTGAACTTGGTCAATGGCTTGCATTCAAGTCAAAGACTTGACTGAACTTGGTCAATGGTTTGCATTCAAGTCAAGGACGACTGAACTTGGTCAATGGTTTGCATTCAAGTCAAGTACTTGACTAAGCTTGGTCAATGTTTTACATTTAAGTCAAGGACTTAACTGAAATTGGTCAATGACTTGCATTTAAGTGAAGGACTTGACTGAACTTGGTCAGTGGCTTGCATTCAAGTCAAAGACTTAACTGAACTTGGTCAATGGTTTGCATTCAAGTCAAGGACTTGACTAAGTTTGGTCAATGGCTTGCATTCAAGTCAAGGACTTTTTAAACTTCAAAATTGCTTAAGTCTTGTGCCACAAACCATGACCAGAAAATTTTGTGGATAGTTGAATTTGAAATGAGAAAAGCACCTGACAAATTTGGAGTCAGATGGTCAAATGTTACGATCACTGAGATTGAAAGAAGAAATTTTCACAAAATAATTTTAGTTTTTGTCTTTTACCAGGACCAAATTTTTTCGTGGATTGCTTGCATTAAAGAAAAGGAAGAAACCCTTTGATTTTGGATTTGAAAGGGCAAGCTTCTGACCAATGAAAGAGGGTTTAACATGAAAGTTGCATCAGTTGCTATTCATGGCTAGCATATAGTGTACTATTTAAGGGGTACTATCATTTCACCATACATGTACTTTAAGTTATATCTAAGTCATATTTCTTTCCTGCACACTTTTCCTGATTCTTTCTTGTGCATTGGTCAGTAGTTTTCTACTATCAGTTATAGCACTAAAGCAGAGAGAAGTATTAATAGCTCTAGCTGGTTCAGGCACAAAGGTCTATTCCAATCAAAATGTCAGGTGGGGGTTGGTATATAGGAATAGGGATGTTTTTGTGTCATTCTGTACGTACATCCATCATCAGTAGACAGTGAATTCTGCTTATTGCTTTGAGTTAGCTGTAATCTGTCTAGCTTCATAGGTGGTCTACTCTTAGGTAGAGAAAGATCATAATCGATCTAGGGGTTGGATTGTGGTTAATGAATCAAGTTTCTTGCACCAAGTTGTTATTAAACTTTAAGGATTCACTGTATTAATTCATTTCTCACAGTAAACCTTTGTTAACACCATGATATTAACAATTTAATAACTTTAAATTTTTGAGTGCTCATGAACAAACCTATATTTATCATTATTGATGCAACATGGATGACAGCATATGTATTGAGAAAACCATATGAGCCACTGCATTTTCTGGATCTATGTGTGCTTTCAATTCAGCACCAAGGAGTCAGGTGCTAATTTCAGTAATGAGTGTTCCAAACTCAGGTCTAAGGACTGAAATTCCATCAGTAAAACAATGTCTCTATTTAGTTAGTTAAAATAGGATAAGCTCTCAAAAAAATCATTTTCCTAAAATCTAATTTTCATTATCAAGCAATCCTGGCCAGCGAAACCCATATATACTCTATTTTATCTTCACCCAATCCAGACTGGTTCCCATGTTTCCATACCATAAGTCCTTAAAGGTGGACTCTGTACTGGTATTGGGGTTCACAGGGCTAGGTCACTTGAGCTAAAATTGAAAATTTGGTTTTGGTACAGTGAATCAGGTTTCATGTAGAATTTTTTGACAGATTTCTTAGATGGATTTGCACTTGGCTATAGGCAGAACTGTTATGACTTAGGGCATCAAAACTTAAAAGGTCAAGGTTGCTGGATTTTTTAAAAACATTTCTTTGCTAATGGACAATAAATCCAGGTTTTTACAATGTTTTTTTATCAAGCTTTTAGTAAGGACAGTGTTCAATCAATTTGGAACTGAACTTTAAACAGGCTTAGATTGTGGGAGTTGGCAGTGTAATTTTTTGTTCTTGCTAGGTTCAGTTTTCTACAACAATTGTTCCTGAAACTTCCAGGTTGGACTGCTCATGAGTATTTCTTGTTGGGGAGTCTTGAGTATGTTATCAATAGTCAAGGTTTCAAATTAAAAATTGCAGTTTTTGTTTGCACTGGACAACTACTGTTTCCATCATACATTTCATCTCATAATTCATAGTGATTTGGGATTGAAAGATGACAACCTTATTTTGGGGTCAAGGCCACTGAAGTTGAAATGAGGTTTTGGCTTTTCTCCAAAATCAGTCGAGTTTTTAACTGCCATTTTTAAATCAAAGTTTTTACATGAATATCTTTGAATAATTGCATCAGTGTTATGATTTTGAAGATAGAAGGTCAAGATCACTGGGAGTCATGGGTAGTCATTCTTCTGATGGCTGTTTTTACCAGAGGTGACAAATATTTCAGTGTGCTGCATTTACAGACCATACTTGTGTACATTTTTATTATCAGATTACAAGTGTACATCATTTTGACCGCAAAGAAAATTTGACAAATTACAGAAGTTGCTGTGTGAAATGGTCTTTGATCTGAATGCAGTTGACTTACTCCTGCATTAATGTAGATACCAAGAGCTGTGTTGCCACTGCTTTTCAGGCCCCTAATCAGTAAGGGATGTCCTTGATGTTGAGTTCAATAAGTGAAGACTAGCTTATTTTACTTGTTTTTTTTACCCCAACTTAGAGGCAGGAGTATATAGAAATATTTTCATCCATCCATCCATCCTTCTGTCCAGAACTTAGCACAACTAATTTGATGTTTTTTGATGAATTGCCATGAAACTTGGCAAATATTATTGTCATCAGTCACTGATATGCATCTCATCAACTCGCTTACCTTCTGGAATTTTTAAGAGTTATTGCCCTTTTTTGTCTCGTAGTAGTGTATGACATAAACTCAACTAGTACCACATTTTTGTGGGATTACTATGAAAATTTATGTATATTGTGGTCATCATCTAAAGAAATTTCATGTTCATCTAGTCCCACATTTTGAGGGCATTACCACAGTGGCCATCTCGAAAATCTTGTGATTGCTGCTTCTCTAGAATGGATGGTCATATCAGCATGGGGTTTCATTACAAGACTTCTTACGATATCTAGTTTGTCCTGAACGAAAATGGTACCAATCTGACACCATGGCAGTCAACTTGAAAATCTTTACATTGCTGTACAGAAAGTCCTATTATCGTGGGGTTTTCATCAGAATGCTTCTTATGATATCTAGTTGGGCCTAGTGAAAATGTTGCCTTCCAGACATGGTGTCTGGTTGGTGTTAAATACAAATTGTGTTGATCTGATAACCAGTATGGCCACCACGGTGACCATCTTGAGGATCATATAGCTACTGGATGGATGGAAAGGCATATCAACATCGCATTTGCACCAGAAGACTTCTTATGTTCCAGCCAAGTCACCTTTGTAGCCATCTTGATAATGTTGTTATTGTTACTCCACCTAAATGGAAAGTCATATTGACTTTGCGTATTTTATTGAGTTTTCACATGCAGATGAATTCTGGTATCTAATTGGTTGTTAATGAAAATGGTGCCACTCTGTCCTCAAATATGAGAGTCCCATTATCACAGCTAGTCAGATTTATTTTAGACAAATTGCCATGAAGCATGGAGAATGTTATGTTCATCACCTGATTGTGTGCATATCGTCAAATTACATTCCTTCTCCAGTTATTTTTATAACTATTGCCCTTTTTATGTTGTATAGTATGTGACATTATCTCAAAAATTCACCTTGCCCCACTGTGTCTCTTGCATTTTTAAAAAAAAAACTTTTCCCTGTGAACCTTAGTACATGCTGTGGTCATTATCTTATGATGAACATATCGTCTTTGTATTGCACTGATTTTTGTTAAAGTTATTGCCCTCCTTGGAATTGCAACTGAATGCAGTGTATGGCAGAAATTGGTGAATGCAGCTGCTGTTGCTCTGAAACTTAATGTATATTATGGTCGTATTAGAAAATATGTCAACAAATCATTATACTGACACCATTTTCAGCAGAGTTATTTACTTTTTAAAACTATGGTTTCAACTCCATCATGGAGGCATGGGTATGTTTTTATATGCCTTTTCTGAATCAATGTCTTTTGTTGATGGTCAGTGTATGCAAAGTCATTGAAGGGAAAATCTAGCCTTCATACTTGTTATCTTCATTAAATTGTAGGCCATTTTATAAAACAAGATTGATCTAGGATAGAAGAAATCATTTTACTTGGTTATCTTGTATTGTCATGTGACATCTTTATTTTTTAAATGAATATAGGTGCTATGAATTTGTAAATTAAGGGATAATAGTTATTCATTCATTAGGGGCCCTAGGTAACTGAATTGTCTTAGGCCTTTATGGTCACTCACACATTTCTATTCTGTGCATGTGAGAATATTAATATGTAAGAAAGCTTGCCATTAGTTTCCCATGGGTTGGTGGTTCTTCCAGTGGTCTTCCAAGGTTATCCTCTGCCAAAATATACTGGCTGCTAACTTCAGTCTATCATGCAGTGAAAAATGTGATTAAACCTCACAAAATCAAACCAAATCAAACTATTCATTAATGTTTGTGATTTTATGGCATCATACATCCAATAGTTTGCATCTAAAATTGCATTTATTTTTTGTAAATGTACATGTATTCACACATGGTCTCTCTCTCTCTCTCTCTCACAGGGCCCTGAGTGGCTGAGTGGTCTAAAGTGCTCACTGTTAGGGATCACTGCCATCTCACCTCTGTCTGTGTTGGTTGAGTCTCAGGCTTGGCCAATGTGGGTACATGAGGAAGCTCGCCAGTAGCTTTTCCTGAGTCAGTGGTTTTTTCAGGGGTTTCTGGGTTCTTCCTTCACCATTTATACTGGTAGCCATGTATAGCCTATCTTGTGTTGAAAAATGGCACTAAACCGTACAACAGCAACAACAACAACAACTCCCTCTTTCACACACACACACACACACACACACACACACACCAAATGTGCAGGTTATGAATTACATTGCATGCCTTGTATAAGAAAATTGTAAAATTCTTTTTGGAAGAAATAAAAAGTTAAAGGCAGATTTTTCTCCAAAACTTGTGGGCCAGTTGTACTCATATTTTACAGATGTAATTAACAAAATGAACTCTGTTGATTGAATACATATTATATCTTAGTTGATTGATTCATATTATGTCTTACTCAGTTGATTGAGTGCATATTATTATATCTTGCTCAGTTGATTGAGTACATATTATATCTTGCTCAGTTGATTGAGTGCATATTATTATATCTTGCTCAGTTGACTGAGTACATATTATATCTTGCTCAGTTGATTGAATACATATTATATCTTGCTTAGTTGATTGAGTACATATTATATCTTGCTTAGTTGATTGAGCACGTATTATATCTTACCTTACAGAAAATAAGGGTTCTATTTGTATGATGAGAACATTTTGTACAATGATTGCAGTGCTTTAGTTATTATATTTAGGCCATGGATGCATTAAAAAATATTTATTACCTAGATTGTATGTACTTTACAAAAGCATCCCAGCTCTGCTGTATACTCATAAGAAAAGTCCAGCTACAAACTGCACTAACCCAGATCTGCCATCACATAATATGCTGGCAGATCAAGGTTTTTTTTGGCGGAGAGTAATCAGTAGAACAAACAACATAGACCCTGATCTGCAGGTACATAATGCTACAATTGATCATGATTTGTGTAGTTTACAGTTGGGCTCAACTTATAGACATTTATATATGGTAATTGATTTCTACTACTACTACTACTACTACTAATAATAATAATAATAATAATAATAATAATAATAATAATAATAATAATTATAATTCAATGCTTCTTTGCTATAATGCCATGCATGGTTCTATAAATCTAACCAACATTATCAATGAGAGTTTTTCTTAATTTACCTTAGTATTTAGACCTATCCAGACCTATTTCAAAATGTGCTAAAGTAACACATTTATAAGAGTGGAGGAAAGATCTAGAGGCCAATTTTGGTCTTGCCAACACTATCTGATATCTGTGAAAAAGGTTTAGCTAGCTGTGTTTACTTATACCTGAATGATTCCACAAATTACAATAAGCAGTCTGGTTTTAGGAATTCCCATTCCTGTCAGTAGTCATTGAAAAAACAACCATTGACAGTTGATACTTGAGGAGTAATTAAATTAATTAAGGAAATGTGAGAGGTGTTGTCTACCTTGACTTAAACAGGCATTTGATTTTGTAGAATGTCTAGCAGATAAAAGATAAAGGTAAAAAAATGGTATAAAATCTTTAAATCTGAATTTGTAATATAAACCACATTCTCTCAAAAAGCTCCAGATATTTCACAGGCGGTTTATCATCACAAAACTCCTTAATAGAGTTAACATAAAATATCAACAACAAAAATTTTCTCACTAAATTTGAGTTATTGTCATAGTTTAACCTTTCAGGTTTATACAAATGATACTGTTTGAACACCAGATATGGCTGCCATTACTGCATGTAGAAACATTTACATAATACAGAGAATTTGACCAACTTTACACAAAGCATCCTTGCATTGTGGCCTTTTAATGTTGGACAAATAATGCTGATGTACAGTCACATACGAATAAAGATAGGAAACAAGATAAACCTTGTTTTATAAAATATATATAGATAAGAGAATTTAAATGAATTTCAACAGAAAGCATCCTACTAACCAAGATTTAATGGTCAAGTGCTCTTGCATTTGGCTAATAGGCAGATGTCAGCCAGGTGAGCAATCTCAAGGCCACTTGGGCCTCTTGTTTTATCTGTAGTGGAAGCATACATGTTTTACAAATTCAAATTTAATTTAGTTGTTTGAATAAATATAGATACAAATATTTATTATTATTTACAACTAATTCTTAAGTATATTATGAAATTTGCAACATTTTAATTAGGAGATACTCCTTCCAAAATATAATTATGATTTGTATGCTTTGGTGATGTATTTTGGTGTGAACATTTGGACAAAACAGTAATCAGTGGGAATGACTTACTTGAAAGTGATCATAAAACCAAACTCACTCAGAACTTTTTTATTTAATTATCAAGACTTGACATTAGCTGAGTCAAAATAGGACATGTCCATGTTTTATTACAAGTCTCCTTTGTTGTTTAATTACAGAAAAAGAATTAGCCTCAGAACTTCATCATTCTTTTCTCACCCACTAACAGAGTTATCAGGAGTTTTTCCTTTCGGCTATACAGTATACACTCGCATGTAAGTTAGATCAACTGCATACTGAAAAGACCAAGGGATTGTTTCACTAACACTGGTGTAACTTATGGACAAAGTTGGAAGTTATGCATGCCATAAGATACGCAAAGTGAGCGTTTCTCGAACTTATATGTAAATGCGATACATCATCGCAACTTGCGCACCTGCTACAATGTTTAGTCCTGTGACTCTTTAGGGATAGGAGACAAGAAAAGTGTCCTTAGTAATGTAAACTTCTGACACGATTGACAGCTTCTCTGAGACAACAAAACTATCTTATCTGATGACCGCAATAGTGGAGGTAGATTCACGGTCTAGTAAATGGTCTTAGGGGAAAATTGATATAATACACTGGCAGAACTGGGTCTATACAGTTATTTTAGGAATATCCAGTAGAAGTAACAACATAGACCCTGATCTCATGGAGTAATATGTGACATTGATCAGGGTCTATATTGTTAGCAGTTGAACCTGATTAATAAGCAAGTACAGACAGTTGATAAGTTCACATGGGTCCATTTTGACATTATAGTGCAAATCATATGTTGACTTAAAATATTTTGCAATGTTTTCACCCAAGAAAAATGATCCATGCATTGGGCAAGAAGAAGAATGGTGGGCAGGACAGGAGTCTATACCAGATACATCATATGCTTTTCTGACATAAATCTTATCCCCATGGTGGGGGGGGAGATTTCTTTATACCACCCACATGCAAGGAAAGGTTGGTGCAAGTGGTTGAGCCTTGGCCACACTTTTTTGGGACAAAAATTATATTCAGAATAATATTCAGGTATCTAATAATAAAATAAAAAATTGTGCTTGCCGTGTTATTTTTCCCTGTTGCAGTACTTTACTTATCTCTTAAACAAGACCGCTTCGGTGGCCTAGTGGTTAGAGCATCTGCCTCTGATATGGGGGTTGCGGGTTCAAACCCTAGTCAAGTCATACCAAAGACTTTAAAAAATGGTACTAACAGCTGCCTCGCTTGGCATTCAGCATTAACAGGTTAGTGTTAGGACTGGCCAGCTTGGTGTCAGGATAATGTGACTGGGTGGGACATCATGCTACATGTCTGCGGCATGGTGCCCCAGTGCTAGACATCACTAAAAAATGCCACACTGCAGACATCATAGCGATATGACTGCAAAATTGTTAAAGTTAGTTAAAAATCCAAATCACACACACGCATATCTCTATACATAATTTGTCACTGAATCAATTCACTGTCTGATTGTTGACTGTGCGATACAGTCAAAGGGAGATTAAGCATAAATGACTGCTCTGACTTAATGGGACACAACATAACTAAGACAACACATTTTGTATCAAGAGCTTCATGTTATACAAATAATAATAATAATGATAACAATAATACATAATAAAATTACAGTTATGTTCACCTGTATAAAAATTGAAAATTATATATATTCTGCATCATCCACTGCAACAGTATAATTTATTTCATTAACATTTGCACTGTAAATGATGGATGGTATGTCGACCTATCCATTGATATTTTTGTCCTGCATTTGTTAATGCAACTTGTCCCATAGATTTTGATGGGTTGCCATGAAACCTAATATATATTATGGTCATGCTCTTTTTTGCCTTGTTATTTAATGTTGTGGCAATCTTGTTAGTATAACACATTGTTTGATGGGTTGCCATGAAACCTGATATATATTATGGTCATGCTCTTTTTTGCCTTGTTATTTAATGGTGTGGCAATCTTGTTAGTATAACACATTGTTTGATGGGTTGCCATGAAACCTGATATATATTATGGTCATGACCTGAAGAAGTGATCAGCACCAAAACACTTTGCTCCTGCAATGTTTGCTAGAGGTATTTGCTCTTTTTGTCTTGAAGTCATACATATGACATAAACGCATTAGCACAACTCATCTAGCTGTTTTTTATGGATTGCAATGCATCTTTTTAAATATTTTCGTCATCACTTGAAAATGTGCGTATCAAGGAAATTCTTTATTCCCAGAATTTTTGTTCCAGTTATTGCTCTTTTTTGCCTTGTTATTTAATAGTGTGGCAGTCTTGTTAGTATAACACATTGTTTGATGGATTGCCATGATGCTTGGTAAATAGTATGATTTCTTTAACTACAGAGTAATCTTCATCATGTAGTGGCAGTGGGTATTAGGGGAAGCATGGGTATATTTACATGAACAAATTGCTTACCTGTCCTCTAGTTATCTAATTCAGTAAAACAAAAAGTGGACAAATACAAGTGAAAATTAATGTATAGTTTGGAATAAATGAAAATGATGCCAAACTAAAATCTATTGTGGCCACCATGGTGGCCAGCTTAAAAATCTTGTTATAACTACTCCTCTTGAATGATTGGTAATATTGCCATGGGGTTTTCATCAAAATGATTGGTAATATTGGCATGGGGTTTTCATCAAAATGATTGGTAATATTGCCATGGGGTTTTCATCAAAATGATTGGTAATATTGCCATGGGGTTTTCATCAAAATGATTGGTAATATTGCCATGGGGTTTTCATCAAAATGATTGGTAATATCACCATGGGGTTTTCATCAAAAGACTTCTAATGATATCTGGTTGGTCCTAAATGAAAATGGTGCCAAGCTTTGATCCATTAAGGCTAGGCAATCACAGTGGGTGATTGAAAATTTTGTTATTGCTCAGTTGAAAAAGAAGAAATGGTCTTATCTTGAAATTCTTTTCTTTCAACTGAGTGTCTGTCCCTTTGAGGGATTCTTGTTATATTGTTGTAATTACTAACACAACCATCTTTACCCTGTATTTTTTGGACAGCAATAATTTTTTAATTTTAGACAAATATAGGGGCAAAGAAAATTTACAACAAAAAGCTTATGGTTCGGGTTGAGGTAGGGCAAGTTTGACCTCTTTTTTTTCTGAAGCTGGCCAATTAATGATTGTGTTTGAAATGTGGATAAGAAGAAATCAAATTCATAGCAGTATATATCAGCTGATCTTGACATCTTTGATCTAAATGTTGGTTCCAAACAAGAGAATACCTACAATGGAATAGTGAATTCATTTAAATGTCAAAACTGCCAAGTATGTCATTGAAGGTATTTCATTGTCAGAACTGCCAAATATGTCATTGTTTGCATTTCACTGTCAGAACTGCCGAATATGTCATTGAAGGCATTTCACTGTCAGAACTGCCGAATATGTCATTGAAGGCATTTCACTGTCAGAACTTCTGCTTATGATCATCTCATCACGTACAATAATAAATTGTTTCAACTTCGACAGTAAATTGTAAAGAGACTGCGATTTTCATGTAGACAAAGTAGTTAGCTCTTGAGTTGTATGGAACATTAATCAATTAGCACATGTAACACTGGACAACAAATTTTTACAAAAGTCATGTTACTGAAATAAAATTAGTCAATTCTTATCAATTTTTATGTGCTGAACACGAATATGACAGTCAAATTGCAAAATTGGCTCTAGTTTTTTTGTAATCTGCAAGAAATTAATGTTTACATAACGAAATGCATTCCAATAGTAAAAGGTCAACTGTAATAGCCTACCTATAAAAAATCAAGTCATTGACTACATCTTAGATTTCTTCGCCTGTCTCTTGTACAGCTGTTCGGGAGCATCTCTGAGGAGTGTCCAACAGTAGTCAGCCAGCATTGTAGTGGACCATTTTCCCTGGTATCTTTGTTCCATTGTTGCGATATCTTGATGAAAACGTTCGCTGTGTTCATCACTAACAATACCACAGTTGCTAGGAAAGAAATCCAAATGGGAATGAAGGAAGTGAATCTTTAGAGACATATTGCAGCCAAGTTTCTTATACTTCATCAACATGTCTTCTACTAGTTCCTTATAGTTTTCTGCCCTAACATTTCCGAGGAAGTTTGTAGAAACTAGGCGAAAAGCATTCCATGCTTGTTTCGCGTCACCTTCCAGCAAGTTGTTGAACCGGTCATCTTTGAAAAGCTCTCGAATCTGAGGACCCACAAAAACTCCCTCTTTAATCTTTGCTTCGCTGAGTCGAGGGAATTTTTCATGCAGGTATCGGAATGCTGGCAAAGTCCGGTCAATGGCTTTCACGAAGTTCTTCATCAAACCTAGTTTGATGTGAAGGGGTGGTAGCAAGATTTTCTGAGCCTCAACCAGAGCTGGGTGTTGGATATTCTTCTCTCCAATGGCTACATTCTGCCTGTGAGTCCATTCCTTCCTCATGTAGTGCATTTCCCTTGCTCGGCTATCCCACTCGCATAAGAAACACATGTATTTTGTATATCCTTGCTGCAGTCCCATTAAAAGGGCAACTACCTTCAAATCACCACAGAGGTGCCAGCTGTACTTGTTATACTCAATGGAATTCAGTAGCTGCCTTAAGTTATCGTATGTCTCTTTCATGTGGACAGCATACGCTACTGGAATAGATGGAAGAATGTTTCCATTGTGCAAAAGCACAGCCTTGAGACTCAGTTTCGAAGAGTCCACAAATAGTCTCCATTCTTGTGGGTCATGAGTGATTTTTAAAGCATTCATGAGGCCCTCAATATTGGAACAGAATATCAGATTGCTTTCCTTTCTGAAGAAAGGCTCCAATTGCTGGTGGCGCTATCGATATGCAGTAATTGTGACATCTTCTTCTAGAAGATTCCATTGTTGGAGTCTTGATCCTAGCAATTCTGCCTTGTTCTTTGATAAGTCCAAATCACGAATCAGGTCATTTAGTTCTTCCTGTGTTATTCTGTGTGGGGTTGATGATGCACCACAGTGAAAATCTGGATCACTGCATGCTGATGGACCAGGAGAAGAACAGGTCGACTCACCTTTGTCTTCGTCAGATGAATCAAGAGAATATTCTGCTGGAGGTTCTGGAAAAGGAAGTCCCTCACCATGTGGAACTGGTCTCAATGCAGACGGAATGTTTGGGTAGACTATTCTCGACTTCTTTCGCTTCGTTATTCCGCCGGAAAGAGGAGGAACCAAGCAGAAGTAACAGTCATTTAGGTGGTTGCTTGGCTCTCTCCACACCATTGGGACTGCAAACGGCATTGATGACCTTTTGCAATTCAACCACTGTGAAAGCTGTGTTGTACATGTAGCACAGCATATATGCGGAGCCCAAGGCTTGTCTTGGTCACCAACCTTGCATCCGAAGTAAAGATGATATGCCTTCTTCACTTGAGAATTGATACTTTTCTTCTGGTTGGCAAATGTCACTTCCCCACAAATATAGCAAAAATTGTCCGCGGTATTAACACACTTTCGAGGCATTACTGTTCTTTATTGTACGTAAATGGATAAAATAATAAGTTTTATGTAACAGTAGCTTGAACTGTCTCGCACAACGTCTAAAATATTTTAAATGCTGAACCTATCTGATTGGGCTTTATATAGTACACTGCTTACGTCAGCTTCAGCAGCCGCCTGGCATTAGTATAATAGGCCTACACATGTATAGTACACTGCTGACGTCAACTTACTTCAGCAGCCGCATGGCATTAGTATTGCATTGCATCAGAAAATGATGCAATCAACTGTGGATCATGTGAGCATGATGGTATTATGCAATGTTACATCATTATTCCGGATGCTGCTGCAGTCCTACTGGAGAAATTTACACAGTGAAACATAGAAAATGAGGTATATGAATATCTTCAAAACGAGAGCCAATACAAATTTTTCACGGTTATATTCGTGTTCGGTACACCAAAATACTACAGATTAGGGCCTTTTCAAGTCAGTAATGATTTCACTGTTGACCAGTGTAATCAGCATGAGGTGACTTCACGGTTTTATTATTTAACCAACGTTTTCAAGAATTTTGTTCTTGCTACTGAAAGTTTAATAGAATTTTAAGATTTGTATTTTATTCCTTTGTAAATTCAGGATTAGCTTTTGATTGATAGAAAGTGAAAGGGACATTAGTGTAATTTGGAATTTTAATGTAGCTTTAACAATTTTTCAGTTGTATCGCTACAATGTCTCAGTGTGACAGTTTATAGTGATGTCTAGCACTGGGGCATCATGCCACAGACGTGTAGCATGATGTCCCACCCAGTCACATTATCATGACACTAGGCCAACCAGTCCTAACACTAACCTCTTAATGCTGAGCACCAAGTGAGGCAGCTATTAGCACCATTTTTATAAGTCTTTGATATGACTCAGCTGGGGATCGAACCCACAACCTTCTGCATCCGGGGCAGATGCTCTAACCACTAGGCCACCAGAGTGGTCTTGTGCTCATAGTAATATTGCAGTTCTTTTGTAGAGTATTTACAATTGTATCATGTATACTGACAGATCAGGCCCCATGTTGTTTATTGGAATCATAAGGAAAATATAAAAATGTGAACTGACAGATTGGGTTCCATGTTTTGTACTGGAATCATAATGTATACTGACAGATCAGGCCCCATGTTGTTTACTGGAGTCATAAGGAAAATATAAAAATGTGCACTGACAGATTGGGTTCCATGTTTTGTACTGGAATCATAATGTATACTGACAGATCAGACTCCATGTTGTTAGCTGGAATCATATAATATGTATCACAGATTAGGCACCATTCTGTTTACTGGAATTTAATAATATGTATCACAGATTGGGCATCATGCTGTTTACTGGCATCATGAAATGTGTATGACAGATAGGGTTCCATGCTGTTTACTGGAATCATAATTTGTACTGACAGATTGGGCTCAATAGTGTTTACTAGAATCATAATGTGCATGTCAGATCAGACTCTCTACTTTTACTGTTGTGTTATGTGAATGACAGATCAAGCTCTATACTGCTTACAGAAATCACGTAATGTGAATGACAGATCAGGCTCTATACTGCTTACAGGAATCACGTAATGTGAATGACAGATCAGGCTCTATACTGCTTACAGAAATCACGTAATGTGAATGACAGATCAGGTTCTATACTGCTTACAGGAATCACAATATGTGAATGACAGATCAGTTTCTATACTTTTTAATGGAATCGTATGATGTGCATGTAATATCAAGTTCTATACCTTTTAATGTAATCATAAGATGTATGGCAGATCAGGCTTTATACTATTTACTGCAATCATGTGAATGACAGATCCTGCTCGATACTGTTTACTGGAATCATGTAATGTTCATGACAGATCCTGCTCGATACTGTTTACTGGAATCATGTAATTTTCATGATAGATCATGCTCTATACTGTTTACTGGAATCATGTAATGTTCATGACAGATCATGCTCAATACTGTTTACTGGAATCATGTAATGTTCATGACAGATCATGCTCTATACTGTTTACTGGATTCATGTAATGTTCATGACAGATCATGCTCGATACTGTTTACTGGAATCATAATGTGCATGGCATCACAGTTGATGCTGGAAAATTATCAGCTTTGACACTGATCTGCTGGCATTTATGTGTACTATGCATGGACAACTTGGGTAATATTTTTTCCTCTGAACAGGTTTGTTTTAATAAGGACATGTGTATTAGTTATACAATATCCTAGTCATCAGAATTCATCAAAATTCTAATTGATAATTTTATGGAAACATGTATTTGCCAATAGATAAGTAAGACTAGATAGGCCTAAATTCTCAAGTATTTGCATCTATATTTATATACAGATTTACATATTTTATATATGTGATATACTTATCCGATATTTATCAAAAGCCATGAGCAGTTTATCGGATTCCGACAGGGCTGCTTCAAATGCATGATGAAGGCTAAGTCAACACAGATATATATTCACTTTGATCAGAGAAATTCCTCTCACTTCAAAGTATATGCTATTAGCTGCATTTATGTACCCTATCTTGATGAATATGATTTCTGTTAACAGCTGCTGTTTACTGTACAGTACTGGCAGATCCAAGGAAAGTGTGTCTGTCTGTTTGTCTGTGTGTTTGTCTTTGCGTGTGTGCGTGTTTGTCTTTGTGCACATAAATGAGATCAGGGTGTCAATTGACCATCTTTTCCATAGTGATTTGGGGGCCTCATCTTAATCTGTCACTGCTGATAATATCCTTAATGAAACAGCTTCTTCGGGTGATTTTTCATCTTTTAACTGGCTAATTATTTCCATAAAGGGTTGCTGTCAATGCACCCAAATGACATTAATTATTTCTCATACTTTTTTATGCCTATCAGGAAATGTGGAAGGGGCCTGTTGGTATGCCTGCCTTTCTGTCCATGTATCTGGTTACCATCGTACTCACTTATAAGTCTGACTGCAAACTGCACAGACTCAAATCAGCTGTTGCATAATGTGCCGATGGATCTTGCTAGGAGTAATCAGTAGAACAAACACTGTAGACCCTGATCTGCCAGTGTTTTATGTGACAGAAGATTTGGGTTTGTGCTGATTATAGTTGGGCTTGAATTATAAGCAAATACAGTACCACTGCAAGACACCACCATTGACTATATAGTGTTATGACCTGTCATAAGAACCACCTGTCTTGAGAGATCATTATTTTTGGCTGAAGTGGTCGTCTGTCAAGACATGTTCTGTATATATGGATAAATTTCATGTTTAGGTTACTACAGAAGGGCATTTGTGCTTAATGAACACATTTTTTCTTCATATAAGAAGTAAGGACCACGTTTTCATGCTATTGTTCATGCTGTGTGCAGTATGGTAGATAGCTCCTTCATACATATACTATTTTATAAAAAATGAATCGATACTTCAGGACTTTGTTGAAAAGCTCGGTAGACATAAACAACAGTTTTAAATTTCCTGATGTAAGAACCAGAAATTTTAGACTTAACATATATCAGGGGGTGAAATAATCTGAAAATAGTTTACACGTAGATCTGGAATTGAGATATCTATGAAAATGCATAATAGACAGTTTTACCCTGAGATTTAAGTAAAATTATGTCAAAGTGACAGAATATTACCAGTGCCTAGCAAAAACCTGTCCTGGGCTGCCAGACAAGAGATTTTTTGTTAATATTAGATCCAGTGATGATTATGTGCAAACAATCAGTGCCATCATTAAAACACTTGGAATAGAAGTGAAGTGGTTTTCTCATTTAATGCGATGTAAAAAATTGTGCCTAATATGTTCCCAACTGCAAACAGTGCAGGCCCAGATCAGCCATTATGTAATGTGACAGAATGTAAGATTTATACTATTTAGTCTACTTCTATTTCAAGCACTGCTCAGGTGGCCTAGTGGTTAGAGTGACTGCCTCGGATGTGGGAGGTCATGGGTTCGATCCACAGCAGAGTCATACCAAAGACTTATAAAAAATATGGTACTAACAGCTATCTTGCTTGGCACTCAGCATTAGCAGGTTAGTGTTAGGACTGGTCGGCCTGATGTCAGGATAATGTGACAGGGTGGGATGTCTGCGGCATGATGCCCCAGTGCTAGACATCACTATAAACTGCCACACTGCAGACATCATAGCGATATGACTGAAAAATTGTTAAAGCTGTGTCAAAAATCCAAATCACACACACACACTCTATTTCAAGCAAAAAGCACAAACCATGATCTACCATTCTATAATGCACCAGCATATTAAGGTTGATGCTATTTATTCTTAGTTCTGATTTCAAGTAAACAGCACAGACCCTGATCTTGCATTGTATAATGCACCATAATATCAAGGTTCATGCTGTTCCTTCTGCTTATGGTATAATGTAAACAGCACAGACCCTGATCTTCCAGCTCATTATTTGACAGCAGACCGGCATGATACGGTTCATAGCTATGTACTGTAATACTTGCATATAAGTTGGATTTGACTGCAAACAACATAGACCCAGATCTGCTATCACATAATGTGCCAACTGATCTGGATTTATATTGGTTGTTAGGACTAATCAGTAGAACAAAAAATATTTACCCTAATTTGTCTGTGCATAATGTATTGTCAGATCTGGGTCTCCATTGTTTGTTGTTGGATCTTAAATGCAAGTACATATGGTACTCATTTCACATGAGTCAGTAAAGTAGTTTTGACCTTTAAAATTATATCTTTATGCATCTATAAATTTTCATGCATTGCAAAAGCCAAACAATATAATTTTTTAATGCACTGAATAAAATGAGATTCAGATTCACCAGCAAATTTATGGAGAGGTAATGTTAACTTGCATACAAGATCAGTCAATGTGTGACACCTTGTTTGGGGGCCCCGAGTGGCCGAGTGGTCTAAAGCGCTCTTCGTTACGGATCACTGCCATCTCACCTCTGTCTGCGGCGGTTCGAGTCTAAGATTCAGCCAATGTGGGTATGTGAGAAAGCTTGCCAGTAGCTTCTCGAGGGTCGGTGGTTCTTTCCGGGGCTTTCCCGGGTTCTTCCTCCACCATTAATACTGGCCACCATGTATAGCCTATCGTGTGCTGAAAAATGGCGCTAAACCCCACAACAACAACAACAACAACAACAACACCTTGTTTGTTATGGCAAGATAACAAACTTCATGTGATGGGACGTTTATAACATATGCTACCCTTCCTTTCTAGCCAAATCATCCGGTTTTCATATGTCACCTCACAGTGCATTGGGATGCTAATAAGATAATGCTAATTACATTTTGTGCTTTTTTGTGGTGGTACTTTTAATCCTATAGATACACCTTTTGGTACAGAGACAACTCCAACACTTATGGTTTCATGTCAGATGTTAAACAAAGAAGAAGAAGAAAAAAAAATGACATCTAAAAATTTGTGACATTGATTAGCCTCAGGGAAATTTCCCATTTTCCTGGCTTTAAGGCCTGATTATGGTACCATGTGAATTTAAGGTCACCTTCAGTTGATCAGGGAAGTGTCACTCACATTAATCCATAACATTCTAAATAACTGCAGTGGTTCCCTTCTTGAGGGGTTGCTTTCTCTAAATGGACCACTCCCTGATCAGAGGTCACCATGCCTAACACCAAAATAGTATATAGCTAGGAATCTGCAATACCATAATGCATGCTGAACTTATGGTATTGTCCTTCAGCCATTGTCTGGAATCTGTTCACAACTTTTATTAACAAGTTCTAAAATAATGTACATGAGTTGACAGTGGATATTGTGGCATCAGGGCCTTTCAAATTTGTTCATTTCTGGCAAATCATCTTACAATATGGCCACCATTACAGAAATTATAAAATGCTTTAAATGGCTTCCTTTCATAACACACATTTTAGAATTGGACTAAACTCAAAAGCATCCAGTCATGGAAAAAGCTTTTAAAATGTACACAAATGAGGTCAGCTCACCTTCAAATATGGCCATGGTTACTAAAAATAGAACAACTTTAAACAAATAAATGTAACATAGAGCATCTTTGCATAAAGAACTTTCAGGGTTATACAATTGAAGCCAATTCCATTCTTCTTACCTTATTATGGACCATACTTTGACCAAAACTGACAGAAGATATTCTGGTATAAAAGGCTTTCAGATTCATTCAAATAATTATGATCTATCTTCCTTCAAGTATAGTTGTATAGTCTGCCATCAGGTATAGTCACTGTTGTATAACCTGCCATCTTTTATAGTCACTGTTGTATAGTCTGCCATTAGGTATAGTCACTGTTGTATAGTCTACCATTAGGTATAGTTACTGTTGTATAGTCTGCCATCCGGTATAGTCACTGTTGTATAGTCTGCCATCAGGTATAGTCACTGTTGTATAGTCTGCCATCAGGTATAGTCACTGTTGTATAGTCTGCCATCAGGTATAGTCAATGTTGTATAGTCTGCCATCAGGTATAGTCAATGTTGTATAGTCTGCCATCAGGTATAGTCACTGTTGTATAGTCTGCCATCAGGTATAGTCAATGTTGTATAGTCTACCATTAGGTATAGTCACTGTTGTATAGTCTGCCATTAGGTATAGTCACTGTTGTATAGTCTGCCATCTGGTATAGTCACTGTTGTATAGTCTGCCATCAGGTATAGTCAATGTTGTATAGTCTGCCATCAGGTATAGTCAATGTTGTATAGTCTGCCATCCAGTATTGTCACTGTTGTATAGTCTGCCATCAGGTATAGTCACTGTTGTATAGCCTGCCATCTTTTATAGTCACTGTTGTATAGTCTGCCATTAGGTATAGTCACTGTTGTATAGTCTGCCATCTGGTATAGTCACTGTTGTATAGTCTGCCATCCGGTATAGTCACTGTTGTATAGTCTACCATTAGGTATAGTTACTGTTGTATAGTCTGCCATCAGGTATAGTCACTGTTGTATAGTCTGCCATTAGGTATAGTCACTGTTGTATAGTCTGCCATCTGGTATAGTCACTGTTGTATAGTCTGCCATCCGGTATAGTCACTGTTGTATAGTCTACCATTAGGTATAGTTACTGTTGTATAGTCTGCCATCAGGTATAGTCACTGTTGTATAGTCTACCATTAGGTATAGTTACTGTTGTAAAGTCTTCCAGCAGGTATAGTCACTGTTGTATAGTCTGCCATCTTTTATAGTCACTGTTGTATAGTCTGCCATCCGGTATAGTCACTGTTGTATAGTCTGCCATCAGGTATAGTTACTGTTGTAAAGTCTTCCAGCAGGTATTGTCACTGTTGTATAGTCTGGCATCCGGTATAGTCACTGTTGTATAGTCTGCCATCAGGTATAGTCACTGTTGTAAAGTCTTCCAGCAGGTATAGTCAGTGTTTTATAGTCTGCCATCAGGTATAGTCACTGTTGTATAGTCTGCCATCAGGTATAGTCACTGTTGTATAGCCTGCCATCTTTTATAGTCACTGTTGTATAGTCTGCCATCTGGTATAGTCACTGTTGTATAGTCTGCCATCAGGTATAGTCTCTGTTGTATAGTCTGCCATCAGGTATAGTCACTGTTGTATAGTCTGTCATCAGGTATAGTCACTGTTGTATAGTCTGCCATTAGGTATAGTCACTGTTGTATAGTCTGCCATCAGGTATAGTCACTGTTGTATAGTCTGCCATCAGGTATAGTCAATGTTGTATAGTCTGCCGTCCAGTATAGTCACTGTTGTATAGTCTGCCATCAGGTATAGTCACTGTTGTATAGTCTGCCATCCGGTATAGTCACTGTTGTATAGTCTGCCATCAGGTATAGTCAATGTTGTGTAGTCTGTCATCAGGTATAGTCACTGTTGTGCAGTCTGTCATCAGGTATAGTCACTGTTGTATAGTCTGCCATCAGGTATAGTCGCTGTTGTGTAGTCTGTCATCAGGTATAGTCACTGTTGTATAGTCTGCCATCAGGTATAGTCACTGTTGTATAGTCTGCCATCAGGTATAGTCAATGTTGTGTAGTCTGTCATCAGGTATAGTCACTGTTGTGTAGTCTGTCATCAGGTATAGTCACTGTTGTGTAGTCTGCCATCAGGTTTAGTCACTGTTGTATAGTCTGCCATCAGGTATAGTCACTGTTGTGTAGTCTGTCATCAGGTATAGTCACTGTTGTATAGTCTGTCATCAGGTATAGTCAATGTTGTATAGTCTGCCATCAGGTATAGTCAATGTTGTGTAGTCTGTCATCAGGTATAGTCACTGTTGTGTAGTCTGCCATCAGGTATAGTCACTGTTGTGTAGTCTGTCATCAGGTATAGTCACTGTTGTATAGTCTGCCATCAGGTATAGTCACTGTTGTGTAGTCTGTCATCAGGTATAGTCACTGTTGTATAGTCTGCCATCAGGTATAGTCACTGTTGTATAGTCTGCCATCAGGTATAGTCAATGTTGTATAGTCTGCCATCAGGTATAGTCACTGTTGTATAGTCTGCCATCAGGTATAGTCACTGTTGTATAGTCTGCCATCAGGTATAGTCACTGTTGTATAGTCTGCCAGCAGGTATAGTCACTGTTGTATAGTCTACCATGGGGGCCCCGAGTGGCCGAGTGGTCTAAAGCACTCACCGTTCTGGATCACTGCCATCTCACCTCTGTCTGTGTGGGTTTGAGTCCAAGGCTCGGCTAGTGTGGGTACGTGGGAAAGCCTGCCAGTAGTTTCTCGTGGGTCGGTGGTTCTTCCCTGTGTTTTCCAGGGTTCTTCCTCCACCAGTTACACTGGCCGCCATGTATAGCCTATCTTGTGCTGAAAAATGGCGTTAAACCCTAGAACAACAATAGTCTACCATTAGGTATAGTCACTGTTGTATAGTCTGCCATCAGGTACAGTCACTGTTGTAGTCTGTCATCAGCTATAGTCACTGTTGTATAGTCTGCCATCAGGTACAGTCACTTTTGTATAGTCTGCCATCAGGTATAGTCAATGCTGCTACAGATTGTTATATAAAAAACAACTTTGTCTTTTCAAAACTGCTGAACAGAATTGGACAAATATGACCAAACAAAAAGATTTCTGGCATAGAGTGTTTTCAAAATTGACCAGGTATACCGATGATGCTAACCACCAGGAAATTATCAAACATGTCTGATGTTACTACAGGTTTCTTATGGTCTTTGAATGTCTGTGACAGTTTGGGAAAAATGAGGTAGCATTTTCATGGCCTGGAAAGTTTAGGAAAATTGAGCAGATTACCCTGAGGTCTTTAGAAGTCTTTGAAAACTGAAATAAACCCAAACATTTTAATTTCTTTCCATAATCAGAAATAAAATTGTCCAAGGCTTTTAGATTCAGATGTAGTTGAGTTTTCCTGTCTTTTGAAATTAGGAAATTAATTATAGTTTGAATTTCAACATTAAACAATATTGTAGCATTTTGCATTTGTTGTTTTCTCATATAACATAACTTTTATGCAAAATGTTAGTGAAAATAGGTCTTGGAAATCTATGTTTGTGGTCTTTGAAAGTTTGGGAAAAGTCTTTGAATTTATCAGTCCTGTATTAAAAATATTATAAACTTTGAAATGTTTGTTTTTCTCAAACAACACTCAACAGAATTTGATCAAATTTGACAGAAAACAGTCTGGCATGAAGGGCTTTTATGTTTATACAAGTGGTGCTAATCCAAGATCAAATGTTCGTGGCACTACTATAAAAGAACAACATTTAATTAACTCCCTTAAAAAGCCACGGAAAAGAATTCAACCTGATTTGATGGAAAGAATCCTGGCATAAAGAATAAAGTCATTCAGTATTGTACATATGTTGCTGATATGCCATAAAATATGGAAGAAGATATTTAAAAAATCCCTGGAAAATATTGAAATAATTGTTGTAATAAAACATGCAATAAACAGAGTTGAACAAACTTTCTACAGAAAGCACTGTACTAATCTAGATTTCTTGACCTGTCTTTATAAGAGGGGGACATAACTCTGCACCATTGCTGCTTGACTAGTGCCTTTGCTACCTGGCAATTTACCAACCAGTCTTAGATGTTATCTCTATGCTGACCAGCTCAAAAGACACATATGAATGGTAAGAGTCTTACAAATTGTTCAAACACTTAGACCCTTTATGGGGTTTTTTTGTGATGACTTACTAAAGTCAGTCTAATATATGTTAATTATAATTTGGTATAAAAAGTTTTAAAAAATTGAAATTACCCAAGCTCATTGGAGCACTTCATTTGTAAAATATTCAGTTTTGGAGGTGGATGGTTTGTCCATGTTCTCCAGCTCTTCATTGTTGGAGTCTTGCACATAGTCAGCAAGCTCATAATGCCTAAGGTGGTGCTCCACAGTTTTGTATTTTGCATAGGGTTAGAATTTTAAAGAAAAAGAATTTCCCTGGATTTCCTCACTGGTTATATTGGCTATTTAAAAAAGACCTGGTATATCTTAGGTATAGTTCAAAGAACCTTTAATTCCCTATATTTTGGTGTATGATTGATGGGTGTAATATGGATTATAGAGTATACAGATTGGCCTTACTCCAGATGTACACCTTTCAAAAAAGTGCTAGCTCCACTTGGTCATTTTCACTTCCTGAACTTTAGAGGTCATTTGTATAAAACAGAGCCGATAACTTTTTTGTTTTACATCTTATATATTTGGTAATTCATTCATTGTGCTTTCAGAGGCTGGTATTGTCTAGTCTGGCAAAATTCATTTTCCCTATTTTAATAGTTGCTAAGGTCAGTGTACTTTAGACAAATTCAGGCTGATTTTTGGAGCACAAGGGAGCAGTCATTTTAGTTAGCAGTGTGCTTAGATCATTTACAGTTTCCAAAAGTACAATATCCAAAGAAATGTCAGCTACACTATATTAAACTAGCCTAGAGGTATGCCAACATTCTCACCACTGTGCATGTTTTAAATGCAAACAACTTCACCTTACATACATCACTCTCTCAAAAGTACATAATAACTGGTGAGCACCCCCTAAATGGAAGTGATTAGCTTGACAAGCACCAGATCTTGTGGAGGCCACTGAATTAGCTACTATAAGTAGAACTTGTGCAGTCTTCACTGTTTACCATATATACTCGCATATAAGTTTGGTCCAGCTGCACAGAGCCAGATCTGCAGAGCATTATGCCACGGCAGATCTCAGTCAGTGCAGTTCATTAGGAGTAATCAGTAGAATGACAGTGTAGATCCTGATCTGCAGGCACATTATGCTTTGACAGATCAGGCTATTTGTTGTTTTTAGTTTGACTTGACCTGTGAAAGGTTGCTTAATTAAGATGAGAAATATTGAAGTTTAAATATTTTAGACTGCCATCTCATTTTAGGGCTAGAAAAAAGGAAACATTTCAACCGCCAATGAAGGAAGTAGATGTCAAAGGTCATTATGACTCTTGGTTTTAGGTACACAGTAGCTTCACCTTTGTGTGATGACATATTTTGGCCAGCTGCATTTTTCAGATGCTGATTGAGTTTGGATCAATACCAAATCTATTTTCTGGTTTTAAGATTACTGCATTAGCATCTTCAGTGTACATGCATCTGCACTTACATAACTGTTATCTCTTTCATCTCACATGCCATTAATCAGCACACCTAGTTTAAATGCAAACAATGACATCATTCAGTCCTTTTTTTTCTTTCAGTTTCACTTTATCAGAAATATTCTATAGATATAGGAAAGTTGCTTTTCCAGAGTTTAGCTGTCTCACAATAATAATGGGCTCTGAATTAACCATGAAAAATATCTCAAAAAGGGGTCAACTAGGCCATAAGTGAGAACAGGATACAATATATACTTATGTATAAGTTGGATCCAACAACAGCATCAGAGCCAGACTATAGTCACATAATGTGCAGACAGATAAGGTTCTATGTTCTTTCTTATCCTAACAGACAGCATAGACCCTGATCTATCTTGTGTAATGTACCTTTAGATCTGAATCTGGTATAGCCCATCATCTGCTATCACATAGTTAGCTGGTATATCTGGGTGTATTATTGTTTCTTTTACTGATTAGTCCTAATGAACAGTGTAGCCCATGATCTGATGTTGCATAATGCACTGGCAGATGAAGGCCTGTGTTGTTGTTTTTTATTTATTAATCCTTGCTTACAGTAAAGACCCTGATTTTCAGTCACATAATGCACTGGTAGATTAGACATAAGAAAAAAACAGCATAGTCCCTAATTGGCTATTGCATAATGCACTGGCAGATCATGGTATGTGTTGTTTCCTTTATGGATTAGCCCTAATGTATATCACAGACCTTAATCTGTTGTCACATAATGCACTGGCAGATCATGGTATGTGTTGTTTCCTTTACAGATTAGCCCTAATGTGCATCACAGACCTTAATCTCTGTCACATAATGCACATTCAAGTTGTGTGCTCCCCTTGTCTTGGTCACATATGAACAGTGTTCAAATTTGAGCAACTTAATTTTTATTGGATGTGGTGGCTTGCTGACACATTCAATGAAATTCACCGACCCAAAGCACAGAAATGTCTGCTCATTATGCCAAGGTGTAGATAGGGTTATTGGAACCTTGGAACCAGATCATGATATGTGTTGTTTCCTTTACTGATTAGCACTAATGTACATCACAGACCTTAATCTGCTGTCACATAATACACTGGCAGATCAGGATCTATGTTGTTTCTTTTACTGATTTAAGTCCTTAGAAACCATATAGTTGTTCATCTGCTGCCACATAATGTGCTGGCAGATCATGATCTGTATTGTTTCTTCAATTGATTGGTCCTCGCACATAGTACAGCCCTTAATCTGCTGTCATGTAATGTACTGGCAGATCAGGGCCTATATTGTTTATTTGACTATCAGTCGCAGCTTACAGCATAGACCTTGATCTTCTGCCATATGCACTGACACACCAGGGTCGTTTTTGTTTCTGCTTCTGATTAGTCCTTGTTAAAAAAACAAAGCCCCCAATCTGCCATCACTTAATGTTCTGGCAGAGATCAGGGTCTATATTGCTTGTTCTACTGATTATTCTTAGCAAACTGTACAGACCCAGATCTGCCAGCTTGTAATGCAGCAACAGATATGGCTCTGTGCTGTTTGCAGTTGGACTCATCTTATAAGCAAGTATATATGTACTAGTAGATCTGGATCTATGCTACTTATGTAAAATCATAAGTTGATTTAAAGTTTTGACCCTTATCTGCCATTACATCAGAAGCAATGGCACAAATGGGACTTGGTTTTTACAACATATGGCTTCATGCTTGGAAATATGATATCATTTCTTCGGAAAAGTAGCTAAGATTTTATTACATAAAGGTCATGAAAATGGAATCCTTATGCGAAGTTTGAATTGCTGCTTCATCTAATAATTTGTGTGTGCATTCTTTGTAATCTGCAGACAGCATGAAATAAATAGTATTTCATTCCTGTCTGATGTTGTTGTTGTTTTGGGTTTAATGTCATTCCTCAGTGCATGATAGGCTGTACATGGTGGACAGTGTCATTGGTGGAGACAAAAACACCGACTTATGGGAAGCTACTTTCTGCTTTCTCAGTTACCCACAGAGACTCACAGACAGAAGTGTAGAAATGCTTACAAAATTGCAGATTTATATTTGCTGCATTCCCAAGGGTACAATGTTATTTGCTGCATCCCCAAGGGTACAGTCTAATTTGCTGCATCCCCAAGGGTACAATCTAATTTGCTGCATCCCCAAGGGTACAATGTTATTTGCTGCATCCCCAAGGGTACAGTCTAATTTGCTGCATCCCCAAGGGAACAAACTAATTTGCTGCATCCCCAAGGGTACAATGTTATTTGCTGCATCCCCAAGGGTACAATGTTATTTGCTGCATCCTCAAGGGTACAATCTAATTTGCTGCATCCCCAAGGGAACAAACTAATTTGCTGCATCCCCAAGGGTACAATGTTATTTGCTGCATCCCCAAGGGTACATTGTTATTTGCTGCATCCCCAAGGGTAAAGTGTTATTTGCTGCATCCCCAAGGGTACAGTGTTATTTGCTGCATCCCCAAGAGTACAGTGTTATTTGCTGCATCCCCAAGGGTACAATGTTATTTGCTGCATCCCCAAGGGTACAATCTAATTTGCTGCATGTCCAAGGGAACAAACTAATTTGCTGCATCCCCAAGGGTACAATGTTATTTGCTGCATCCCCAAGGGTACATTGTTATTTGCTGCATCCCCAAGGGTAAAGTGTTATTTGCTGCATCCCCAAGGGTACAGTGTTATTTGCTGCATCCCCAAGAGTACATTGTTATTTGCTGCATCCCCAAGGGTAAAGTGTTATTTGCTGCATCCCCCGAGGGTACATTGTAATTTGCTGCATCCCCAAGGGAACAATTTAATTTGCTGCATCCCCAAGGGTACAATCTAATTTGCTGCATCCCCAAGGGTACAATGTTATTTGCTGCATCCCCAAAGGAACAATCTAATTTGCTGCATTCCCAAGGGTACAATCTAATTTGCTGCATCCCCAAGGGTACAATGTTATTTGCTGCATCCCCAAGGGTACATTGTTATTTGCTGCATCCCCAAGGGTACAATGTTATTTGCTGCATCTCCAAGGGTACAATCAAATTTGCTGCATCCCCAAAGGTGCAGTGTTATTTGCTGCATCCCCAAGGGTACAATGTTATTTGCTGCATCCCCAAGGGTACAGTGTTATTGGCTGCATCCCCAAGGGTACAATGTTATTTGCTGCATCCCCAAGGGTACAATGTTATTTGCTGCATCCCCAAGGGTACAGTGTTATTGGCTGCATCCCCAAGGGTACAATGTTATTGGCTGCATCCCCAAGGGTACAATGTTATTTGCTGCATCCCCAAGGGTACAGTGTTATTGGCTGCATCCCCAAGGGTACAGTGTTATTGGCTGCATCCCCAAGGGTACAATGTTATTTGCTGCATCCCCAAGGGTACAATGTTATTTGCTGCATCCCCAAGGGTACAGTGTTATTGGCTGCATCCCCAAGGGTACAATGTTATTTGCTGCATCCCCAAGGGTACAATGTTATTTGCTGCATCCCCAAGGGTACATTGTTATTTGCTGCATCCCCAAGGGTACAGTGTTATTTGCTGCATCCCCAAGGGTACAATGTTATTTGCTGCATCCCCAAGGGTACATTGTTATTTGCTGCATCCCCAAGGGTACAGTGTTATTTGCTGCATCCCCAAGGGTACAATGTTATTTGCTGCATCCCCAAGGGTACAATGTTATTTGCTGCTTTATAGTTAAGAATAATGTGCCTTAATTGATAAGAAGCTGTATGTTAGCTTGTTCCAGAGTTCAATAATGTCAACAAAAAGTGGTCACATTCAATGGAATTCTGCTAGTTTTCTGTTTTTATTTCAGATTTATCAAAATTTTACCACATAAAGTTCCATGAATAAACCTTAGTTTGTATTGTTTATAATATTATAGACATTAGAAAAGAATTATTTTGCTTAAATTCTCATATTTTACAGTGACTCAGAATTTTTTTCGGTAATGGCATACATGTCATTCCATTGGCAGTAGGACAGAATATATCATTTGAAAGTGCATTTGCTGCTAAACTGTTTTATAGCTGTAATTTGCCACTTTTGAAAATAACAAAATAACATTTTTTAACAAAAGGAAGAAGGGAGAAAAAAAACTATATTTTGCTATTCTATCTGTAAATTAGAAACAGCCAGAACCAGTCTACTGGAGGCTGAAACTGCTCCACCAGTGCCACATGCAGTGCAATGGTGCATGCTTGAGTAGTCCTAAACAGCAGTTTAAGAATTATCAAACAAGAGCTAACATGGTCAGAAATTTGGTTGTCATGGTGATTACATTTTCAGCTTATTTTCAGGACAGAACTTAGCAAAGTGTGATATGGATAATGCATTGCCTGTAAAACTTGATTTGTGAAAGTAAATTCCTCAATACAGCTTGGTGACAGTCAGATTATCTATTAAGGTCCTCATTTCCTTAAATACAGAATTGTGTCACAGTTAAATTATTATTAAGGTCCTCATTTCCTCTGCATGTTTTTCATGGCAATATGCTCGTGTTAAATACATTTTACAAAAACCAAGTGAAAAGTGAGACTGCAATAGTTGCTCTTGATCAACATTTTTGCAAGGAAAGTGGAACTTTGTTGTCAGATCAAGATATTGAATTTCTTAGTGGCAACCAGAGATACAGGGTAACATGAAAAAGATTTTAATAATGAGCTAAAATTATCATCAAATCTTTCTTGCTGCCATTCAGCCTGTTGGAAAATATGAACTTGACTTTCATGGATCAGTTAGATGCAAATGTTTTAATGCATTTAAATATTCCATACAAATACTCTCTCTGTCTCTGTCTCTCTGTCTGTGTGTGTCTCTCTCTCTCTTTTTTATGTGTGTGTGTGTGTATATCATGGATCCCTAAATTTTCCCAAGTGACAGATATTTTTACATGCTTCATAAACATGCATCAGTCTACTGTTTGTAATACATACTTCATTAAAAGTGATTTTATCCCTCCATAAGTCTAATTAGATAGTATCAGAATAACTATAAGTTTATACCTATGATGTGTTTGTGTGTTTCTTGGTTTTTTCTCGTTCATATAAGCAAAACATTTACACAATGTTCCTATTACAAATCATGTCACTGCCACATTTGCACTGTGGTCAATCCATTCACTGAAAGTGCATCAGCTTGGCAAAAGCATTTTCTTTCTTTTGTTGATACAGACATCTGTTTCATATCTCCTTCCAGATCCTGACTGCTGGCATTGGATCAAAGTCTTTATTTTATGTCAGCAGCTAGAAGATTTGTTCTGATAAGTTTGTCAAGTGTGTCTACACTCCGCTTGCACTGCAGCTTTGTTCATATGCTGACACAAAACTTCACACACACACACACTCCGTGCTTGACACTTTAAGTACCTGTGAAATCTCCATAAAATGAATGTCAAATCAAATGCTCTTTCATTGAAATTAGTTTTCTTAGTAATTCAGCTGCTAACAGTCCTCTGTAATTTTTGAAATGACATACTTGTACTTGAGAATTTTCAGCTGTTTACTTTGTTGGTAATGATTACTATCACTGTTCTCGTTTGGTTGGCCATAATGAGTGATCCAAGTGTGTATGTCATCAAACTGTGACATAATGAGTGAGTGATCCAAGTGTATATGTGATCAAACTGTGACATAATGAGTGAGTGATCCAAGTGCGTATGTGATCATTATCAAACTGTGACATGTCACTAACATTTTCAGGAAAAGTGTTTAACTCAAGAATACAGTGAATGCATTATAAATCTTATCCAGGAATCTGTCATGTTTCAAACCCTAGCCAAATCATACCAGTGACTTATAAAAATGGTATTTACAGCTGCCTCACTTGGCAATCAGCATTAACACATTAACCCCTGGAGGTTTTTGTCATTTTCGCCTGAAAATCGAGTAAGAAACACATTTTGAAAGCTATTTCTGAATATATCTTAATACATCAACTTCCAGGTGATCTTCCAATAATACTTCCAATAATAGAATGCCTAGTTACGTTAGAAACATTGTTTTTCATTGGCTATTTGGCTCATGCATGAGCTGTAGGGTATAAGTTGGATTTTTTTTTTTTTTGGTTGCTTAATGGACCCATTATTTTCATATGGAGACCACTCTTTATTCCAAATGCCCATCTTATCCTACTTTTTGCAAAGGTTCATCTGTCTGTTTGCAGTTTCATACCAGTCTGCCTTAGATCTGAGACCAAAAAGTCTAAAATCCAGACACAAAATCGGATTCTGATCACGGGCAACTTTTGTGTAGAAAAAAATCGGGTTGAAAAAATCAGGTTTTTCCCTCTGTATTTTGTAGTGCAACTCATAATTCCAGATTATTTGGTATCAATGTAGAGCTTCCTCTGTCTACCTTTCTATAATACCACCCACGTTAATGTATCATACATGACTTTGATGCTACAGAGCTTGGCAGTAGGCTACTACCTCCTGCCATGTAACTCGTCACCAGGGGTTAATGTGTTAAGAGGTTAGTGTTAGGACTGGTCATCCTGGTGTCAGGATAATGTGACTGGGTGGGACATGATGCCACATGTCTGCAGCATGAAACCCCAGTTCTAGACATCATTATGAACTCCCACACTGCAGACATCATAGCAATATGAATCAAATTGTTCAAGCTACATAAAAGATCAAAAAATACACACACACACACACACACACACACTCCATACAGTACTGCTTTGACTGGCAAGTCATTTCACTTCTATCCCATTAAAGGGACTATGGCTATAAGAAAGACAGGGTCCATAATGGGGTGTGTGTCAGAGGTTCTTATCTACCAGAGGTGTTAAAAATGCTCCAGCATTTTGTGTCATGCTAATGTATGTCAAATCTGCTGTCTGCGAACACTGCCTAAGGGTGTTTAGTTTTCCAAAGACATCACAATGAAAGTGCAGTAAAACATGAACTTGCATGATGTTATGTTCCAATGAATTTGCCATAATATCTTTGCTTGTCTTGCGCTGAAGAGAGTTGATAATTCTTTACCTAAAAATGTCACCAGCTTGTTGCCAGCTGAATTTTCATCTTTCACTGATCTTTCATGGTCATTACAGGAGCATTCTCCACTAATGCTGATTTCCTAAAGTTGATCAAGGTGATATAAAGTTTTTTGGGGGGATGATGTTTTTTTGGCCAAGTTCACAAAAAATAGCACTGAGGCTGTTGTCATATGTCAGTCAAGGGAGTGGCTCTGTCCATTTTCTTTTAAAAACTCTAGTTTTCATAGTTGGGTTTCAGTTTATATCATTATTATGGAGGACCTGTGTGGTGCAGTTTATATCATTATTATGGAGGACCTGTGTGGTGCAGCTTATATCATTATTATGGAGGACCTGTGTGGTGCAGCTTATATCATTATTATGGAGGACCTGTGTGATGCAGTTTATATCATTATTATGGAGGACCTGTGTGGTGCAGTTTTTATCATTATTATGGAGGACCTGTATGTTGAAATTGTCTAAGATACTTGCCTTTACAGATAACTGACATCTTACATCTGTCCAATAGGTTCAAATCTCAGGCTCAGCCAGTGGGGTATATGAGAGAGCTTGCCTATAGATTCTTTTGGGTAGGTGGTTCTTCCCGGGATTTTCCCAGGTATCTTCTTCCACCAGATATTCTGGCAGCCGTGTATAGCCTATCATATGATGAAAAATGGCATTAAACCTACAAAATCATGCCATCATTATTATGCTGAAGCTTTGACATAATGATTAGTGATCCCTAAAACTCCTACTTAATATTGTCTCATCTAGGCATATGTAAACCTACCAGTTAAAATAAACCCTTCAGAATAACAAACAAACATCTTTACTGAAAAGTCAGTCTTTGAAATTTTTACTACGCTATTGTTCAGCTTTGTTTTCATGAGAACTTGTACAAGTTCCATTATTCCATATCATTTAGAGGAGTTATGTCCCTTGTGATCTCTGGAGCATTGCTTTACCAAAATTTGTTGGATTTCAGCCAAAGTTGCTAGGTAGTTTTATATTGGCAAGACCTTAAACAAACTCAGTTTCAAAGTTACTTGGTTGTTTTATATTGGCAAGACCTTAAACTCATTTTCAAAGTTTCTAGGTAGTTTTATATTGGCAAGACCTTAAACAAACTCAATTGCAAAGTTGCTAGGTAGTTTTATATTGGAAAGACCTTAAACAAACTCAATTTCAAAGTTGCTAGGTAGTTTTATATTGGAAAGACCTTAAACAAACTCAATTTCAAAGTTGCTAGGTAGTTTTATATTGGCAAGACCTTAAACAAACTCATTGTCAAAGCTGCTAGGTAGTTTTATACTGGCAAGACCTTAAACAAACTCATTTTCAAAGCTGCTAGGTAGTTTTATATTGGCAAGACCTTAAACAAACTCAATTTCAAACATCCTTGACAGGAATTACAGCTCATAATTGCCTTCCCTTCACACTTGGATTTCTGAAGTGTAATTTGACTTAGGAAAGATAGATTGCATACTGAATTAAGATAGACCTTTATATTCAGGTGACCATGGATGACTTTTTATATTGAGGTGACCATGAATGACTTTTTATATTGAGGTGACCGTGAATGACTTTTTATATTGAGGTGACCATGGATGACTTGCATTTCCAACATTACAAAATCATCATTTTAGAGACAGTTTAACCACCAATGTCCATTCTCCTAACTTTGCTTTCCTTCTACAAGTTAAGGTGCTTAAGGGTTAGACATAGAAGTAATCTTATTACATAGATTTTTAAAGAATTTTGAGAATAAATATAAGTAAGCTGTATAATTTACGCCTACTGTAGTACAGAAATCTAGTTCTAAATTTAACGTACCATAAACCTGCTTATAAGTTGAGTCCAGATGCAAACTGCACAGACCTAGATCCGTCATTGCATAATACATTGGCAGATCTGGGTCTCTGCAGTTTGATAGGAGTAATCGGTATATCAAACATAGACCCTGATCTGCAGGTGCATTATACTACAATAGATCAGGATCATTGTTGTTTGCAGTTTGACTAGACTTGTTAGTAAGTATATGTGATTAATTGACTTTGTCCAAATATTAAATAGTTTTAACTCCAAGACACTTCATTACTAATGTGATGTAACTGCAGTAAAAGCTGGTAATTTATTACTGTAAAAATGTATTAATAGAATGGTTATTTTGATGTCACATGTTGTCAGACTTGCGTGGTACATGTGGTCAGACTTGGGTGTCACATGAGGTCAGAATATATGAGAATGAATGAAAAAATTTCAAATTTCCTTTTCCTTAACTTTGATGGAGTTAAGTACAGATCTCATGGACTGATATAGTTCACATGCAGTCAGTCAGAAAACCTCAACTTGTTTGTGAGTACACTAAATTGTCAATTTCTTTCTAAGCTTCTTCAGACAGATTATCACAAATTGTTCTTAACAATGAGTTCCGATTTAGGCATAGATTTAGACAATAACTGAAACCAGCTTACTTAAATCTGATACTTGAGGGAGAAAGAGGAAAAAATGGTATCAAATTAGATAAAGGAAATAGAAAAAGTCACATAACAGTGATAAAGAATTTCAAATCAAAAGCACATTTCATTATTTCTTAACTCTTGCTTCACCTTATTGATAAGAAACAAGTGACAAATACCAAGGTGAATTTGGTGAAAGAGTAGTAAAAGAACTTATTTAGATACACTGATATTAAAAGTTTTTCCCCAGTACTGTCTCTGTTTACAGGAATTTATCCTGAGATTTATCAAGATAATTGTTTATAATATACTTCATTTTTCTTTGAGACTACCAAAGTTAGAAAAAAACGTTATCAATGCCTGGATTGCCATGATGTTTCTTTGCATTATTCAATTTAATTTTTATTCCAATTTATTTCATCAGTGGCTAATTAGTTCTGGGTAGACTTTATGTGGAAGCTTTAGTAATTTACACATTTTTCAATTCCCCTTGAATAAATATTTTTGTTTTAATTTTTTGCTATCTCTAAAAATATTATATTTGTTGTAACAAGTTTATCACTCCAAATCTTTGTCACTTCAACACAGATATGTGGGGAAGTAATGTCTCTTCAGGGGGCCCAGAGTGGTCAAGTGGTCTAAAGCGCTCTCCGTTACAGATCACTGCCATCTCACCTCTGTCTACATGGGTTTGAGTCTTGGATTCGGCCATTGTTGGTATGTGAGAAAGCTTGCCAGTAGCTTCTTGAGGGTTGGTGGTTCTTTCTGGGGTTTTCCTGGGTTCTTCCTCCACCATTAATACTGGCTGCCATGTATAGCCTATCGTGTGCTGAAAAATGGCGTTAAACCCCATAACAACAATAACAAAATGTCTCTTCAGACTGTAATTTGGTTAACACTTTTATACCAAATAATTTGAGAATTTGGAATCATAATTTTACAGGAACATCATCTTAGACAGGATTTCTTAGGTTTGAAGATTCAAAAGTAAGCTAAACAGAAACAAACTGCAGCACAGTTGTTTGTGATGCACCAGTCACTAATAGGAATAGTTTACATTCATTATTAGAATCTTGACATTGTCTTGATGTGGATAAATGACCAGTGAAAATAATAATACTATGCTAAGTAATAATAATAATAATAATAATAATATTAATAATAATAAAGAAGTGATTACTTTGAGGAAGGACTAGTATTGAATGCATATTTCAGCAAAATTCCGCTTTATCAGCCATATTCTCATCCCACTCGGCAAACCATTAAATGTTTCTGTAATGAGTCGGAACATCCCACTCATTTGGTAATTGCACAGTGTTAGATTCATTAATACAACCTGCATTTACTTAGGAAGTACCATTTGGTAATTGCACAATTTTAGATTCATTAATAGAACCTGCATTTATTTAGAAAGTACCATTTGGTAATTGCACAGTGTTAGATTTATTAATACAACCTGCATTTACTTAGGAAGTACCATTTGGTAATTGCACAATTTTAGATTCATTAATAGAACCTGCATTTATTTAGAAAGTACCATTTGGTAATTGCACAATGTTAGATTCATTAATCGAACCTGAATTTATTTAGAAAGTACCATTTGATGCTGAATGAGATAGCTTAAATTGTTGAGCAAACAAATCTTTCATTTTGAATTCCAGACTTCAATTACAGATCCCATTTCAGCTACAAGATTTTTTTCAGCACCCACCATAAATTATATGGAATTGATTGAGATGAATAATGTGAATTTTAATTTTTTAATAAATGTCTGTTTCAGACAACATTCATAAATGTGACTTTGGCATAATTTGTTAATTTTTTGTTGTACGATTTTCCTGTCTTGAGATAGTTGCACTTCATTTGTGAAGAACTGTTTCAGTGTACTCTGGCTACTTTAAGCTGGGCCAATGGTATTTCAGATTATTCTAATGTATAGTTAAATTTATGCCAACAAATGTAAGAGTAACAGCTGTTAGACTGAAATTGTTTAGTCTCTAGGCATTCTATGAAAACTGAAGATACTTCTTTCTCTGCAAGACTTGATAACCAACAGTGATAAGATTCTGAAAATGCTGTCAAAAATGTTACGTCTTTCACTACTCTAACATGCATGGATATTTTTATGAAATAGTTACAGAAACAGTTGGCTTTTTTATGCAGCGCTTTTAAGACACAGAGAAAATGAGAGCTGAGCTCCATTTTCAAGGACATACTGATGGAGCTAACCTGTGTGTCTATGAATCCTGTGACCTTTACATTACAACTCCGAACTTGTGAAGCTCTACCAATTAGTGAGCTACCATAGCAGTTAATTATCACATGTTGAATGTTATTCTAATAAGTCTAAAATAATTTTTCTTCTTTATATTACAAAGTCTGTCAGTCAGGCTGATTAGTAGAGTCTAATTTGTGTTGAAAGCACCATTTGTTTTTATGTTGATAGCTCATATGCTTGAAAAACAAATTTTTGATTGGGATTCCAGATTTCATCTTGAACCTCATTTCAACTGCAGTCAATCCTAAGTAATATGACCTGACTTAAATAGGAAACCGTATTTAACATGAATTAAATATTCACTTCCTGCGGTCTTTATGTCATCTCCATTTTTTCCCTTTGATTACTATCAATTGAATATTCACTTCCTGCAGTCTTTATGACATCTCCATTTTTTCCCTTTGATTACTATCAATTAAATAGTCACTTCCTGCGGTCTTTATGTCATCTCCATTTTTCCCCTTTGATTACTATCAATTAAATAGTCACTTCCTGTGGTCTTTATGTCATCTCCATTTTTTCCCTTTGATTACTATCAATTGCTTTGCTTGAAAATTTAACCTGATTAAGCAGAAGAATTTTTTTAATAAACTGGTCACAAATTAAGTCATAAACTTTACGTGCCTCGATAAGAGGGGGAAAAAAGTGAGTGGCTATCATGAATATTGCTCAAAACATCTGACAAAAGGCTTGCTCATGCTAAAAGATACACTTCAAACTATTCCTTAAATAAACTGCAAGCAAATGATTCACTTTCATAAACACTTTCTTTCTCCATTATAGCTCTTGACAAGAAAAAAAGAAACAAGAAAAAGATTTCCACCATGTTCTGTTTCAGGTTCTGCTTAGATGGTCTTGTGTTGAAAATTATGAGACCACTATAGAACATGCTTTTATAGAGAAATGACCTTATCTGAGACCAAAATAGTGTAACATTGTATTCCTCTCATGAGGGGCAGGAATGGCATTTAGATATGTATCCAGTTCTCAGATATTCTTTCACCCATTTGGGAAGAATGTTTTGCCTCATTCAGTTTTTGAAACTAACCTTGAATGGACTCTTTCCAGTTTTAGTGGATGCATCTTGAGTGGGCTGTTTACAGTTTGAGTGGATCAATATTTTTGTGCCCATCAGCACTCCATGATAAATTATATATATAGTTTATATGTAGTCACAGACTGAACCTGACCCTTTCCTGTGGTCAGACTGGTTTGTTCTCTTTGTTGCATAAAGATAACTGAAAACCAATCATTTCACTAAAACCTTCAATCAGTGATGAAAAATACAGTCCAATGCTAATATCAATTTATTTCCATGGTGAGAAGATGATTTGGAGAACATGATACATAATCTTTTTCAAATGTGATTATTCTAAGAAAAGGCAGAAAACATTTTTGGTTTTCTTGAATGGGTTTGAAAATTGAATCAGAACCACACAAATCTGTCCTCTAGGGGTGCAGATGGCTTTAACTCATTCCTTTTAATATCAGTAATACCATCCCTGTTGCTGTTGCATGACTGATACTATTATGGGTCAAAACAATACCCCAACAATATGGTAAACCAGAAGAAATCACCCCTGGGAAACCCTGTACTTTTGATATTTGTGCATAATTTGTCCCCTTTCTGTGAGGATGAGAGCAAGCTGCACCCTCTCTTTTCCACAGAGTGAGTCTCACATCCTCCCCTTGAGGAGGTGCAGGACTCTTTTTCATCAAGAAGAGCAGAGAGTTACACCCCCATAATGGAGGAGAAGCACCCTCTACTTGCACACAGCTCTCTACAGACTGAAGTTAGTGGCACTCAAACACGTACACACATCCCATAAGGGGGGAGCAGCACCTTTCCCGGGGACCTTGTATTGGTGATGGTATTGAGATCCTCAATGAGGGAAGAGCTCCGTTCTACAAGGATAGGGACCTGGATGAGTCCTCCCCTCTCTCCATGCTGCTGTTTCATCCCATGGGGGACTGGGAATTGGCTTACAGATGCCAGATTATCGAAGCACATCAGATTAGCATTCTGCCTTCCCTATTATCCTGATGAATCCATGCAGGGGTGTGTGGGTCCTTCCACTATAGGGAAGCTTGTGGCCCTTTCCTAAATGCATCCATGGACTTTTGGACCTTGGCTACATGGTAGTGAGCTTGTTGTTGCAGGCTGTGGTACTACATTGTCTTATGATGTTAGGTCTAAAAGTGGTAGTGGCATAGACCTTCTTCCCCAGATGCTTTAGGGGGCTGGTGGAGAGGTACCCTCTCCCACCTGCTGAGTCCAGTGCTAAGGACAGTCCATTAGCTCCTGCCTGACAAGAGAGGTACCCTCTCCCACCTGCTGAGTCCAGTGCTAAGGACAGTCCATTAGCTCCTGCCTGACAAGAGAGGTACCCTCTCCCACCTGCTGAGTCCAGTGCTAAGGACAGTCCATTAGCTCCTGCCTGACAAGAGAGGTACCCTCTCCCACCTGCTGAGTCCAGTGCTAAGGACAGTCCATTAGCTCCTGCCTGACAAGAGAGAGAGAGCAGGGTGATGATGTCCATTCTGTCATTGTTGATGTGCACAAGTTTGACACAGAACAGGCAGAGGTGGTACCCTGTCCCCTCAGGTCTCCTTCCTTCTCTCACCTATCTTGTCTATGGGGTCAGGCTTGGGGGAGTAATTTATTTTCAAGACTAGGGGGTAAGACCTTGGGATTTAATGGATTTTCTTTATTGCCAGCTAAGATCTTGGGGTTTAAAGTATTTTCTTGACCACCAGTTTAGGCCTGGGGGAGGATGTAAAGTATTTTCTTGACTACCAGTTTAAGCCTTGACTGAAACAGTTTAGGCTTGGGGGTGTAAAGCATTTTCTTGACTACAAGTATGGGCCTAGTGGTGTAAAGCATTTTCTTGACCCCTGTTTAGGCCCTGAGGTTTTAAGCATTTTCTTGACTACCAGTTTAGGCCTGGGGGGTTAAATCATTTCCTTGCCTACCAGTGTAGGCCTTAGGGGTTTAGCAGCAGGGGGGGCGAATCGGACATTTTGTCCAATCGTTATTTTGCTTAATTATTACTTTCTGCACTCAACGATCTAGTGTCGTCAGCGCCTGGTAAAAAAAAAACGACGTCGGTCCATCCTACACGATGGTGACGTCATTTGGTTTAATTAACACCTTCTGCGCGTCGATCCCCAGCGTCGTCAGCGTCCGGTAAGCACGTCGACGACCGCGTCGATGTCGTCGCCCCCTCTGCTGCTAAGTGGTTATTTACAATGAAAATTATTTACAACTAACCGAATATTTGGTCAAGTCCGATACGATATCGTGTCCGAGGATCATGTAAATTTATCGTTACGAATCCATGTGGGGTCGACTGAGCATGACTAAAAAAGTTTCGAAAAACATTGAAGTCCATGTCACCGCCGCACCATGTCTGCCAAATATTTCGTAGCGTGTGTGTATCAACGCCGTTGAATACAGCAAGAATATTACAGTTGTCTCTGATTACTTTTGGAATCTGAGTGTATCGTTGAGTGACATATATCACGTCGGTGTTTTTATGCCTGCCTCTGGAAAATATCCTAGCTGGGTTTTTTTGATTGTCTAACATAACATCATCGTACACGACTAGATTGTTAACGTCGCCATCAATATCATCAATACCCGGTGCATCATTGATATCCGTAATAAACTCAATAACATTTTTTTTAGCGATCGCTGATGCATTCTCGTTGAAATCTTTCAACACCTCGTAGCATCGTTGATCATCTACGCTAGGAGCAACCAAATACAACTTATCCCACTTCATCCATCTCATTATTAAATTGAGTAACAATTGCGTCTTGCCGGATCCAGATGGTCCGATGATAATCATCCGGATCGAGTTTGGTAACGCTGCAACATGCTTAACTGGTTCTCTTGTTTTAGTCGCCGAAAAATCAATTATATTCATATCTCTATACATAAATTATGGATCTATATTGTGTGAAGTGTAGAGTACGTACTGGCACAAATGATATGACAACCGCTACAACAAGAAATAACAGATCGGCCCTTACTGGCAAGTGTGTACAATGCGGTACAAAGAAATTTAGATTTATTTCTATTAGACCCGGAGATGTTTTAAAAAAAAGCGAGGAGGTGACATCGCAGCCAAATTGGCAAAACTCCCCGGAACACCGTGGGCAAAGTATCCAGGAGAAAAACACCTCCCAGGATATAACTACTGTGGCCCCGGAACACGATTAGATATCAGACTCGATGATCAAAATCAGCCCAAACCCGGTGAGTATCCAATAAACGCTATCGATAAGGCGTGTCATGCTCATGATGTTGCTTACAAAAGTAGCGATCTGCAACAGCGTCATATCGCGGATGTAAAATTAATTCACGCGCTAAATGCTATTCCTGATAAATCCGTCAAAGAAAAATTGGCCTCATGGTTGGTAAAATCGGCTATGAAAGGTAAATTAATGATTGGAAGCGGAGCTTCTCGCGCTGGTAATTGAAAACGATAGCGTTTATAATAACAACATGGAATCCATCTATTATTCTCCGAGAGGATACTGGAAGGGGAAGGCCGCAATTGGTAAGCTTGCAAGCGCTGCAAAGGTAACAAAGACCACTGCGGCTAATTGGTTATCCAAACAGGCTATATGGCAAATTTATTTACCACCGCCTAAACAAATCAACTTCTCTCGCTTTGATGTCGGCGTGCCTAATGAAGTTCATCAGGCTGATATACTATTTCTGCCGCATGACAACGGTTACAAATACGCGCTAACCGTAGTTGATGTTGCGAGTCGATACAAACAAGCGGAGCCGTTAAAAACAAAGTCGGCAACTGAAGTAGCCGCTGCGTTTGAAAGAATTTATCGAAGAGGCCCTCTGCGCTGGCCAAATCTATTACAAGTTGATCCCGGTAGTGAATTTCGCGGCGCTGTTTTATCAACGCTGAAACATCATAGCGTCGCGATACGACGAGGTCATACTGCGCTACATCGTGATCAGGCAATTGTTGAACGATTCAATCGGACTCTCGCTGAACGGTTATTTGGATATCAATACGCGAAGGAATTCATCCAAGAAAAACGATCTCGTGAATGGGTCAAAAGGTTGCCAGGCGTAATTGTAGCGTTAAATAACGAGATTACCCGAGTAATCAACATGAAGCCCAGCGACGCGATTAAATACGAGTATATACCCAAAAGATCAAAAATAAATAGCGTTTCCAAGCCGATTCTTGGCGATGTCACTGTTAGATATCTATATGAACCAGGAGAGCTTGAAGGCGGTAAAAAAAGAGCTACTGATCCTATTTGGAGTGTTACCACACATAACATATCAACGATAACACAATCAACTGGTAGACCACCGATCTATAGACTGGATTCAACTGCTCCTCAGCGCGGATTTACACGCGAGCAACTACAAGTGATACCTAACGATACTCAATTGCCCCCACGTGGTCTTAACTAGCGCCGTTGCGTCTATTGCACTCAAGACAGGTCAACCTCACATTGTTTTTGACATGACCGAGACTGTTATCGATCCTATCCACGGTAAATTGGCGAGTGTCTTTATCCGAATAACGCCAACTCATTATACAATTGCAACTCGCGCAGTGATTATTCTGTTGTTGTCGTAGCGAGATTATTAATTCGGCATCAATATCAAAACGCCGCTGTTTTTTTTTATCCTGTTGGCGGTAACCCGAGAGTTTTCTATCAATGACGCTTGCATCGATGGTGACTTTGTCGCCGGTTTCGTCAGTGACTCCGTCACCGGCTCCGTCAATAACAATTCTTCGAAGCTGATTTATCCTTCGTACTCTGGACACTGCAAGATAGACTAGATTTGACCATTCGATGCGATTATCAACTATCCAAACAATTGTGTCCGTGATGGTTAGTCCCTGCGAGGAATGTATTGTTGTTGCGTATCCTAGCGTCCACGGGGATTTATTAGCACGTAGCGCGTCCTCGACGACGCTGATATCAACGAGCACAATATCATTCAGCACAAGAATTTGTTTTTTTGTCCCCGACGCTGTCGGGGCTGGAATTTCAACTTCAATGTTCTGCCGCCGTGTGTCAGCGGGTCTATAACATAACGGCACTGGACGCGTTGGAAACTTTTCCTTATGCAACGTAAACAACCTCCGCTGAAGTGTGTCTCTGACTATCTTTCTACTCGCTACAATCAAATCGTTTGGTCTCCATGTTTCCCAGAATTCATTCAACGGCGTTTCCGGAATTACCTCGCGGATTATTTCACACTGAACTCTATCCGGCTGTAATCTGATTAATTTCTTAACCTCGCGCAGTTGTTCATCAAGTGCTCGGTAATCAGTATCGGTTTCTTCATAATAGTCCACAAAACCCTTTAACCAATCATGTGGACCCTCGCCGACAAATGGTGGTGGTTGGCCATGATCCCCACACATGATTACCGCTGTATTCGCGCGCAGCAACCACTCAAGAAACATTTGTAAAGTATCTAACGAAACAGTACATATCTCATCCCAGATGATAATGTCGGGAATAAATTTTTCACCCATTCGATCAGGAGTCCACTCACCGCCGCTGTATCGAAAAAAGCTGTGATAAGTAACGGCGTCAACATTTCGTTGTTTTATCTCTCGCGCTAGTCTATGGGTCGGTGTAAGCACGATTATACTTGCCCGCGTTCGAAATAATTCAATTGCCCGAGTCGTCTTTCCTGACCCGCCACAGCCTCTTAAATAAACCGTCTTGTGTCTACAAATTGGATCAGAACACGGTGGTGCATTAGACCATTCTGACAATTTATCACCGCATAGGTAATTGTTCTCAACGATGACATTTGCTGACGGGAAATAATCGCGTCGTATTTCTTCTTTAATTCTCCATGTACCCCAACTCTCGTCCGGACTAGTAAACTCGGTTACGTTTCCCTTATACTTTACGTCAATATAAAACGAATCAACTGCTACTCTAACCGCGGTATCGGGGAATCTATTTATCATCGAGAATAAATTGATAGCGGCATAACCCAGCATAGACGCCCTCAAATGCGGGTATGCTGGGCTGTCTCCATCGCTGTAGGTAACAACTGTACCCAACCTCGTTCCATTGGACAAGAAAGCTGTTTTGCAGTTCACGTATCTATTTTTTGCCACTGCGTCCTTGATTACGAAATCATATTCTGCGTCATCTATAATCAGCCGTGAGCAATATCGTTTGTAATCGCAGTTTTTTCCACCTTGTGTGAACTTACCAATTATTCTTCTACCGAGATCTTTTGCCTCGTGGTTTCGTTGGTTGAATATCCTCCTGGACCATTCGATGATATATTCCTCGTCGGCATCAATGTGTTTTCTGGACTCGTCAATTATGCTGTCTAGACGCTCCGGTTCTGGTAACCAGACTTCAGTCTGCGCCCGGTATGATATAATCGCGTCACTGACAATCAACGAAACTAGCATGCTACAATCAATCATATACCGTAGCAGCGCTATTGGCAGCCACTTCTTTTTCGCCATGTGTCTACCGATCCAAATATAGCAACAGCGATGAAGTCCTGCCGCGAACTCAAATGATACTACGCGAGCGAATCCGGTTAAATCAAAATCAGGCAGTGGTCCATTAATAGCAACACGAGTCATTTCATGTCTGGGGTGTCCAAATCGTTTGAAATACTCAGCGGCGGATCCATACCCGAGAAAACTCGCTGGATAACAGGCAACCATATCAACGGAAATCATAGCGTCGCGGCTGTATTCAGTGTTCCATAGTCCACCGTGATAGTATTCCAAACAACTGGATTGTACATCCGGTAGAAATTCCTTGCGCGTTGGTCTCCACGCATTTTTCCTTGCTGCAACATGAGCCGCAACCGATGGAATCGTAAAACAATTTGTTAGCAGTTGTTCATCATGCTCCTCAAATTCTATGGCGGTTTTTTTCATCCTGTTGTGAAATGCTTCAGTGCGATATAATTCACCGTTTGGCCTTACAAACTGATCAAAGGTATCCGCATCGTTTTCAGCGCTGCGAAGTAACCACACTGATACAGGGTCGTTTTTACACAAACAAGCAATAGCATCAAATAGTTTCCTCTCCGCGAGAAAACCGTCCTTGGAGAATTGTTCTCCCAGGAATTCTTCGGGTATATACTTTACTGTTCTATTCCGTGGAAATATTGTGATCACGGGCGTCCATGCGTGTTCGTTATGATCGATAATTTTGATTGGGGCTCCCTTTGATTTGTACTTTGATTCGTGTAATACTTCACCGGTTATCGTTGTAACGGTTATTGGAAATCTCAGCGATGTTTCTAATCTCGCTATGTCGCTGATGGTCGCTCCACGCTCTTTTACGGTTAGTTCCCACTGGTTGATTTTGCTACGTCGTAAATCAGTCAATTTGTTTCCTCGACATGCATTTGTAAAATGCTCTATTATTCGTTCTGCTACACAATTTATCCCCGTTGACTGTTTCATCGGTTTCAGTTTTCCGATATCAGGTTTCTTATTTAACGGGTATATTCCATAAACAACTGCTGTTTCAGGATACGCTCGTTCATAGTATGGTCTGTCAATTCCGGTTAACAACCCCGGCTTGGAGTCGCGGCTGACAGTGACTGTTTTCTTGTCGCTGAAAACTGGTTCAAATTTATCACGTATGATCCAATCGCCTGATTCCACCCGGACAATGAATTTTACTCTGAAGAAATACCTTTTACTGTCAAGTTGTGATATTATCATTGCTGCGCGGTTGTCGTTCATGGTAGCATCAACAACGCCATCAATTCGAAATGTTGACCAACTATGAGATGCACCATCACGCTTGAATTCATTGATACAATCGCGTATTTTACTCAACAGGGTTCTATCGTTTATTAACGCTTTTGGTGTGTCCTTGAGGACTCTATCGAGATTGAATTTAATATTTTTCCAGGGCTTAATTGCTGCCAATCTCTCGAACTCATCCATATAATTAAAACAAGTATTTAAATGAAAGAATATAGTATAATGAATCACTGCAAATGGTTGATGATTGGGTCGACAACCCCGTGCAATAAATCATGTAGAGGTGAATTCTGCGGATATCATTTACAAAGCGTTCGTAATGGTTCTCTTGGCCCCCTCCCGTGCTTGGTTTGTCACGTCGGTGTAAGAGGAAAATCGCAGTTGTGTATTAATTGTGGCGGAAAGCGATACAGGGAACTAAAACGCTATTATGACAAGCGAATTAAAAACGCCGTCATTGACCCCACCGCCGATTTCGTCATTAAAACCCCCCAAGACTACGTTGAAAGATTCATAATTAAACCAAATAATAAATTAGACAAGTAGTATTATTATACAAATGGACCAAGAATTTCAGCCGCATCCCCTGGTCGTCAATTACGAGGCATCTCGCGACGGCATTGTTAGAAATCGTAGACTGAAGAAGCCGGTTGGATGGAAAAATAATCAGGGGTATTTGATGTTTGGTGCCGGAAAAAAGAAGTATTATGTTCACAGGATTGTATTTGAAGCATTCAACGGATTAATCGAAAATGGGCTTGTGATTGATCATATTAATAATAATAAGACTGATAATTCTCTTACAAACTTGCAAGCTATCTCGCAAAGTCAGAATACCAAAAAAGGCCAAACCGGTAAATACCCAAAGAAAGCAAAACCCGTAAAGTCATTTGATACAACAACTCACGAGGAAAAAATATTTCAGTCGATGAATGAGGCAGGAAAATATTTTGACATTTATATCGCCTCAATACGATTTGTTGCAGAAGGAATACAGAATTCAGCGATCTCAAAAAAGACCGGGCATAGAATTCGATTTTCATATATAACAGAAATCAGCGAGTGATGAAGTCACCGGCGCCTATGGCGCTGACGAGGTCACGTCTAACGAATTATTAAACACCTTCGGAATTGATACACGGGGTTTCATTTTTTTTTATTAATATTTTTGATATTAGAAACAAGATGTTTTATAAGAATAATGAATATCGAAGACATCAATAATATATTAACTGAGATTTCAAAATTAAAAAATCAAGGAATTGAATTATCTGATGGTCTCGACAGTGAAAAAATATTATCCGATTATGAGATTATTAACGAACAGTCGAAACGGGGGCGTTTTACCCTGGCCCGCGAGTACTTTTTTATAAAACGATTACAACATACGATTAATGAAAACTTGTACCACAATGACGCAAATGCATTCATTGGACTATTTACTGCCGTTGAAATAATACGAAAAAAACTCGGACGTGTTTATGAACGACGCCGGGAGATTTCTAGTAAGATCAAAAACATTAGAAGGATTATAGACGAAAACTCCGGCGAGAAATTAGAAATTGCTTCGCAATTGCAATAATGGTAGGCGAATCACTTACTACTCGGCTAGCCAGAGAGCGGCTAGCAGCGCTTAAAAAGTTTATACCGTTACGAGACAGGGTCCGAGAACAACTTCAAACGCGGCAGCAACTACAAACCGATTTTACTGTTGGAAGCGAACAACTCTTTGCCCCGGTAACTAAAGCGACCAAAGATGTTACGGCGGCAACTGTACCCGTTCTTGGTGCGCTTGAAAAGATAGCGGCTCAGACCGAACAAACAAAAAGGTCTTTAGAAACACTTCCTGCAAAAATAGCGGCTGCTACAACACGGAGGCTGCCACCACTCGCTATAACCGAACCACAAGAACCCTATGTTACAATGGCCGATGAAGAAGAACTAGGTGCTACTGCGAAAGAACCAGAAGAAGAAATACCCGAAGAAACACCAGAAGAAGAAATACCGGAAGAAAAAGAGGGGAATATACCCCGTATTGTACTCAAGAAGAGCACAATAGATGAAATTAGAGGCTTCAGCAACAGGGAAGAATTAATTAATTTTGCTGCCAACAATTTTGCTAAGAGCATACGAGATAAGAAGCATATCAATAGCGGTTACGAGAAAAATATAAAGTCGTTAAAGGACTGGGCAAGAATAGTGTATTTAGCGAGTAAACATAAAGATGCATTACCACATCGTAGTAAATCCGATTACGACGCATTCCACAAGGAAGTTAAGAGTATAACACCAAAAAAAGGAAAAGGATACTCTGTTGGTAAAGAATCCTACGGCGTTACCTGTCCTGGCAGTGTTCTCAGTGATATATCACGGCTAGAGGTACTAATTGGAGGAAAACGAGCCGGAAATAACTCTCCGGAAATAATCAATGAAGCCGCTGATATTTGCAAGCGGTTATTTGCAGGCGGTATCATAGACATTAATACATATCGAACGCTCATAGACGAACTCGTGGATGATTAATTGGAAAACTGGTGTTTTTAATAAGGATGATCATACACTACAACCATGATAAACCAGTACTCGTCTACGTGGTAAACTCGCGATTGCCTATTTACCGCGCGTACTATGGAGATGGTCTCGGTAGCACCATTGCGGGGTTATTTACAAGAATGGCTCCAAAAGTAGCGCCGTTAGCCAAACAATTAGGAATGAAGGCTATTGATGTTATTCGTGATAAGGGAATTAGTGCTATTGGAGATGTTGCCGGAAAGGCGCTTTCAGCCGCGCGGGACAAACTAATGTCGTTGGTGAAATCCAAGAGAAAAAAACAGAAACCACCGGTAATGCCATCAACGACAGTGATGCCTGCAAATGTCAGTAAAGTAATAAATAACGCCGTGGAAGAAAAACTAGAGTCGTTGGCGACGACTCCGTCGTTGGCGACTTCGCCATCCGCCGATGCGGCAACCAACGCACTCATGAACGCGATAGCGGGGAGTGGTTTAAATTCAAAGAATTTACGACAAAAAAATCGCAATTGAAAACATCAACATGATAAATAATAAAATGTTTGCGCGTACCGCTGATCCCGCGTTTGATATGGACGCCCCAGTGCACAGGGATGATTCTGTTCGTGATTATCAATATTATTCTTATTATGCAGCGCAACCTGACCTACGATCGCGAATTGAACTTCAAGTCCAAGATACCAGTAAATATTTTTTGCCGTGTGAAGCGTTTATCGAAATCGAGGGAGAACTCGTGACAAATGCCGCCGATAATGCACCATACGCAGATGACCATCGTGTTCGAGTTGGCTTCGTCAACAACGGTATCATGGCGTTATTTGAGAGCGCCAGATATCTTATTGACGGGCGAGAAATTGAATCAATAGAACGCGAGGTTGATGTTGCAACGACGATAATTGGGTTGGCGAGATACTCGGATGATTATACAAGATCGGCGGGGCCATCTATGATGTTTTCGAAGGACACCACCAATAACGCTGACCATATTCAGTACGTTAACGTGCTGGCGGAAAGAGATACCGCAGTTGACCCACAGGCTGAAGCAGCCAATCCAGACCGCAGAGCAAGACCAGGCGCTAATTTCAATATTATAAAAAGCACCAACAATGATTACAATCTAGGATTCGCAGCACGAGTAGGAATGTTGCAAGGACCACGCCGACAGTTTTCATGCGCGATTCCACTCCATCACATATTTGGATTCTGCAGAAATGTCAGAAAAGTTGTCTATGGGGCTAAGCATACAATCGCGCTGACGCGAAGGGGCGATGATAACAATGCAATATGGCGTGCTGCTGGCGTCACTGCCGGTAAAGTCGTTTTAACTAAAATGGCATTGTGGATGCCGGTGCTGACTCCATCAGTTACCACGGAAGCACGATTGTTAGCATTTATGGAACAGGGAGGGAAATCGTTGTTGAGTTGGCTAGCGGTAACAACTGATGCTAAAGAGGATAACGTCGCCGATACGTTTACATGGCACCTGGCGTCAAAACAGGGTGTTTCAGCCCCGCGTCATATATTCATAGCGCTGCAGAATAGGGAACGATTGGGTAGTCAAGAACGCAGCCATATGATATTTGATCAATTAGGAGTCAGGGATGTTTCGCTGAGAATAAACGGACAACAGGAACCATCCGAGGATATACAGCTTAATTACGGCGACAACCATATCGCACGTGTGTATCATCGATTGCTGTCGTATATGGGTCGTGATCAAAACGTCGACACTGGTTTGCAAATATCACAACTTGATTTTAAAAACCTGTATCCGATTTATTACTTTTCGTTGGAACATCTTGATTTAACGAGACAATCCGTCGTTGATATACACTTCAGAGCTCGTATAGCCCCGGGTGGTGTTAATTATAGAGCGGTTGCTGTCATTCTCAGCGATAAATCAATGCTGTTGGAAGGTGTTGGTGGACGAATGAGAATCGTTGATGCACCAGTGGAAAACATGTAATTGAAAGCACAAAACGCGTTTACAATAAAATGTCGTATAGTGTCGTCAGTGTAGAGTTGACTGATGGTCAAGTCAAGAAATTACGATCAAAGTCGGCTAAGCAATGCGGAACCACAATAACGCTGAAGCCGTCACAGATGGCGGGTGGTAATCATAAGATATCGTTGACGGCGCGTCAAATAAAACATTTCAATAATGCGATGAAGAATAAAAAGGGTGTTCAAATAGATTTTTCAGCCGCAGCGATTAAAAACATGGAAAAGACCGGTGGGATATTTCCGCTGTTAGCTGCGATTCCGGCATTGATTGCCGCGGCCGCACCAGCAGTGGCTAAGGCGGCGGCGTTAGGAGCCGTTGGTACCGCGGCGGGGATGGCATTAAAGAAGGCAACCGGGAAAGGCTACAAAAAAAAACGACCCGTGGCCGGAAAGGGTCTAAGACTACCGGGAACCCCGTATTCATGGTACTCGGGAAAGGGTCTAAGACTACCGGGAACCGTTTATTGACTTGGGAGTCAATGACTCCTGAGTCTATGACTCCCATGTCTAATTTTGATTTAATAGACGCCGCAAACGCGCAAGCGATAAAAAACTTCAGAGGTGTTTTTATGAGGGATCAATTACCGGCGGCACCAAGGAATATTGAAACCGGTATAATTAACCTCGATGGGTCCTCCGGAGCGGGAACTCATTGGGTTGCGTACGCGATTGATCCGCGTGCAATCGTCTATTTTGATTCATACGGGTTAGCCCCGCCGAAAGAGTTCATGCGGTATGTCCGGGCGTGTTCAGCCCGGGCGTGTTCAGCCCGGGTTTTTTATTCCACGCTGCCAACACAGCGATTAAGTGACCCACCGATATGTGGCCGCGAGGTATTGAACGTACTTGCGGCGATTTCATCATCGCGGAAACCACCTCATATGGTTGTAAACGAATATACTAGTGGGGTCGTAGAAGCTCAACGGATTTTAGAGAATAACATTTACAATAACGATGATTGATATCTGGGGGCGACCGGTTTCGGCGCTAAAAGAATCCACGGAAACGGCCGCCGCCGACATAAAAAAACTAATTGAGGATGAAATCGCTGATATGTTGAATCTAACAAGTGTTGACCCGGGCGAAATAGTTGTATTTCAAGACCGCCAGGGTAAATTGAAATCCAGTAATGTGTCGCTGAATGACGTTTTAATACGACAGCGTGATGCCGCCGATGGCACCATAGCGTTGTATACCGGCGACGGACTACTCAAACCGGGTAGACATATATTTCAGATAGAGAATACGATAGAATTAATCCAAGACGGTGTTATAAGGTTGAATAGATCAATAATCGAACTCGAAGGGCATGTGAAAACAACTATCGATAGATTTTTTGGGTACCCGATAGTATTCGAACCAAATCTTGCAACAATAAAAAATACTATTTTGGAGTTTACGACGCTGTCGGGCCAATTTTACACGTTACGAAAAAATGTTAACAGGATCGATGACAACTTTGATAAATTCCTTGGTAAAAAAAATACCAAGCCGGATGAAATCACAATAACTATAAATGATATCACTGCGTATGGACAGGAAATAGAAACAATCAAAACTGATGTTGCAACAAACAAAAAGGGTGTAGACGCGCATGAACGGGAAATAGAAATAATCGGCGCTAATGTTGCAACGATCATAAATAATGTAGACTCGCATGGACGGAAAATAGAAACAATCAAAACTGATGTTACAACGATCATAAATAATATGGACACGCATACACAGGAAATAGGAACAATCAAAACTGATGTTGAAGCGAACAAAAAAAATGTAGACGCGTATTGGCGGGGAATAGGATTAATCAAAACTGATGTTGCAGCGAACAAAAAAGGTATAGACGTGCATACATATGAAATAGGAACAATCAAACTTGATGTTGCAGCGAACAAAAAAAGTATAACCGAGAATACACGGGAAATAGAAACAATCAAAACTAATGTTGCAGCGAACAAAAAAGATGTGGACACGCATATACAGGAAATAGGAACGATTAAAACTGATGTTGAAGCGATTAAAGACGGACTACCGAGAGTAGCAGAGCAATTCGAAAAAATAAAAATCCCTCATGAGAACATCATCAACACAGTATACACAATTCGGCATGGATCATTCGATTGGACTCCTACACAGAATACAGTAAATATCACCGCAACTGTTAAGGGTATTTATCGACTGACACTGGTTTCAATGATGCAGTTTAATATATTATCGTCGAGTTCATCCGGGTTTAACAATACAATATCAACAATTATAGACAAGAACGCAACTGAACAGTTTACAATTTATGCCGTTGATAGAAATCTAGCCCGGGCAAACATTACATGGTATGTGGAATTTGTAGCGAATCTAAGTAATTAAAAACACTAGCTCTTTTAAAATAAAAATGACCACCAAGGAAATTGAATCAGAGGTATCACCGACGTCACATCAATATCGATTCGATACCGCAAAAGAATTTTCCGCGAATTTGAAAACGCTTTCCGAACAATACCGTGTAAAAATAAAAAAATACCGTCGTAAAATAACCGCCATCGACGCGGTCGTGTACTCGGTGTCGGGTATAGTAGCTGGCGCCGGTGTTATTTTATCCACGGTGACCACGATAACCCCGATCGCTGTTCCAATCGCTGTCTCCGCAATGACAACAGTTGCTGGAGTTGCCAACGCAATCACTAGGAAGATATCATCGTGTTTTCAGAAAAAACTCAACGAGTATACAGTAAAACATCAAATAGTATCCGACGCATACTCGAAATTATCCGGGTTGATCTCGTTATCGATTGATAATTTGTTCGTATCCGATGTTGAATTCTCCACGATGGTCCAGTTGTATAGCTCCGCGATGTCAAAAATCGAGGATTTTCAACTGGAAGCCGGAACCACCTGGTTGCTGAAATTAGACACTAAAAACAACGAATAATAATAATGTCGCTGAACCCCGAAGGGTCTCAATTACTTCAGCGGATCGCGGAGAACACCACTCCGGTACAAACAAGTATGATATCGATAACATCAACGAAACCCGAATTCAGTGTGAACTTCCCATCACCGGTTCCAGTAAAGGAAATAGCGCTGGCAAAATTGCGAGTATATCACAGTTGGCCTAATATCCGAGCGGACGCATTTAACGGACAACAACCTAATAACTCGCTGGTTTTTGCACGGACAAATAAACCCGATGGGACCCCAAACTGGGAGGAGGTTACAATACCAACTGGGTCATACCAAATAGAGCAAATCAATAAAGAATTTCAACGCAGGATAAAATCGATCACAGGAAAGGAATCAAAAATCGCTATTACGGTTCATGAACCGACGTTATCGTCGACGATTGAAATAAGCACACCGGGGTATATGGTTGATATTTATAACAGTTCAATAAGAACCATACTAGGATGGCCTGAGAATCCACCCGCGGACACCCCCCCATCAACTATCCTCAGACACGATAACGGAGATGGTGGTAGGCATATTGCTCCATACAACGTAAATATCGCATCAGTGATAGCGATCAATCTAGTGTGTGATGTTATCGAAGGGAGTTATCAGGTGGATACCAAGCAATCAAATCAAGCTCAACAGGGGTATATCCTTTATTCGTTTTCACCAACAGCCCCTCCGGGATTTTTAATCGTTGAGAGTCCGATTAATCCGGTCTATATGCGATGCCATGATCGGTTTTTAACGAGAATTAATTTCAGAATTACCGATCAGTCAAATAACCTAATTGATCTGCAAGAGGAGGAGTTAGTGATCACTCTGTTTGTAAGATCATAGCAGCAGGGGGGGCGACGACATCGACGCGGTCGTCGATGTGCTTACCGGACGCTGACGACGCTGGGGATCGGCGCGCAGAAGGTGTTAATTAAACCAAATGACGTCACCATCGTGTAGGATGGACCGACGTCGTCGTTTTTTTTTACCAGGCGCTGACGACACTAGATCGTTGAGTTGCAGAAAGTAATAATTAAGCAAAATAACGATTGGACAAAATGTCCGATTCGCCCCCCCTGCTGCTGGTTTAAAGCATTTTCTTGACTACAAGTATGGGCCTAGTGGTGTAAAGCATTTTCTTGACTACCAGTTTATAGGCTTGGTGATTTTAAAGTATTTTTATGCACAAAATCAGACTAAACAAAATGTTTTGTCATCTGATTGGCTAACATTAGATCAGTGACCATTCAGATGGCAGAATTTTGAGTAGAGTCTAAACTTGATCATTTTGTATAACCACTACTTTAATATGACCACACAGAAACACTTAGTTTTGTATTCAGCTTAAAACTAGATGAACTTCAATTTTGCTAGTTAATTTTGACTTAATGCATATTACAAACTGAACTATAATTTATGAGCTTTACAAATTGACTTGAAATGTGAGAGATGGTTGCATCTTCACTGGAGTAGATTACAAATCAAACTCTTGAGTTTGTATGTAAACATGTAGACTTTGCATATGAAGTTGTGCACAAAGATTAATTGAGCAGAAAGTAACATTTATTACATTAAGTACAACATTTATCATACTAATTGTTTGCAAGAATCATGATCTTTTTAAAAACAAAAATCAACAATTCCAAACAAATGTTTTACAATACTGCAAAATTAGTAATGTTGGCATACACTGCTGAAGGTGAGAGGAGTGCATTAAGAGGGTTAACTAGCCCCCAATTAACACCAACAATTTCTACTCTGAGCATTCATGGTGGATATTACATCATAGATTAAAGATTGTGTAAAAGAAGATGGAATCTCAAAATTTTGCAGCATCTGATAACAAATTCGGACCTACATCACTCAGTGACTGAAATGTACAAAGCATTATCTTCTTAAAAATGAAACATTCTCACGGTTTTAGGAATTGTATTGAAATATGACCTTAAAAACTGTAATTATACTCACTGTTTTAGGAATTGTATTGAAATATGACCTTAAAAACTGTAATTATACTCACTGTTTTAGGAATTGTATTGAAAAGATGACCTCAAAAACTAATTATACTCACTGTTTTAGGAATTGTATTGAAATATGACCTTAAAAACTGTAATTATACTCACTGTTTTAGGAATTGTATTGAAATATGACCTCAAAAACTGTAATTATACTCACTGTTTTAGGAATTGTATTGAAATATGACCTTAAAAACTGTAATTATACTCACTGTTTTAGGAATTGTATTGAAATATGACCTCAAAAACTGTAATTATACTCACTGTTTTAGGAATTGTATTGAAATATGACCTTAAAAACTGTAATTATACTCACTGTTTTAGGAATTGTATTGAAATATGACCTCAAAAACTGTAATTATACTCACGGTTTTAGGAATTGTATTGAAATATGACCTTAAAAACTGTAATTATACTCACTGTTTTAGGAATTGTATTGAAATATGACCTCAAAAACTGTAATTATACTCACTGTTTTAGGAATTGTATTGAAATATGACCTCAAAAACAGTAATTATACTCACTGTTTTAGGAATTGTATTGAAAAGATGACCTCAAAAACTGTAATTATACTCACTGTTTTAGGAATTGTATTGAAAAGATGACCTCAAAAACTGTAATTATACTCACTGTTTTAGGAATTGTATTGAAATATGACCTCAAAAACAGTAATTATACTCACTGTTTTAGGAATTGTATTGAAAAGATGACCTCAAAAACTGTAATTATACTCACTGTTTTAGGAATTGTATTGAAAAGATGACCTCAAAAACTGTAATTATACTCACTGTTTTAGGAATTGTATTGAAAAGATGACCTCAAAAACTGTAATTATACTCACTGTTTTAGGAATTGTATTGAAAAGATGACCTCAAAAACTGTAATTATACTCACTGTTTTAGGAATTGTATTGAAAAGATGACCTCAAAAACTGTAATTATACTCACTGTTTTAGGAATTGTATTGAAATATGACCTCAAAAACAGTAATTATACTCACTGTTTTAGGAATTGTATTGAAAAGATGACCTCAAAAACTGTAATTATACTCACTGTTTTAGGAATTGTATTGAAATATGACCTCAAAAACAGTAATTATACTCACTGTTTTAGGAATTGTATTGAAAAGATGACCTCAAAAACTGTAATTATACTCACTGTTTTAGGAATTGTATTGAAAAGATGACCTCAAAAACTGTAATTATACTCACTGTTTTAGGAATTGTATTGAAAAGATGACCTCAAAAACTGTAATTATACTCACTGTTTTAGGAATTGTATTGAAATATGACCTCAAAAACAGTAATTATACTCACTGTTTTAGGAATTGTATTGAAAAGATGACCTCAAAAACTGTAATTATACTCACTGTTTTAGGAATTGTATTGAAATATGACCTCAAAAACAGTAATTATACTCACTGTTTTAGGAATTGTATTGAAAAGATGACCTCAAAAACTGTAATTATACTCACTGTTTTAGGAATTGTATTGAAAAGATGACCTCAAAAACTGTAATTATACTCACTGTTTTAGGAATTGTATTGAAATATGACCTCAAAAACAGTAATTATACTCACTGTTTTAGGAATTGTATTGAAAAGATGACCTCAAAAACTGTAATTATACTCACTGTTTTAGGAATTGTATTGAAAAGATGACCTCAAAAACTGTAATTATACTCACTGTTTTAGGAATTGTATTGAAAAGATGACCTCAAAAACTGTAATTATACTCACTGTTTTAGGAATTGTATTGAAAAGATGACCTCAAAAACTGTAATTATACTCACTGTTTTAGGAATTGTATTGAAAAGATGACCTCAAAAACTGTAATTATACTCACTGTTTTAGGAATTGTATTGAAATATGACCTCAAAAACTGTAATTATACTCACTGTTTTAGGAATTGTATTGAAAAGATGACCTCAAAAACTGTAATTATACTCACTGTTTTAGGAATTGTATTGAAAAGATGACCTCAAAAACTGTAATTATACTCACTGTTTTAGGAATTGTATTGAAAAGATGACCTCAAAAACTGTAATTATACTCACTGTTTTAGGAATTGTATTGAAATATGACCTCAAAAACTGTAATACAGTTAGTTGAATGATGGTAATTGTATAGAAAATACAAATGGCAAGTGATTTTAAAGTGCACCTTCAGAAACCTATAAAGCATTAATGGCAGGTGATTTTTATAATTGGTTTAGGCTTTATAATTTGAAGGTAATATATAGCACACAAAAAATATAGGAGTAAAAGGTAGAAAGACAGGATAAAGATAAACAGTTGAGTTCTTCATTTAAAAGCTGAAGTAAATATTGAATTGACAAAATCTTATTTTTATTTTCTGTTCAATTATGTACATTTTGGAAAGTTATGTTCTACATGTACCAGCTTTATTCTCTTGTGCTGTTGTAAAATAATATATTTTTAAAATACAGTCCAAGTTCAAAAGTAAGCTTTGATAGCACTGGTATGTATATGATTTGTTTAAATCAATTCATATGATATGCAAGTTTTCAGATTGTTAACAATTTCATTAGAACAGTGTTCTATTTCAACAGCTTCTTAAAATTTTACTAAATTTGACAATAGCCATTGTGTCATTGAGGCATTTCAGATTTATAAAAATGATATCAATCTGCCATCACATCTGGCCACATTAATAAAACTTTTAAATATTTTAACAACTTTATCTCAGAAGACCACTTGACAGACTTAGACCAACTTGGACAGACTTAGACCAACTTTGATGGACTTAGACCACTGACAGACTTAGACCAAGTTTGACAGACTTAGACCAACTTGGACAGACTTAGACCAGCTTTGACAGACTTAGACCACTTGACAGACTTAGACCAACTTTGACAGAAACAGTCAGGTATCAAGGACTTAAAATACTGAATTGCAGTTTTTAACTTTGGTCAAAAATATACCAAAATTCAATAAAATTGGTCTGTATGAAATAATGATTTAATTGTACAAATGAAATTGTGATTTAATTGTACAAATGAAATAATGATTTACTTGTAAATATGTATCTAGCAAGGTCACCTGCATTAAAATCTCCAGATATTTCATTAAAATGTGTTTTTTTTTTAAAATGAAGTGTAACTTATTTCAATATTTTTATTAAAAAAATGGACAGTGCAGTGTAATCTATGCTGTTTTGTTGAAAATGCAGTGTAACCTATGTCAGTATTTTCAAACAGAAAATGCAGTGTAACATGCTGATTTTTAAAAAAATATAGAAAATAGTGTAACCTGTGCTGATTTTTTAAGATGCAGTGTAACCAATGCTGATTTGTTTTAAAATAGAAAATGCAGTGTAACCTGTGCAGATTTTTTTTAATACTGTGTAACCAATGCTGATTTGTTTTAAAAAAGAAAATGCAGTGTAATCTATTTCTTGTAGATATTTCGTCCAGATTAATGCCAAACATAAGTAAGATAGTGTTGATGGATTTGGACTTATAAGGAATGCATACACTGCATTTTCACTCTTATTCCTACCAGATACACATCGTTTTTACACTTATTCCTACTAGATACACTGCATTTTCACTCTTAATCCTACCAGATACACTGAATTTTCACTTATTCCTACTAGATACACTGCATTTTCACTATTATTCCTACCAGATACACTGAATTTTCACTTATTCCTACTAGATACAATGCATTTTCACTCTTGTTCTTACTAGATACAATGCATTTTCACTCTTACCCTTGCTAGATACACTGCATTTTCACTCTTATTCCTACCAGATACACTGAATTTTCACTTATTCCTACCAGATACCTTGCATTTTCACTTATTCCTACCAGATACACTGCATGTTCACTCCGATTCCTACCAGATACACATCATTTTCACTTTTGTTCCTACTCGATTCACTGTTATTTCACTCTTATTCCTACCAGAGGCACTGCATTTTCACTCTTATTCCTACTAGATACACTGCATTTTCACTCTTATTCCTACTAGATTCACTGCATTTTCACTCTTATTCCTACTAGATTCACTGCAATTTCACTCTTATTCCTACCAGATACACATCATTTTCACTTTTGTTCCTACTAGATTCACTGCTATTTCACACGTATTCCTACTTGATACACTGCATTTTCACTTTTGTTCCTACTTGATACACTGCATTTTCACTTTTGTTCCTACTCGATTCACTGCAATTTCACACTTATTCCTACTAGATACACTGCATTTTCACTCTTATTCCTACTAGACACACTGCATTTTCACTCTTATTCCTATTAGATACACTGCATTTTCACTTTTGTTCCTACTTGATTCACTGCAATTTCACACTTATTCCTACTAGATACACTGCATTTTCACTCTTATTCCTACTAGACACACTGCATTTTCACTCTTATTCCTATTAGATACACTGCATTTTCACTTTTGTTCCTACTTGATTCACTGCAATTTCACACTTATTCCTACTAGATACACTGCATTTTCACTCTTACTAGATACACTGCATTTTCACTCTTAATCCTACTAGATACACTGCATTTTCACTCTTAATCCTACTAGATACACTGCATTTTCACTTATTACTACTAGATACACTGCATTTTCACTCTTATTCCTACTAGATACACTGCATTTTCACTCTTACTAGATACACTGCATTTTCACTCTTAATCCTACTAGATACACTGCATTTTCACTTATTACTACTAGATACACTGCATTTTCACTCTTATTTCTACTAGATACACTGCATTTTCACCCTTATTCTTACTAGATACACTGCATTTTCACTCTTATTCTTACTAGATACACTGCATTTTCATTCTTATTCCTACTAGATACACTGCATTTTCACTCTTAATCCTACTAGATACACTGCATTTTCACTCTTATTCTTACTAGATACACTGCATTTTCACACTTATTCCTTCTAGATACACTACATTTTCACACTTATTCCTACTAGATACATTGCATTTTCACTCTTATTCTTACTGGCTACACTGTATTTTCACTCTTATTCCTACTAGCTACACTGCATTTTCACTCTTATTCCTTCTAGATGCACTGCATTCTCACTCGTATTCCTACTATATACACTGCATTTTCACTCTTAATCCTACTAGATACACTGCATTTTCACTCTTATTTCTACTAGAAGACAGATACTTTCCTAATAGAATCTGCAAAGTCAACAATAAAGAAATGTCCAGAAGCTCATTGCTTTTATACGACACTTACAAGTTAATGCAGTTGGTAAATTCCTAATTATATGATTTTCTTTCCTTGCCTTGTTTATGTATTTGGTATCAGAAGTGGCATCTTAGGAGCATGTTAATGCAAACAAATTCTGATGGAATGCAGATTTGACAGGTGTGAGAAGAGAAGATAGTTAGGAACTGAATATGAAATCAGGTGAAAATATTTGTGCTAATTCCAATAAACATTACAAATCATTATGGAGACACATTGTGACTTAAATGGTATTTAGATCGCACCATCCCAAATTTTTAACAAATACATTTATCTTAGTATTTTTTATCATTAGTGTCAGAAAATGGGAAGATAATTGTGAAAATACATTATTAAAGTACCATAAAAACTCCTCTCCACCTGCAAAGGTTCATTTGTCTACATTGTTCCACATCAACCCTTGGTATATGGTACTGCAGTGTATACTCAATTAGTATTTGAACTGCAAACAGCACAGTCCCAAATCTGACATCACGTAAAGTGCCATCAGATTGGATCTGTGAAGTTTGTTAGGAGTAATCATTTGTACAAACAACATAGAAACTGCACCAAAAAGTTTCTATGCTGTTTGCTGTTGGACTCGTAACTGAGTGTATACCGTATTTGAATTAGTATCTAACTCACCTGATTGCAGCTGATGAGTGTTCGTTACATTTGCCTAGAATGGTATTGGGAGTAATTGTAACTGCCTTTCTAGGCAACAAACATGCCAGTTCCTGAATTTTAAAATGTTCATACTAGAGTTTTCTTTCAAGTCAGTGTAAGTCAGCATGATATTTACCATAACATGGACACTAGTGAGATTTCCCTAAGTGAGAGGGATATTAGAAAATACTGAAAAATAACTTCAGTTTTATTTTTTTTAAATTTTTCTATTAATTATTTGAAGAATTCCTTATATTGGAGGAAGTTTTTGTATTTCCCTGACAACTCTCCTTACAGCTGAATTCAGTATATTATGACATAATTGTAAATCACAATATTTGATGAATATTTGATGAATATTTGATGCAAATTCCATTGTTTTCAACTAAGCAGTAAGGAAAGATATTCAAAAATCTAAACATAAAAAGGAAATTTTGATGTTTAGAGAAACCAGAACCAATTCACACAAAGAAAACCTGCAGGGGGGTGGGTGGGGTGGAATAGGCCAGTTTATGAAAGTTTTACTGTTTGATATGATTTGGCAATTGTATTACTTTAGCTTCTTGATATCTATACTTTAATACCTACTGAAAAAAATATATTTCTCTCAATTAGAAACCTTTGAAATCAGACAGGTAACTGTTCATTTCAGATCATTACTGAGTAGATACTGTCCTTAGAAAATCAGGGCTAGATGTATTTATTGCCAAGAATAAAGTATTCATAGACATGATGTACAATTCATTACTTTCAGTGTCAGTGAGTCAGAGAACTGTTCAGTCAACAAGTCAAATATAAAGGATTCATTGCATTCAGGCAAATACATTAGCAGTAGCTGTAAACTGGACAAAGAACCTTTGTTGATGTAATGAAAGGGAACAGAAATAGGAGGGCATCTGCAGATGCAAAGCTCAGCTGCTCCTTTGAATCATTTGCTAAATATAATTTTATGTTTTTATTGCATGATCTAATGTGGTAAGGATAGTGAATTTTATGGGAAGGGAAAATGGAACCCCAAAAGGGTACATGTGCGTATATTAAATCTTTTGAGATTGAGTTTTAGGAAAGATTTTTTAACAATTGATTTTTGAAAGGTCACTTTGATTCACTTTGAGTCAGCTAGTAAAAAAGGGCTTTTACTTTTCAAAGATAACTTTGATTAACTGCAAATCAGTTAGTTAAAAGGGCATTACTTTGGAAAGGTCACATTGATTGTGAGTAGAAACTCAGATTCAAGCTCAGTGTTTTGCGACCTTTGTTTTTGGTGTAGGTTTTCAGTGCGTAACGACTGCTCTGGCTGCCTAGTGTTTAGAGCGTCCGCCTTGGATGTGGGAGGTCGTGGGTTCAATCCCCAGCCGAGTCATACCAAAGACTTACAAAAATGGTACTAACAGCTGCCTTGCTTGGTGCTCAGCATTGAGAGGTTAGTGTTAGGACTGGTCGGTCTGGTGTTAAGATAATGTGACTGGGCGGGACATCATGCTACATGTCTACAGCATGATGCCCCAGTGCTAGATATCATGATAAACTGCCACACTGCAGACATTGTAGCCATATGACTGAAAAATTGTTAAATCTAAGTTAAAAATCCAAATCACACACGCACAGAGTGCATAATGATGCATGCCAAAATATGTTGTATACGTAGGACAGTAGTTATTCCATAAGGTCAGGGATGAATGAATTTGTCAAAATGTAGTTAGTATGCATATTATTAAACAAAGATATATTCAGTAAATATTTGACAAAATTGGTAAAATTGGTTATGTACTTTTTATCAGATAAATATGGTGTGTGATAATAATAGTAATATTGGTCACTTTAATGTTACAGTAATATGGTGTGTGATAATAGTAATATTGATCACATTAATGCTATAGCAGTATGGTGTGTGATGATAGTAATACTGATCACATTAATGCTATAGCAATATGGTGTGTGATAATAGTAATACTGATCACATTAATGTTATAACAGTAGGGTGTGTGATAATAGTAATATTGATCACATTAATGCTATAGCAATATGATGTGTGATAATAGCAATATTGATCATATTAACACTATAGTAATATGGTGTGTGATAATAGTAATATTGATCACATTAATGTTACAGTGATATGGTGTGTGATAATAGTAATACTGATCACATTAATGTTATAGCAATATGGTGTGTGATAATAGTAATACTGATCACATTAATGCTATAGCAATATGGTGTGTGATAATAGCAATATTGATCATATTAACACTAAAGTAATATGGTGTGTGATAATAGTAGTATTGATCACATTAATGTTACAGTGATATGGTGTGTGATAATAGCAATACTGATCACATTAATGCTATAGCAATATGGTGTGTGATAATAGTAATACTGATCACATTAATGTTACAGTGATATGGTGTGTGATAATAGTAATACTGATCACATTAATGCTATAGCAATATGGTGTGTGATAATAGCAATATTGATCATATTAACACTACAGTAATATGGTGTGTGATAATAGTAGTATTGATCACATTAATGTTACAGTGATATGGTGTGTGATAATAGTAATACTGATCACATTAATGCTATAGCAATATGGTGTATGATAATAGTAATCCTGATCAAATTAATGCTATAGCAATATGGTGTGTGATAATAGCAATATTGATCATATTAACACTATAGTAATATGGTGTGTGATAATAGTAATATTGATCACATTAATGTTACAGTGATATGGTGTGTAATAATAGTAATACTGATCACATTAATGCTATAGCAATATGGTGTGTGATAATAGTAATACTGATCACATTAATGTTATAACATTAGGGTGTGTAATAATAGCAATATTGATCACATTAATGTTACAGTGATATGGTGTGTGATAATAGTAATACTGATCACATTAATGTTATACCATTAGGGTGTGTATTAATAGTAATATTGATCATATTAACACTACAGTAATATGGTGTGTGATAATAGTAGTATTGATCACATTAATGTTACAGTGATATGGTGTGTGATAATAGTAATACTGATCACATTAATGCTATAGCAATATGGTGTGTGATAATAGTAATACTGATCACATTAATGCTAAAGCAATATGGTGTGTGATAATAGTAATATTGATCACATTAATGTTACAGTGATATGGTGTGTGATAATAGTAATACTGATCACATTAATGCTATAGCAATATGGTGTGATAATAGTAATATTGATAATATTAACACTACAGTATTTATGTGTGTGATATTAGTAATATTGATCATATTAACGCTATAGTAATATGTTGTGTTATATTAGTACTTATAACATCTTTAATGCTATAGGAGCTGCTGATGAAAACCCACCAGAAAGGAATAATTTCTTCTTTCAGTCACTATCAATACTCATGCCAACTGTTTTCATATCCATCAATATAGTTTCTGAGTCATCCTGTTAAACATAGAAAAATAGTGCAAATTCAAAGTGCCCATTAAAAACAAAATAAACAAAAATCAGTTTTATCTCTTGTGTTCATGTTTGAGGTATGGCAGTTTCCAGGTTGTTTCTTGCAGCTATATGATTGCTAGCTCATGCTTATTTTAAAGCAAATATTTTGGCAGCTGGGAATATTTTAATGTCACTTTATATCAAAAATTCAGTATTTAACAGTGGAATCTTGGCTAGAAGTAGGATATTATTTGACATAGGAAGGTAATTTAAATTTTAAAAAATCATCATTGGAAGTGCATTTGGTTGGCAGTACAATAAATATATGAAGAAATATTTCACAAATTGGACATAATATGTGTTGGGAACCTGACCAATAATTAATTTGCACAAATGAGGTACAGTATTGATTGGGAACCAGGCCAGTAAATTGATTTTCACAAATGGGGCATGATATGTATTGGGAACCAGACCAGAATTTAACTGGAACAGATTGGACACAATATGTATTGGGAACCTGACCAGAATTTAACTGCAACAGATTGGACACAATATGTATTGGGAACCTGGTCAGAATTTAACTGGAACAGATTGGACACAGTATATATTGGGAACGTGGTCAGTATTTAACTGAAACAGATTGGACACAATATGTATTGGGAACCTGGTCAGTATTTAACTGGAACAGATTAGACACAGTATGTATTGGGAACCTGACCAGAATTTAACTGGAACAGATTGGACACAGTATGTATTGGGAACCTGGTCAGAATTTAACTGGAACAGATTGGTCACAATATGTATTGGGAACCTGGTCAGTATTTAACTGGAACAGATTGGACACAATATGTATTGGGAACCTGGTCAGTATTTAACTGGAACAGATTGGACACAGTATGTATTGGAAACCTGGCCAGAATTTAACTGGGACAGATTGGACACAGTGTGTATTGGGAACCTGACCAGAATTTAACTGGAACAGATTGGACACAATATGTATTGGTAACCTGACCAGAATTTAATTTTCAGAAATGAAGCATAATATTTATTCAGAAGGTGGCCAGTATTTAATTTTCACAAGTTGATCATTACTGATACTTTCCACATACCAGAAGGTGGCCAGTATTTAATTTTCACAAGTTCATCATTACTGATACTTTCCACATACCAGAAGGTGGCCAGTATTTAATTTTCACAAGTTCATCCTTTCTGATTCTTTCCACATACCAGAAGGTGGCCAGTATTTAATTTTCACAAGTTCATCCTTTCTGATACTTTCCACATACCAGAAGGTGGCCAGTATTTAATTTTCATCGTTACTGATACTTTCCACATACCATAAATGCATCAGAATACCAAATATGTTATGAAACTTTTCCAACAGTAGTTTTGATTCAGAGAGGTAGGTTAATTTAGTATCTGTTATAGACAGGTTTCACTGTAGTTCACTATTTTGATACAAATATATAATACATACATGATGTACAATAACAGAAAGAAGGAAAGAAATATAGATGCTTAGATGGATGATGTATTTTATTCTTGGTGAAAGACATTGACAAGCAGACAAGCTGAAAGATAGGTAGATAAACAGACAGACAGACAGATACATGTGCCATATTGCTTTCCCATTGTGGGTAGTCTCCATTGTCAATATCAAGAAACTTTCCATTGTTTTTCAAAGTAATTGGAATACTTTGTTAGTGTGACTGGTCCCCATGCATGCACCTGACCACAACTCGTTTCTGTTCTCCAATGCATCAGATTCTGGTTGGGGCACACATTTTGAGCCAGACGGGATAATTCTTCAGGGTCTTTAGACTCTGGCTGAATCATCCCTCAATCTCAAGATCCTGAAAATGAAAGCAGTATCTCTGGCATTGCAAGGGAGCATCAACAGAGAAAAGGGTCAATGTGTCATGGCACCCTCAAATAATACATTCATAGTATTGTATCTCCTCCAGTGGGTCAACTTAGAGAACATCTCCATCTGAGTCTGCCACATTCTGGGAATGAAGAACATGCTGATGAACATTATCTCCAGGAATAGCAGAGCCAGCCTCAAAGAATTGGGGGGGGTCAGTTGTTATTTTCTTTTGAGCTATTTCATTTTCTTTTATCTCAAGAAATTAATATTTATCAGATGATAAAATGAATGTAGTATGGTGTTATTTTGCTATAAATCAGAGCTAGAAATTGTTCCACTGAGTCACAGATGGAAAATTCTTTCAAGTGTCAGAACACTGCCCCAGAGCATGAAATAATTGGTCCCGTATATAATTTTGGTTTACCAAGGTACATAGTGTGGTATGTTCAGAAATACCATGATGCAAACTTTTTCATTGTACCCAGCTCTAGTGCTCTGTTATGCTTTTGAAGCTTGGCATACTCATTTATGTTACTATGGAAACTTAAGTTACAAATTATCCCAATGTAATTGTTCCAGAGCATACCTCAAAAACAGTTTGAAATATGTTTATCAAACTTGACACAAATATTAGAGTCAATCTCATCATCCTACATCACGTGCATTTGAATCATTTTGGGCTTTGCAGCATAAGCTTTAAATCTCAGCCAATCAAACTGTATATGCATTAAATCTCAGCCAATCAAACTGTATATGCATTAAATCTCAGCCAATCAAACTGCATATGCATTAAATCTCAGCCAATCAAACTGTATATGCATTAAATCTCAGCCAATCAAACTGTTTGAACTAATATGAGGCCAGAAAACATTCCGGTATAAATAACTGCTTTTTTAATGTCTTAGTTGTGCAACATCTTTTTCACAAAACATTCACATACAGAAAAATTGGATAATAAACCTTTTCTTAAATGAAAGCAGTTTCCCAAATGGCAGTTAGTCCGATAAATCAACCCCCAAACCTGTATTGGTAGGTTTTGTGGTTTGGGGTATTATCTCTCCTATTCATTAAACTCTGCAAATATTGCAAACAGGTCTGTCCACAATACATGACAGCACATATAAATTGTTTCTTGACTCATTCTGTTATTTCTCACAATGCTTGAGTTACTGTTTGGTGAAGGGGCAATCTGTATAGCATATTTCCACATCAAGTTTAGTGTTTATCAACTTTTAAGTCCATGTGCATTAATACAACTTGACCCTTGACCTCCTGACATCATTTCAGATTACTCGGTTATGTACTCAAAAAAATCAACATCAGTATTGAGGTACCATTCAAAACTACTTTGCTCATTTAAAATGGTTGTTTTGGTCATGTGACATTGTCATGTGACAGTCTCCTAGCGAATATCATCTGACTATTATTATGGTTCAGCAGAGCATCAGATTACAACATTAATTTTACATTGTAACCACACTCTTAGTAAGACACAGCATAACAATACAGGTCTGGGAACAGATTTATTGGACTAGATGGGAGTGTCCGTTCTGAAGCAAGTTGTTGCATGTACTTCAAATGTAAGCAGTGTTTCACAATATAATGTAGTGCACTAAAGAAACTGAATTACCCTGTAGTAGCTTTTCATCTTTGCTTGTATTCTTCTATGAGCAGTTCTGATTTCCTCAGGCACATGACCAAATGTTGCAATTGATTGACACATAAAGCCTGTGCCAAAAACCCAAAATTATTCTACGCTTATGATGTAGAATGGTGAGGATGAGACTAGTGACTTCTATATGCCTTCTGCTATAAAGAATTTTTCATTGTCATTATGTTTAATATAAGGGAAGGGTGGGCATGTCGATGACTTGGCACAGTCTTCTTGTTTTGGGAGCATGTATTCAATGTAAAGAAATAGAAGTAACAAACAATAATTCTTGTTTCAATTAATGTTGTAGATCAAAGACAATCTTAACAAAAAACACAGGTATTTTTAAATAAAGAAGTTAAAGTTTACCATTTTTAGAAGAGGAACGTATCAATTTTGACTGAATAATAGCACAGAAGTGAAAACAAAAATTTTATTACAAAAATGCAAAAACAAAATTGGTGAACCTGAACAAGCATGGTTGTGAATTTGTAAATGAAGTTGAGACAGGTGTAAGTTATTAATTCAGGGAGAATCCTTCTGTACCTAATAATGTCTGATTTGTGGTCTCTACATATTGTTCATTATCATCAAAGCCATCCAGAATATAAGCATGTATGTAACTAAGGTCATAGGATGGTATTTGTTGGGAAATTACATTAGAGACTAATGTTGTAAATGTACCAGATATATAAAACATGCATTTAGTTCCTAAAAAGGATAGACCCAGATTTTTTTCTCATTGCATGCGAACAAATCTTGGTTTATGTTGTTTGATTAAACTCTTAGGTAGAATTAACAGCATTGACACATTATCACCAGCAGGTCTTGTTCAATACTCCTTGCTTAAAATAATAAAAGTAACAGGAAAGACTCTTATATTTGAGAACATTATACAGTAACTTGTCTGGGTCTATGCCATTGGCAAAAAACCTCGGTAGAATTAACAACATAGACTCCTGTTCTGTTAGTGCATTATTGAGTGGCAGGTCTTGGTCAATGCTGATGATTGAAACTCATAGAATTAACAACATAGACTCCTGTTATTTAAAAGTCATATAATTAACAACATAGACTCCTATTATTTGAGCACATGCACTGGTCTGAATCAATGATGTTTACTTAAAATTCTTCATAGAATTTACAGCTTAGACTCGTGGGTCCATTATGCAATGGTATATCTGGGTCAGTGCTACTTGTTTAAAAGTCATAGAATTTACATCATAGACTCCTACAGTGAGCCCATTATGCAATAATAGATCAAGGTCTGTGTTATCTATTTAAAATCTCAAATTGGTCTGATGTTTATGGCACAACACAGGAAAGTTATTTAGTGTCAAAAAATCATAGAATTAACAGCATATTCCTGTGTGATTGCAGATCTGTCTTTATACCATTCACTGTTGACTTTACATTATACAGGAGTCAATAAAGTAAGGATGGTTCCATATCAGCTAAATGTCATTTCAAATTAATTCCTTCAATCACCTTGAGGCTAGAATGTATGTGTTCTCACTTGTCACTTACTCTCACTTGTGACACTCTCGCCATTTATATAATTCTTTTGACATTGCATAAAGTTCAGATGATAAACATTGCATTGAGTAATGTACCTGTACAGTGGCAGTTAAAATCTCAAAAATGATAACTTGCCCACTCTGGCAAATACTGGATTTTACTTGCCCATGATAAACTCATACTCACAGTTAAAATCTCAAAAATGATACCTTGCCCACTCTGGCAAATACTGGATTTTACTTGCCCATGATAAACTCATACTCACAGTTAAAATCTCAAAAATGATACCTTGCCCACTCTGGCAAATACTGGATTTTACTTGCCCATGATGGGGCCCCGAGTGGCCGAGTGGTCTAAAGCTCTGTCCGTTACGGATCACTGCCATCTCACCTCTGTCTGCGTGGGTTCGAGTCTCGGATTCGGCTAATGTGGTTATGTGAGAAAGCTTGCCAGTAGCTTCTTGTGGGTCGGTGGTTCTTTCCGGGGTTTTCCGGGTTCTTCCTCCACCATTAATACTGGCCACCATGTATAGCCTATCGTGTGCTGAAAAATGGCGTTAAACCCTACAACAACAACAACAACTTGCCCATGATAAACTCATACTCACAGTTAAAATCTCAAAAATGATACCTTGCCCACTCTGGCAAATACTGGATTTTACTTGCCCATGATAAACTCATACTCAACCAACTGTTATAGAAATATATCATTGCGATGTTAATGAGCTACATTCAGTGACGTGAAAGGTTGTTTTCTGGAAGTAAATTCTAGCACTAGCACCAGTTGTAAGTAATTACAAATTAAATGGGACCCCTCCAGTGGCCTAGTGGTTAGAGTGTCCATCTCGGATGCAGGAGGTTGTGGGTTCAATCCCCGGCCAAGTCATACCAAAGACTTATAATAATGGTACTAACAGCTGCCTCACTTGGCACTCAGCATTAAGAGGTTAGTGTTAGGACTGGTCGGCCTGGTGTCAGGATAATGTGACTGGGTGGGATGTCATGCTACATGTCTGCGGCATGATGCCCCAGTGCTAGACATCACTATAAACTGCCACACTGCAGACATTGTAGCGATATGACTGAAAAATTGTTAAAGCTACGCTAAAAATCCAGATCACACACACGCAAATTAAATGGTGGTGACAGTGCGGGTTTTTTCCAGTTGAATATGTGTCTGATTTAGGGAGTCCTTCATATTGAGGGTTGCTTATCGATATGAAGAGAAGTTCTTTGAATTGGCAGTTAGGTTCACACCTTTTTTTTGACTTACTGGACCCAATGATTTTTACCTTCTTGCCCCTTTTACACTGAATCCCTTAAGATTTGCACAGTACCTGTTAAAATCGCGCAAGGTAAAAATGATGTTGCAAGTTGATGCAAAAAAACAGCATAGCAATACCATGTATACCAGCACGGAAGATCTGTTGCTATAACGTTGTATCGTCAGACCTACCCTATCATGACAGCATGGTACTCGACAGGTAAAACTGTGGTAATCATTGTATTGATGAACTTCAGCTTCATTCTGACATCACATAATATTATACTAGACATTTTTTATAAATTATCTGTACAAATGGGTCAGGTCCAACATTTACACGACTTAATTTATTACCTCTTTAAAAAATCGCTAATTACTAAAGGAACATGCATGTATCTGTCCATGAAGTGGGAATTAGCCATTCCAATTAAATTATATATTTGGACATTCTTGTTTAAGAGGATTTTCTGTTTATTCTTTTTTAAAAAAGTTTCCAAAGTTTCAGCATCAAATATGTAATCTCAAGGAAGGAGCCAAACTTGACCGTTAATGATAGCGACACACATTGCTCATTACACATACGGTTGATTTACTGATAATGCTGATAACATTTGATTTAAAATATGAGCACATTATTTATCTTTTAGAAACATCTTTATTATAAGATCCTTTAATTAGCAAATTTTATTTTAAACAGTTTTGGGTTTATTAGCCACTGTGTGGCTTCGTACTCATTGTAAATTCCAATAAAAGTATCCTATATGCATGTCCATATGGTATGTCCAGTTGCATTATCTGTTTGTTCATCATGTATTTGTGGCAGTAGGAAACAAGGTCACGATGAACCTTGGGATGTTTTACCTAAAATGTTAGACAACAAAGATATTTCTGGCAAGTTGAATCCTGTCATAATAAATGGTAAGGGATGTATGGCAAGTTGAATCCTGTCATAATAAATGGTAAGGGATGTATGGCAAATGAATGAAACAATTACAAGCTGTTCAAGGTACATACAGCATGCGCATTGGAACAGTCAGGTGTTCAGTAAGCCTAATAGATTGAATATTGGTCTAAACACTCATTTTGGAACAGTCAGGTGTTCAGTAAATCTAATAGATTGAATGTTGGTCTAATTTTGGAACAGTTATAAGAGGATTGTTGAATTCTAACTCTGTGTTTACTGTCCCCTGCGGAAAAGGGGGGACATAAATATGAGCAGTTCCATCCATCTGTCCGCTTTCCACCTGTCACACTTTCTGTTCTAATCTTAAGTTACATTTGAAATGAAAGGATGAAACTATTTATATTTGTACATCATCACCATATATATGATGTACCTATAGTTAATTTTCATAAATTTTACGGGGCCCCGAGTGGTCTAAAGTGCTCTTCGTTACGGATCACTGCCATCTCACCTCTGTCTGCGGCGGTTCGAGTCTAAGATTCAGCCAATGTGGGTATGTGAGAAAGCTTGCCAGTAGCTTCTCGTGGGTCGGTGGTTCTTTCCGGGGTTTTCTCTGGTTCTTCCTCCACCATTAATACTGGCCGCCATGTATAGCCTATCATGTGCTGCAGAATGGCGTTAAACCCCACAACAACAACAACATCAATTTTACCTCCCTATAAAAGACACATGCCATTAAAGTGTTTTTGTGGTTCTTTGAGTATACTCATTTTTTGTGATTCTTTGAGTCTACTCAGTGGAATAAAACTGTATAAAAGAAAACTGTTTTCTCTTCAATCTAATCTCACATATTATGTTGTCTTAGGCCCCAGTACCAAACCTTGTATGCTCAGAAACCCAATCTCTTTCTGCCTTTTGGCATATGAATTCATCCCATTTTACAAGCATCAAAAAATAATGTTTTAAATATTGCAAATTTCTATTTTCAAAAAGAAACACCTTGGCTATCGGAACCTCCCAAAGTTATAATTGATCTTTACCAGTACAAAAAATCCTCAGCAAATCCTCCTTTTTCAGAATCAGTTCAGTTAAATCAGAGCCTTCTATTGTGTCTTTACATCTCAGTATAATATAGAAGATTGAGACAGATTTGGAGCTGTCATTGCAACACCCACCCCATGGTACCCACTCAAGCTCCTTACCTGATGAAGCCTCCATTCATTACTGCAGAAATTAAAGCCATGCTGAAATCCTTAAAGGACATTGAAACCCCTAAAAAAAGCAAATGTCATCATCTTATTTTTAAACGCTTCTTAAAACCTTAAAAAAAACTTAAATTTGACTATGCATTAATATGACAGATCTTTCAGAGACCAGTTGAGTGCAGGTTCTAATTCTAGCATAGGATTCACCTGGGTCAGCTAATGGGGCTGCATTCTTGGGCAAGGTACATTTTTTCTGATAACCTTATTACGAAAAAACCCTACTTGTTTTGGTGTGCCATAAAACATTAAAGCATTGTTTAGAAAATTAAATATATAAAGATGAAAAGTTGAGAAAGATTGTTGTTTCCTTTGCTGTTTACAAGACATTTTGTGAGATTCAGCTCAGAAAAAATGTTTGGGATTGGGAATTTGGCTTCATTTTAGTTCCATTGTAATGAAGAAACAAGAGATGTTTTGTCTAAACAATAATTTTGACACAGGAGGGGATTGATGAATTATAACTGGGGGCATTATTGGAATATATTTGGTAGTTGAGAATGAATTACAGATAGAGTTATTAATGAGAATGTGTTTTATTGTGACAAGTCATTCTTAAAACATGGTACCAGTACATCAAAAATTCTTAGCTGGTTTGTACTTTATTTTTTCATTATGTTTTTATGTAGTTTTAAATGATTATTTCAAGCCTTACTGACTGTAGCTGACACTAAATGTGTAACTATTAGTCTTGCCTGGACAGTCAGGAGACAGTTGTTATCTAGTTATAAATGATTATTACATGCCTAACTGAATGTAGCTGACACTTAATGTGTAATTATTAGTCTTGCCTGGACAGTCACGTAACATGTAATATGGAATGATTCATGAGTGTTTACTTCTTTCTATAAAAAAACAGCCAAAGATAATTTGTGAGACACCATTGTCCAAACTATACCACCACTACCACCCCCCATTTTTAAAAAAAACTAAAACACTATTATGCTGTAACCTTTGGTGGACATCAGTTCTACAAACATCATAGGTCACCAGTTTAGTGGCAGCATCATATGTTCTAATCATACATCATCATGTTGTAAGCATGCTGAATGAGCACTAAGAACACTTGCATCACTTTCAGACCCTCCAGTTAACTATTGAAAGCACCAGTCTGCAATTACAAGCTGATACCTTATTCCAAGCACATAAACTATTTTTGTATTTCATCTGTGTGGTTGTCATTTATGTGAGTGCATACACACGTGTGTCTAAGTGTCTCTTGATATGGCATTGCTAAATCTATCTGATTTGGAAGTGTATGAAATATGAACTTCCAGTCATTTTGAGCCTGGACTCAGGATTATAACTTGCAATGTCACGTATTTGGGTCACTCATGCTACCCCCTTTTGGGACCACAAAACACTCCTTTTGAGTCTTAAAAAAACCCAAACCAACAGTCAGGATGGTTACCCGATATGTACATTAATGGGTCCTTCCAATGAAATTATTTGACAAGAGTCGTAAGTTTCATTTGGAATGCACACAAATATGATTCTTTTTGTACATGACCAGAATACCGATTAGCTCACCTCTATTTAACAAAGATGTTCTATTAACCCTGTCATTGGCATCTGTGTCTGCATGGATAAAACATGGATACATAAGTACATTCTCATTGAATGTCAGCCATTTCTTCCTGGTTTCTAGGCAACAGTTTGGAGTGGGTTTCACAGCACAATCCCCCCAGGGGAGGGGGCTGAGAGAGCTTAATTTGTACATGCACATTTTTGGTTAAATGTTTTCATTTAGCTCAGCTTTTTTGAACACTGTCTAAATACAACTGTACATGGAACTTGGTGATTGGATGCATCTTGATGAGTACTACACCCTCATTACAATTGTAGATCACGCTGACCTATATTTCATATGCAGACTTGGGTTCAGTTTTTGAGTTTAGCATATCCAACTAAGTTTTTTCCCCACTATGTACGTATGTATGTATGTATGTATGTATGTACATATGTATGCTTGCACCTGTGCTTTCATCACATACAAATGGGTCACTGTGACTTATATGTTTCTCTGACTTTAGTTAAATAATGTTATGCAAGTCTATTTTTGAAGATCTCTTCATTGTAGAATCATACAACAGATGATTATATGCATCTCTATTAGTACCGTAGCTTTACCTATGAAGAGTGCCATTGTGACCTACATTCACATTTTTTATTTACCTCAATTAGTTGTGTGTGTGTGTGTGCTGTAGCTATGTGCTTTTATACCTATATTCATGAAACAGGGAATGCATCTTGATGATTCTGATCAAAAATTCAATCACTGTGGTCTATATTACATGCAGCACTGACTTTGGTTTAGTTTTGTGGTTCAGATTTATTTAGCAAGATTTATTGATGCCAAAATCAACAAATTTGATGAATGTATGTGTCTAAGTACCATACCAGACAGCTCTGGTGACTAAATGGGGGGCTCTGAGTGGGCAAGTGGTCTAAAGCGCTCTCCTTTACGGATCATGGCCATCTCACCTCTGTCTGCGTTGGTTCGAGTCTCGGATTCAGCCAGTGTGGGTATGTGAGAAAGCTTGCCAGTAGCTTCTCGTGGGTCGGTGGTTCTTTCCGGGGTTTTCCCGGGTTCTTCCTCCACCATTAATACTGGCCGCCATGCATAGCCTATCGTGTGCAGAAAAATGGCATTAAACCCTAGAACAACAACTACAACCTAAATAGTTAGACCATCCGCTTCAGATGCAGGAGGCAGTACAAAAAGAAGATGCAGGAGGTTGTGGGTTTGAAGAACTCTTGTCAAGTCATACAAGACTTATAAAAATGGTACTAGCAGCATTATTAATAAGGTTAGTGTTAGGACTGGTTGACCTGGTGTCAGGATAATGTGACCGGGTGGGACATAATGCTATGTGTCTGTAGCATAATGCCCCAGTGCCAGACATCACTATAAACTGCCACACTGCAGACATAATAGCAAAATGACTAAAATTGTTAAAGCTACATTAAAAATCCAAAATACACACACTTATCATAAAAAGAATGCCATATGATCTACGTTTTTACTGGCTTAGGTTGTTTTTATATTCAACTCATAACCAGATAGTTTTTTTTAGCACCTTGTATACATACTGTTATACCAAGATTCATTCAGTTTGGTGAGGGGATGTAGCTTGAAGAGTACTGCACACTCATAAAAAAGTAGGTCACTATGACCCATAGTTCATACTTCACTGCCTCAAGTTAAGTTTCCAGCACTGTTGATGCCAGAATCATCAAACTTTGTGATTGTATGAGTCCATACTAGTTCCACACCGATGGAATAAAAAAAGGTGACCTACATTTAATAGTTTACTGACATGTTACACTTTGTATATAACCCATGACTACATTCATGTTTGAGATACTGTATAATGTTGCTAAATCTGAAATCAGGAAACTTTGTAAGAGGATGTTTCTTGATGAGTTCTGCACCCTTGTCTTAAAAGTAGAACACTATGACCTATATTTAACATCACACTAACTTTGGTTTAATTTGACATTTTTACTATTCATGCTTCATTAAATAAACTAGGTGATTGTATACATCTCTTAGTACTATGCCAATACCTAAAAATGTCAATGTGACCTATATTTCACATTTTACAGGCTTGGGTTAAGTTGGTGCGTTTATTTCATTACCACATAAGCTGGAGCCCCGAGTGGCCGAGTGGTCTAAAGTGTCTCCATTACAGATCACTGCCATCTCACCTCTGTGTGGGTTTGAGTCAAGGATTCGGCTAATGTGGGTATGTGAGAAAGCTTGCCAGTAGCTTCTCGTGGTTCTTCCCGGGGTTTTCCAGGGTTCTTCCTCCACCATTAATACTGGCTGCCATGCATAGCCTATCGTGTGCTTAAAAATGGCATTAAACCCCACAACAACAACAACAACAACCACATAAGCTTTTGGTGTGCTCTGTGAATACTACCCTATCTGGAATCATTAAACTTGGGGATGCATCTCGATAAGCTCGACTCCATCATTTCAGAAGTAGGTTAGTGTCAATCAATTTTATGTTTAACTGACTTGTTAAATTTTGAGCTTGATGTTCATTCACTGTTAATGCTAGAATCATGAAATTGATGACGATATAATCACTGTTACCATTGCAAAAAAAGAGGCTCATTTTGACTTGTTTTGGTTTTGTTTTTGCATTTGGCTCCAGACTACAAGAATTGCTGCCATGTTATATGCATAATGTCCTACTTAAAATCATGAAACTTGGTGAGTGGATGCATCTGTATAATTTCTACATTATTTTTTTTACCAAAAGAAGTCTCTGTGACCTATATTTCATGCTTATTGGCTTTAAGTAGACATAATCTTAAAAGTTCATATCTCAGGTGTTTCATGTTTCAATCATGAGACATGATACTTCGAAGCCTCTGTTATTTCCCTTAAAACTCATTGGGCCCTACATTTTATGCTTTATGAATTAAGTATCTGATTGATTCATCCATGCTGGCTTTACATACATCAAGTCTACTCAGAACGACCGCTCTGCTGGCCTCGTGGTCAGAGCATCCGCCTCAGATGTGGGAGGTCATGGGTTCGATCCCTGGCCGAATCATACCAAAGACTTTCAAAAATGGTACTAACAGCTGCCTTGCTAGGTGCTCAGCATTAGGAAGTTATTGTTAGGACTGGTCAGCCTGGTGTCAGGATAATGTGAGTGGGTGGGACATCATGCTACAAGTCTGCGGCATGATACCCCAGTGTTAGACATCACTATAAACTGCCACACTGCAGACATTGTAGTGATATGACTGGAAATTGTTAAAGCTACATTAAAAAAATCCAAACCAAATCTACTCATAACAAATGCAGTTGAAAGTAGATAAACTTTCCATACATTTTATTTGGTGATATGTTACCCTCTGTAGTTAACTGTGAATAAGTATAGGAATATGGTGACTGGACTGTATGCTGCATGCTTTTGGTGTGAAGTCTTGTGCAGGCCTCACTTATAGCAGGTGTATTCAGGTAATCAGTAGTGCCTGAACTGTGTACTGCAGTTATCACTCTAAGATTACTCAAAGCCTACAATTTTCACCCAGTAATATCTGGCTTTTAGGTGCAGACAATGATGATAGCTTTTCTAGGAAATTATAAAAAATAAAAATAAATACTGAAATAACATTAATTTGTTTCTTATAAACTTGTTACCTCAAATTTGACATGATAGAAAAGAATGTTCTTTTTGGTTTGTCTTTTTTGCCCTGTCACAGTAGGTAGGTTAGTAGGTAGGAAATGTTGCTGCAGTATTAGTTATATAGTGCCAATTAAAAGTTCATATTTCAGATTTTAAAATGATTAAAAGTTCAAATACCAAGATAAAGATTTCCAAAATAATCATTAGTTAGAAAAGGAGCCAGCATCACTGTAGTCTGAATTAATTTCTGCATGCCCCAGGTGGCAAAGTGGTCTTAAGTTCTCGCCTTTACCAATCACTGCCATCTCGCCTCTGCTGCATGGGTTTGAATCTTGCCAATGTGGGTATGTGAGAAAGCTTGCCAGTAGCTTCTCAAAGGCATCATACTTATACTCTTAAAGGCATAATACTTAAACTCCTAAAGGCATAATACTTAAACTCCTAAAGGCATAATACTTAAACTCCTAAAGGCATCATACATTTATTCTTAAAGGTATAATACTTACACTCCTAAAGGCACCATACTTATACTCTTAAAGGCATCATACTTATACTCTTAAAGGCATCATACTCAGACTCATATTGACATTATACTTGCACTCCTAATGGCACCATACTCATACTCATAAAGGCATTATACTTATACTCTTAAAGGCATAATACTTATGCTCCCTAAGGCATTATACTTATACTCTTAAAGGCATAATACTTATGCTCCCTAAGGCATTATACTTATACTCCTAAAGGCATCATACTCAGACTCATATTGGCATTATACTTGCACTCCTAAAGGCACCATGCTCATACTCATAAAGGCATCATACTTTTACTCTTAAATGCTTCATACTCGTACAGGCATCACACGCATACTCTTAAAGGTATCATACTCAGACTCCTAAAGGCATCAATTTGTTTTTAACTGAACCCCATACATAAGAGTATGTTGGATATGCTCTCCTATCTTAGATATTTTGGAAATGGTCCACTTTGTTCTTTCCAGCAGAAAATGAAAACAGCATATTAACATCATTCAGAAAAAAAAATGCACAGTGTAATAAAATTTTGACATTTAATAAAGGCATTAAATAAATGGAGTGTTTAGAGCATGGCTTTTGAAGTTACATTTGTAGGTTTAATAAAAGATACAATTTCTGTATTGATGTACCAGATTTGTTTCTAAATTGGTCATGTGACACTTTGAAAGATAAGAACTGATAAAGTTGAGTACCAAATGATGTTAATGCTTTGACTTCAATCAAATGAAGGAATTTGCTTTGTAATGATAAATATTGTATTATGGATCTGTTTTGTAAAAGAAATGATAGGATCCTGAGCTTTATGCACATCAGTTTATAGTGACATTTGTGTATACAAATTCATCAACTTTAATGGAGCAGTAAACACGTAGCAGTCAAGTTAGTTCTTGGAAATAAATTGATAAATTTATCAAAACAAGTTTTATACACTATTTTCAAATTACTTTAACAACCATGTTGTCGTTTTGGACTTGTCCATAATTGTGAGTAGTTCCACAAGTATTGTAAAACCAGGTGACATATACAGACTGTATCATTTTGAGGAATACTTGTTATTTATTAAATTACCAGTAACATTGTTTTGAAATGGCATGGTTGTGAACAGTCACCTTTCTTGTAAAATGTGACCAGAGAATGTGATTTCTTTGTAACAATGTACTCTGCAAGCAAGGCAATCCAAGTTTTTTGGTTTCTGATATTATGTTTTCATCATTTGCAAGAATTTCAATTCTTCACCTCAGTTATAACATTAGCAGATTGAAATGATAGATGTTTAAAAAAAAAGTTGGTTGACAGCTACACTAAAGCCATGAAATCAGATTTGAGTACATAATGTTTTTCCTAAGCCTCTTTACTTTATCTTGGCTAGATCATACCTTGTTTTTCAACCACCCATTATCAAAGGCTGACATCACAACTTAACTTGAATGTGTTTTTTTGCAGCTCCTGTTCTGCCAAATGTGCAAGCATAAGATGAAATAAATAATTTAAAAAATACTGCTTCTCAGCTAATTGCAGTAAATATTATTGCCTATAAAGAATCAGTGTGGCCAGAGTCTGTCAGTATTTAACAACCTGGGAAGATTGAGATTTCTGTTTTCTCCATTGGTTTTGTTGCAGGCTGTTTATATTCTTCAAGGATATTTATCAGTTTTTGTAAGAATGAAATGGTTGAATGAATAAAAGGGCCATAATTTAATGGGAGCTTGTGGGATACAAACTGCCTGGAGATACTATTTTGGGGATGAAGGGATAGTCTGACTCAGTTAATGTAAGACTTAACCGTATGTACTTGCTTATAAGTCAAGTCAAACTGCAAAGAATAAAGATCCTGATCTGCCATAGCATAATGTGTCTGCAGATCAGGTCAGTGCTGTCTGTTCTATTGATTAGTAATAACAAACTGCACAAACCCCTATGTGCTGGTGCATTATGCGATGGCAGATCTAGATCTGTGCAGTTTGCGGTTGGAGTCATGTTAAAAGCTGATGCACATGGTTGTACATTTTACAGTAACATGTCGTCTGTACAAGGGTAGGATCTTGATCAGGACTGGACTTGAGTAGCATCTTAGCTTTATATATCTGCTATCTAAAGTTTAGTTGTGCTGATGTATGCAGGGTTTGTTATGTTACCACTCCTTGATCTGTAACAATCCTTGGAGTTCTAAGGTTATACCTTCACCTACAGGTGATCGGTTTCTTCCTCCATTAGGCCTTTCAGGGTCTGTTACTCCAGTCTCATTGATCAGTGTTACCTATCCATAATTAGTGGCAATCCATGAAGTTCCATGGTTATACATCCACCTCCAAGAGATCAATTTGTACCTCCCCATCAGGCCCATTGGGGTCCCTTATAGCGATTATCGCCTTGATGTCATAGGATATAATCATATTGGGGGTTTCCCATGTATGGTTGGCAGAAAGACCTTAGGCTTCAGTGTTTAAAAGTGAAATTTATTGCAGTAATTATTTGATCTTGATAAGTCTTTGTACAAAGACATGCAATTAAAGCACTTAAAAGCCAATACACCCACCAACATTTGCAACTTTTTTCCAATGGAAACATATGTTGAATTGCTTTATCGTAGATCATGAGTAAAACAACAGTAAACAATTCTATCTCCAGCTGTTAATGCATATAATCTTTTATAAAGTAAGGAAATGTAAAGTTTAATGATAAAACCTGGCAACAACTTGCATCACCTCCTTATTCTCGGTTGATGATGATGATGATGATGATGATGACAAGAAACAGATAATTGTCCATGCTGTCTTTCAGATACAACTTTCATGGCAGTCAACTTTGTTTTCTGAAAATTAACTTCTATTAAATAGGTCTCTCTCTCCCTCCTTCCCTCCCTCTGTCTGTCTGTCTGTCTCTCTCTCTATATATATATATGTGTGTGTGTGTGTGTGTGTGTATATATATATATATATATATATATATATATATATATATATATATATATATATATATATATATATGCTGTGTTTATGATATACTATGAGATCTATACATTTTTCATTCAAAAGAAACAAGGCTTGCCAAGTTTTCTTTTCATAAAATCTATGCAAGTGGCATGTCATTGATTCAGCAAACATACTATACATATATTTCATTTGTATCACATGCTAATACACATATTTGCCCTTTGAATGGAAAGCAGAAATGATTGTGATGAAACTGTGTGTCATGTTAAATTCATTTTAAAAAAATGGGCATAATTTATACTTTTTATCATTCTTTTCATACTCACTAATGATTAAGGAGTGGAAATGCGTCATTAATCTATTGGCCTTGAATTAACAGCATTCAGTTTCAAAATGAGTTTTATATTGCACATGGGAGGATCACAATTTGATATACCAATAGTATACCAGTGGTATGCCAATAGTATACCAATGGTATATAAAATTGCTTTATACCAAAATTTTGAAAGCCATGTTATTTTTAATATTTATATATATATATATATATATATATATATATATATATATATATATATATATATATATATATAAGAAAAGTGACAGTCTTAATGATCTAGATTATGTATCCAACATCAATTTGGGGTATTCAATTAGCACTGCCACTTTAATTGCTTAAGTTGATATATAGATCATCTTTCTTCATTGCCATGGTAGTTCTTCCAGCCAGAGCTCAGCCAATGCTTAGTCGTTATGTCATACACGGAATCTCTGATGTTCGCTATTAAAGTAACATTGATCAGGTTGTCTATCCTAGTTGAATGGCAACCCTCTGAGTTCCATGGCTATACCTCCACAGCCAAGATAAACTTGTACCTCTATTAGGCCCTTCAAGATCTCTTAATACATTGATCACTATCACTCCGATTGATTGGTGGCTGACCTCTGATTTTACATTATGCCAGTGGATATGTAGTAACATATTTTCAGGGGAACATTTTCAAAAAGAATTATTTATAACTTTTTACATACACGCTACAACAGGCTTGCTGCCTAATTCTGATAGGGGAAAACATTTGGCTTACTCAGGTCTTATCCTTCATCTTGCCTTACAAGTGTTTAATTTCGTCATCATAAAATTTCTCAAAATGAATCTTAGAAACTCTTGAGAATACATTTCAACATGTTACTGGTTAAAAATATTTGATTTTAAAACAAAACAAGCAGGACAGAAGGATTTTCTTTGCTATCAAAGACAAAGGTCTTAAAGGATAAAAACTGAGTCAGTCACCTAGTCAAATGATTCAGATAGCAGTGTTTGATTGGTTGAATGCCTGGGAGGATGTCATGTCGAAATTATCTGTAGGATTCACACAATCCTACACTTAAGGTACAACATTGTAAGAGTCTTTCAAGGACACAAAGGCAGATTTCATTTCTTTCTATCCTAAATATGGTCCATATGGCATGCAATCATCCACATTTCATATATGCTGGTTGACTCTTTAGTCAGTAAACACGCATGTGAAGTTGAGGAATATAGAATGTACCAATATGAGTTGAGTAATTGCAGTGTAATGCAAAAGCACTCCTAACCCCCACCAACCCCACCTCTATGAGTCAGATCAAATTTTCTAAACCATTGTGCACATCTGTGGACCACTCCCCCCAAAGTTTTATGTGTCTATCTTAAACAGTGTTTCAGGATGAGTTGTACCACATAACAAATACATGTACTGTATATACCCACTGATAAGTTGAGTCCAACTGCCATCACATAATGCGCTGGGATAGCTGGGTTTGTGCAGTTTGTTAGGAGTAATCAGTAGAACAAACAACATAGACCCTAGTCTGCATGTGCAATATGCTATGGCAGATCAAAGTCATTGTTCTTTGCAGTTTGACTTGACTAGTATATACAATACATGTATGCATGCATGGATCAGTAGGATAACATCACCAGCACATGACCTGTCAGGCACAATGACTTGTGGGTGCAGCCACATGTACCCATTCCAATCCTTTTGCTTCAAAACCCAGCTGACAGTAACCTGAAAGCATTCTGTAAGATCTTTTTGCTGCACATATTTACAGATGCAGACAGTTTGGGTTTTAAAAGCCATCTCCACACAGACTGACGATGCAGACAGTGTGGGCTTTAAAAGCCCCCTCCACACAGACTGACAATGCAGACAGTGTGGGCTTTAAAAGCCCTCTCCACACAAACTGACGATGCAGACAGTGTGGGCTTTAAAAGCCCCCTCCACACAGACTGACGATGCAGACAGTGTGGGCTTTAAAAGCCCCCTCCACACAAACTGACAGGAGATTGTCTCCTCAAACATGGATGATGAGGTTGATAGAATGTACACGTCAATGTCTGTCAGTAAACTTGTACCTTAAAAGAATCTCCCTGACTTCAATTAAATGACAATCAGTGAAATGATCTCAACACATCAGTCTTTTTTATTGGAAATAGTATCATAGCAACCACTTTGAATCACCACCTTAGAAACAGCTTACTCAAAATCAAATTTTTAGTTCAAATGAAAACAAAAAGGTGCTAACCATAAACAAATTATTCATTGGATAAGAAATAAAATCTATTTTTAAGCATAAGTCGACTGTGCAGAATCCATCAGGTTAGTTACCACAGGAATCTGACATTATATCTTTGAACTGAGCCTAGCATAAAAACCTTGGAATTTTATTGCGATAATTGCCCTGGTAAATGCATTGGAATTTATTGTCAGAATTGTTAGAATTTATAAAAAAAATTGCCCTTGTGAAAACCTTGAAATTTTTTGATAATAGTTGTTAATTCTTGCCCATTTTAGAGATGTTCTACTGCTGCTTTTATATTATATATATATAGCTCTGCTGGTCCGAGACGAGATGAGCTCATTGAATGACCTGTTATCGTTTGTTCATCATCTGTTACCATTCATCCATTACCACAATGTTGTTATTGCTGCCCCTAAATTAATTGGAGGATTGCCTTGAAACTTTAAACTAACATTCATTCCATTGTCAAGTTGGTTGTAGATGAAAATGGTACAGCTCAGATATCCATTGTGGCCACCATGGCAGCTGTCTTGAATATTTTTTTATCACTACATGTCTTGAACAGAAAGTCATATGACATGGGGTTTTCACCACAAGATTTCTCATGAAGTCTGGTTAATCCCCAATGAAATGGTGTAGATCTTATACCTAATATGGCTGCCCTTTCAGTCAGCATGAAAATCTTGCTATTGTATGGAGGTCATATCAAAATGGAGTTTTCACCCCAAGATTTCTTATGAGGTCTTTTATACATATCCAAAATGAAAATTGTTCATATCTAATCTTCAATGTGACACCATGGTTACAGCCCTCTTGAGACTGTTGTGGTTCCCATGCAGAGTCCAATCAACATGGTGTACCCAGCACAAGACTTATGATGTCTGGTTGGTCAAAATGAAAATGGTGATGACCTCCAATATGTCCCTCACAGTGGCCATGTTGAAAATCTTGTTATCACTACTCCTCCAGGATGGATGGTCATATCAACATTGGGTTGTCACCAAAAGACTTCCTGTGATGTCGAGTTGGGCTTAAATAAAATTGTGCCAATCTTGCTGTCTTGAAAATCTTATTATTGCTACAAAACAGAAAGTTGTATCGATATGGAGTTTTCATCTTCTTACTGACATGGAGTTTTCATAGTTGGTCCTAAATGAAAACTGCAACCCTTTAGCTGCCACAATGAACATATTCAAAATCTTGTCAGTAATTCTCCAGAATGAATGGTCAGATATACATAGAGTTTTCCAAAATGTTTTTTAATAGTGTCTATTTTTTCGAGGTTATTTTATGGCATTACCCTGCATCTGTCATTCATAATGGATCCTGTGTTACAAATCATGCATCCATCAACAACTGATAAAATTTTGAACTTCTCCAAAACTGAACAGTTCTAGTACAAAAAATACCGCCTGCTTTTCTGTAATTTTGCATCATTTTCGTAGCTGAATTTTTCAATGCAGGATTATATTATTATATATGTGTTCCAGGCTTGATACTTTCAATTTTAAAATTACTTAATTATTTAGTGTCAAGCCAGACTCTTCACATCATGTTGTATATACTGTATATATTGTACAAAACAGATAGAAGGCCTCAAGGTAGATTAGTTCTGTAATTAATTGAGTTAGCTTCTCTAAATGAAGTCTTTATTATTATTATTATTATAAGACCACTTAAATAATGTTGACTAAATTTGGCAGATGGCATCCTTAAGTACAAAGTACTTCCCGATTTATACCAAGGATGCCAGTCTGCAATCAGGTATTGACCGTCATTACTACATGCCAGTCTGCAATCAGATACTAGCCATTATTACTACATAATAGTACAATACCTTTTGACCACTTTTTAAACCCGAGGAACAAAATTGGATGAAACTCGATGGGAAGATCTTTTAGAATTATACAAAAATGATGCTGATCCACCTTGCAAATATGGCAACTGTTAGCAAAAATAGAAAAACCACTGTTTTAAAAACATAATGTTCAATCAACTTTTCCAAAACCATTGAATAAAAATTTGACAAACTGACAGAAAGCATCTTGGCATAAAGACCTTTCATATTTGTGAAAATATTGCTGAGATGTCATTAAATATGGCCACAATTACTAATAATACAAAAAACTTTATTACTTCATCTGAAAAACTGCTCAACAGAATTGAATCAACTTGACAGAAAGCATCATTGCATGGGTGGCTTTCAGGTTAAGTTTGTATAACAGATGCTGATCTGCAATCAATTATGGCAACTATTACTAAATATAGTAAGTCTTTAAATGACTTCTTCTCCAAACACACTTATCATGTGACTGGTGACTGAGTTTGACAAAAAGCATCCTGGTGTGAATTCCTTTCAAATTTGTTCAAGAATGCCAATGTGGCATTCAAATATGGCCACCACTACTGAAAATAGAAAAACTTTTAAATGTCATCTTAAAAATCACTTGACAAAATTTGACCATATTTGACAGAAAGCATCTTGGCATAGAGGACTTTCACATTTATATAAATGATGCCAAACTACTTAACACAAATTGCCCAAGTTTGACATAAAGCATTATGACATGGAGGGCTTTCACATTTATATAAATGATGCCAAACTACTTAACACAAATTGCCCAAATTTGACATAAAGCATTATGACATGGAGGGCTTTCACATTTATATAAATGATGCCAAACTACTTAACACAAATTGCCCAAATTTGACATAAAGCATTATGACATGGAGGGCTTTCACATTTATATAAATGATGCCAAACTACTTAACACAAATTGCCCAAATTTGACATAAAGCATTATGACATGGAGGGCTTTCACATTTATATAAATGATGCCAAACTACTTAACACAAATTGCCCAAATTTGACATAAAATATTATGACATGGAGGGCTTTCACATTTATATAAATGATGCCAAACTACTTAACACAAATTGCCCAAATTTGACATAAAGCATTATGACATGGAGGGCTTTCACATTTATATAAATGATGCCAAACTACTTAACACAAATTGCCCAAGTTTGACATAAAGCATTATGACATGGAGGGCTTTCACATTTATATAAATGATGCCAAACTACTTAACACAAATTGCCCAAATTTGACATAAAGCATTATGACATGGAGGGCTTTCACATTTATATAAATGATGCCAAACTACTTAACACAAATTGCCCAAATTTGACATAAAGCATTATGACATGGAGGGCTTTCACATTTATATAAATGATGCCAAACTACTTAACACAAATTGCCCAAGTTTGACATAAAGCATTATGACATGGAGGGCTTTCACATTTATATAAATGATGCCAAACTACTTAACACAAATTGCCCAAGTTTGACATAAAGCATTATGACATGGAGGGCTTTCACATTAATATAAATGATGCCAAACTACTTAACACAAATTGCCCAAGTTTGACATAAAGCATTATGACATGGAGGGCTTTCACATTTATATAAATGATGCCAAACTACTTAACACAAATTGCCCAAATTTGACATAAAGCATTATGACATGGAGGGCTTTCACATTTATATAAATGATGCCAAACTACTTAACACAAATTGCCCAAATTTGACATAAAGCATTATGACATGGAGGGCTTTCACATTTATATAAATGATGCCAAACTACTTGACACAAATTGCCCAAGTTTGACATAAAGCATTATGACATGGAGGGCTTTCACATTTATATAAATGATGCCAAACTACTTAACACAAATTGCCCAAGTTTGACATAAAGCATTATGACATGGAGGGCTTTCACATTTATATAAATGATGCCAAACTACTTGACACAAATTGCCCAAGTTTGACATAAAGCATTATGACATAAAGGGCTTTCACATTTATATAAATGATGCCAAACTACTTAACACAAATTGCCCAAGTTTGACATAAAGCATTATGACATGGAGGGCTTTCACATTTATATAAATGATGCCAAACTACTTGACACAAATTGCCCAAGTTTGACATAAAGCATTATGACATGGAGGGCTTTCACATTTATATAAATGATGCCAAACTACTTAACACAAATTGCCCAAGTTTGACATAAAGCATTATGACATGGAGGGCTTTCACATTTATATAAATGATGCCAAACTACTTAACACAAATTGCCCAAGTTTGACATAAAGCATTATGACATGGAGGGCTTTCACATTTATATAAATGATGCCAAACTACTTAACACAAATTGCCCAAGTTTGACATAAAGCATTATGACATGGAGGGCTTTCACATTTATATAAATGATGCCAAACTACTTAACACAAATTGCCCAAGTTTGACATAAAGCATTATGACATGGAGGGCTTTCACATTTATATAAATGATGCCAAACTACTTGACACAAATTGCCCAAGTTTGACATAAAGCATTATGACATGGAGGGCTTTCACATTTATATAAATGATGCCAAACTACTTAACACAAATTGCCCAAGTTTGACATAAAGCATTATGACATGGAGGGCTTTCACATTTATATAAATGATGCCAAACTACTTGACACAAATTGCCCAAGTTTGACATAAAGCATTATGACATGGAGGGCTTTCACATTTATATAAATGATGCCAAACTACTTAACACAAATTGCCCAAGTTTGACATAAAGCATTATGACATGGAGGGCTTTCACATTTATATAAATGATGCCAAACTACTTGACACAAATTGCCCAAGTTTGACATAAAGCATTATGACATGGAGGGCTTTCACATTTATATAAATGATGCCAAACTACTTAACACAAATTGCCCAAGTTTGACATAAAGCATTATGACATGGAGGGCTTTCACATTTATATAAATGATGCCAAACTACTTAACACAAATTGCCCAAGTTTGACATAAAGCATTATGACATGGAGGGCTTTCACATTTATATAAATGATGCCAAACTACTTAACACAAATTGCCCAAGTTTGACATAAAGCATTATGACATGGAGGGCTTTCACATTTATATAAATGATGCCAAACTACTTAACACAAATTGCCCAAGTTTGACATAAAGCATTATGACATGGAGGGCTTTCACATTTATATAAATGATGCCAAACTACTTAACACAAATTGCCCAAGTTTGACATAAAGCATTATGACATGGAGGGCTTTCACATTTATATAAATGATGCCAAACTACTTAACACAAATTGCCCAAGTTTGACATAAAGCATTATGACATGGAGGGCTTTCACATTTATATAAATGATGCCAAACTACTTAACACAAATTGCCCAAGTTTGACATAAAGCATTATGACATGGAGGGCTTTCACATTTATATAAATGATGCCAAACTACTTGACACAAATTGCCCAAGTTTGACATAAAGCATTATGACATGGAGGGCTTTCACATTTATATAAATGATGCCAAACTACTTAACACAAATTGCCCAAGTTTGACATAAAGCATTATGACATGGAGGGCTTTCACATTTATATAAATGATGCCAAACTACTTAACACAAATTGCCCAAGTTTGACATAAAGCATTATGACATGGAGGGCTTTCACATTTATATAAATGATGCCAAACTACTTGACACAAATTGCCCAAATTTGACATAAAGCATTATGACATGGAGGGCTTTCACATTTATATAAATGATGCCAAACTACTTGACACAAATTGCCCAAGTTTGACATAAAGCATTATGACATGGAGGGCTTTCACATTTATATAAATGATGCCAAACTACTTGACACAAATTGCCCAAGTTTGACATAAAGCATTATGACATGGAGGGCTTTCACATTTATATAAATGATGCCAAACTACTTGACACAAATTGCCCAAGTTTGACATAAAGCATTATGACATGGAGGGCTTTCACATTTATATAAATGATGCCAAACTACTGGACACAAATTGCCCAAATTTGACATAAAGCATTATGACATGGAGGGCTTTCACATTTATATAAATGATGCCAAACTACTTGACACAAATTGCCCAAGTTTGACATAAAGCATTATGACATGGAGGGCTTTCACATTTATATAAATGATGCCAAACTACTTGACACAAATTGCCCAAATTTGACATAAAGCATTATGACATGGAGGGCTTTCAAGTTTGTACAGCTAGTGCTAGATGGTCATCAAATATGACCACCATTGCTAAAAATAGAAAAAACTTTAAGCAAGAATGCTGAATAGAACTTGACCAAGCTTGATAGAAAGCATCCAGGAACTCTCAGGTTTATCCTAAAGATGTTGATCCATATAACCACTGTAACTTAAATTAGAGAATCTTGAAATGACCTTTTCTCCAAAGCTGTTAAATAGAATTTGACCAAATTTTACAGAAAACATCCAGGCATGAATGCCTGTCAATTATTACATACTGTGCCCATATGCCATCAAGTATGGCCACTATTAATAAAAATAGAAAAACATTTAAATGACTCCTCAAAAGCCATTCAACAGAGTTTGAACTAATTTGATGGAATGCATCCTGGCATTGTGGGTTTTCAATTTTGTACAACTAGTGATGGAATGCATCCTGACATTGAGGGTTTTCAAGTTTTTACTACTGATGCTGATCTGGTGTCAGATTTTACTTCAAGCTGAAATATAGAAACACCATGAAGTGTAGAAACACCGTGAAATGTAGAAACACCATGAAATGTAGAAACACCATGAAATATAGAAACACGATGAAACTGTTTCTTTGCCAAAACTGTTTGATAGAATTTGGCCAAGCTTGACAAAAAACATCCTGGCATGCAGTCCTTTCAGATTTATGCAGTTGATGCCAATCTGTCAAGAAATATGGGCACTGTTAATCAGATTAAAAAATATTTAAAATAGCTTCCCAAAAATGGATAAATCTTTTCATGAAAATATTTGCTGAAAATTGTATTTTTAAAGTTTCATATTACTAAATAACTTTGTGAAATCCATATGTTGTCAAGGAGGCATGTTTGCAAAATATTTTACCACATACATACATATATATATATATATATATATATATATATATATATATATATATATATATATATATATATTCTGCAGTTTGATTGCAAAGGGATAAGTATGTATGATTACTGAGTATGTGAAAATACTGATAAAATGGGGATGACAGCAAAGAAGATCAGATGAATACATTTCACTTAGCCTCTACTGCAAAATCAAGGAGTTCACATTTTGGAACACACACACACTGCTTTGATCTAGTTTTTATACACAGCAATCTGAGAGTTGTGCTAAAAAGGTCTCTGTCTTAACATTATGCAAGTGGTGACTTACACAGAGCTAACTTAGTGATTATTCTGTAACTAACAGAAAGATCAAGGAATTTGGATTAATACAATTTCTTTTGTGTTTGAAATGAGTCTTTCCTGTCTTTTCATTACATTATATGACTTAGTGGTGTTCCTTACCTTATATCACTTTAGTGGTATTCCTTACCTTATATGACTTTAGTGGTGTTCCTTACTTTATATGACTTAATGGTGTTCCTTACCTTATATGACTTAGTGGTGTTCGTTACCTTATATGACTTAGTGGTGTTTCTTACCTTATATGACTTAGTGGTGTTCCTTATCTTATACAACTTAGTGGTGTTCCTTATCTTATACAACTTAGTGGTGTTCCTTGCCTTTTTTGATTAGTGGGGTTTCTTAAATTATATGACTTAGTGGTATTCTTTACCTTATATGACTTTATTGGTGTTCCTTACCTTATATGACTTAGTGGTGTTCCTTGCCTTTTTTGATTAGTGGGGTTTCTTACATTATATGACTTAGTGGTGTTCCTTACCTTATATGACATAGTGGTGTTCCTTACCTTATATGACTTATTGGTATTCTTTACCTTATATGACTTAGTGGTGTTCCTTACCTTATATGACTTAGTGGTGTTCCTTACCTTATATGACTTAGTGGTGTTCCTTACCTTATATGACTTAGTGGTGTTCCTTGCCTTTTTTGATTAGTGGGGTTTCTTAAATTATATGACTTAGTGGTATTCTTTACCTTATATGACTTAGTGGTGTTCCTTACCTTATATGACTTTATTGGTGTTCCTTACCTTATATGACTTAGTGGTGTTCACTACTGTTTATGTACTTCTGAATTTCAGTCCAAAGCATTTGGCTGATTGTTTTGCAAATACAGTTTGCAAACAAATTGGGGGAAAAATAATTTATTTCAAATATTAATTGTGGAGTACCACAGGGCTCGATCCTTTGACCTCTGTTATTCATTCTATTTATCAACGACTTACATCTTTAGATTGGAACTTCAATTTCTTGCACTGACCTCTATGCAGAAGATACTACACTATCCGAGATGTGTATAACCAAAATGGTACTTGAAAATAACTTACAAGATGCTCTCAACAGACTTCAAGTATGGTGCAAGGAAAACAGTATGATCATAAATACAGAAAAAATGAAAGCCCTACTAGTTACAACACAAAAACAAAATGAGCAAAGCTAGATAGTGACTAGCTACTTGTTCTATTTGACAATGTGAGCCTTAATATAACCTCTCAGGATAGAATTCTTGGTGTATTTGTAGAGAACAATATTACTTGGTCTATTCACATTAAACACATTTCAAAAAAGGTTAATTCTTATCTTCGTCTACTGAGGAAAATCAAAACATTTTCTTCTTCAATATAGGGTCATCTTTTATAAAAGTTATATTTAGCCATATCTGTACTATTGTAATGTAATTTGGGGTAATACCTCTAATTCAAACATAACAACACTTTCAGGATTCCAAAAGAGGGCTTGCCATTTAATTGTAGATGAGTGTAGACACAATTTTCAGGATGCAATGAATAATATAAAGATTTTAACAATGCATGAAAGAATATTTCTTAGAAAGGATGTATAAAGTATCCAGAAAAGCCATTCCTGTCTACCTAAGCAATATCTTTCACCAAAGAGATGCTGATGGTACTCCAAATTTAAAGTCCATAAGAAGTAAAAATTACAAAATTATACCAAGGACAAATAAGAAATTGTTTTTAAAAAAATTTCAATATACTGGTCCACTGGTATGGAACAATATTCGAAGTGACATAAGGCAGGCTCCTAGCATTTCTTCTTTTCATAATCAGTGTCTTAAAATGGATGAAATCTTTTGATAATTGAACAGTTATAGTACAATAAATACCACCTGCTTTTTTGTAATTTTGCATCATTTTCACAGTTGAATTTTTTAATGCAGGATGATATTTATGTTTTATATATGTTTTTGTTTTCACAGATGCATGTGCATGAGTTCCAGGCTTGATACTTAGATTTTTAAAATCAATTATTTAGTGTCAACCCAGATTCTTCACATCATGTTGTGTGTGTATGATCTGGATTTTTAACATAGCTTTAACAATTTTTCAGTCATATCGCTATGATGTCTGCAGTGTGACAGTTTATAGTGATGTCTAGCACTGGGGCATCATGCCGCAGACACATTGTCCTGACACCAGGCCAGCCAGTCCTAACACTAACCTCTTAATGCTGAGCGCCAAGTGAGGCACCTGTTAGTACCATTTTTGTAAGTCTTTGGTATGACTCGGCTGGGGATCAAACCCATGACCTACCGCATCCAAGGCGGACGCTATAACCACTCACATCATGTTGTATATACTGTATATATTGTACATAAGAGATAGAAGGCTTCAAGGCCTAACTCTGCAACTGAGTTACCTTCGCTAAATAAAGTCTTTATTATTATTATTATTATTATTATTATTATTTTATTATTATTATTATTATTATTATTATTATTATTATTACAAGTTGTTTCAAAGTTTGAAATGTCAAAAAACATAAGAATCCTAAATTTGATTGACAAGTTAGATATACTTTGAGTGGCAAGTTCAACACATAAGGTATCACGGTACCAATTGTTTTTCCATATACCTCAATGCTAATGTTTTGTGAAATAAATATACTTTCTGTCCTACTTGGGCATGCATGTCACACACTGTCATATAGAACAATGCTAGATTGTCAATTTGACAATGACATAACCAGGTACTCCATTGCATTTAAGAGAGATAACTCTACTGGAACTAGACAGGGGTAAGAGTTATCTAGTCACAACAAGCACATTTTCAGCCATGTGTACCATATTTTAAAAAAATCATAAAAAATACAAAATATGATCTAGATAGAAATTAACACAAACTCACATGTTGCCAAGAGGCTCAACATTTTTTTAAGCCAAACAGAAAGTACAACTCTTACATAATGCACCAATCACAGCTAGTGTTGTTCTTTAATTCTGAATACAATGTTCCATACACCTTAAGCGCCGCCCACCTGGACTTGCGCAATTGGTACCGTTATACCTATAGCAAACCTTAATTTTTCCAATAATCCGTGAAATAGTTCGGGACTGTATAAGTAACAAATATACTTAGTCTCACTTGTGAAAAACAATTTGATGAGGTACTAACCTATGTCTTATATGAATGTGTATAGAAATGTCATTGAGCTGTTTGAACTATTGTTTTCATACTTTTGCTTCACCATCAAAATCATCTTTTGAAATAAAATGAATTCTTTCAACTATGACTTGTATCTTATTCCTATCAGCACTTATTGAACTTCACATAGGTGATATGGGATAAATCACATTATGTCATATTACGTAATAACTAGGTCAAAGGTCAATGTACCAAATAGTATGTACCTGTCCTACTTCAAAATGTACAATTCACCTAAAAGAAAGGAATTAATATTTGTTTGGTAGGTGCAGAACTTAACATCAGAGACAGGTGGACATGACCGAATCTTATTATAAAGTATAAGCTTTGACCACTTTACACTATCTGCAGATACAAGAGGTCACTAACCACCAGTCCTGACACAAAGGTCCACCTACCCATCCTCTTTGTAACACAAATAGTAAGCTTTCCTCCTTTGTAATGTGAACAAAATTGTTTCAATAAGCCAATCAGTCACCAAATATAGTAAATCACAGCCTCTAAGTGGTTATGTTGGATTGGGGGGTGAACTTAGGGGAATAAAATACAGAAAAATGCCAAATATAAACACTAAGTATAGCACATCAAATGGAGTTAAAAACAGGAGGAAAGTGTTTATCTAAAAGGGAGAGGTAGCTTATGATAAAGGAATTAAAGGAGGCAAAATCAGCAATGCTGAAAATGAGAAGTGAAAGTTTGATGACCTTACCTTGGACAAATATATGGGGCAGGGCCCAACAGGTCCAAGGACAGCCCAATGGCAACTGTGCTATAACATCCCTTACAGGTACCCAAATTTCAAGTGAAGTTGTGTTCATTTCCATCTAATATGAAAGGGTGAATAATTTAGATAATATAGATACATATAAAGTATATTTCTTCTACATAAGAATTTAATAATAATTGGCATAAGATAGAGAGAAACTTATCTCAGATCCAAACAGAAGATACCTTATCAGTTTTCAAACTTGTAAACTTTACTGTGAGAAATTATTAAATTGCTTCTACTTACATTTGCATCAAGATAGAGGGCTAATATAATACTTCACAAATCTTCTCTTTATTTTCATAACCAGTTACTGAAAATGTGAGATTTTATTTCCTTAAAATGTTATGACTGGTGTAAGGGAGATAACTGAATGATATACATAAGGTGTGGTAACCTCTAATACAGTATCCATGTAATATAGATGAGTTCATCAACAACCTGTATTAACTTCATTGCAATTAAATTATCTCAAAACACATTACTGATAAAGTGAGAACCCAACATTTAGACTCCTATATTTAGTGGAGACCTCAAGAGTCATGTAATTTTAATTTCTAAGATGACGCAGCTCTTTCATATCACATAGTTCATATTTTCTACAATGCCAGCATGTAGAGTGCAGCCTTCCATAACCATGCAGATATCATCTTATGCCAATTTGGATTCTTGTGATGAGATGCAAAGTTTCAAGAACAGTGTGGATTTGAATGGAATGAATACGCACTGTGTGACTAAAATGGTTATCATTCTGTAATGTTGGACCAAACATGGAAATTCCACAAGAGCAGCTTGACACAAAGAAATAGGATTAATTGAAAGTCAATAGTAGATTATAATTGGGCTTATACAAGTGCCAATGGCAAATGCTGACTTAAGGAAACTGTTCTTGTTTATTGGTATTCACTGCTACTTCAACAAAAGGGAATGCAAGAGAACTGAACTAACTACATGAACAATTTCAAAGCAGAAAAGTGTTAAAAAAAAAGGACAATTAGAGCAGGACAATTCAAATCAAAGTGGGAAGAAATACCATATCCTTAATAAATTACCTAAAAATTACTCATGCCAGAACATCCCACATGGTACAAGTGATCTATCTACAAGTGTACTTAGAGTGTTCTCTATCCTGGTTTATGGCATGCCTTACAAGAACAAGATAGCTGTTTTTGTACACATGATTTTTCATCTTTTGCAGGTAAAATAGCCAATATTTGGCCAAAATCAATTATATTATGTTTACATAACTTATTTTGTTGCATGCATTCCAATCTAGGAGGTAACAGCACATACATAAAGGCATCAGGTAACACAAGCCTATATCTATCATAGCTATAGTTATCAAAAGTCCCCATCCAAAGCCAACTTGTGCTATTTTCTGAAGATGTCATACATTTTATTCTTAAAGAACTTTCAATATTTGGCCAAAACTGTTCAGTACACAGTTGTTTTCCTACATCAAACTAGTATAGTTCATAAATGCCGCCCACATGTATGCGTTTCTATGGATACACTGTGAGGCTATTCTTTCCTTTAGGTATCACGGTACCAATTGTTTTTCCATATACCTCAATGCTAATGTTTTGTGAAATAAATATACTTTCTGTCCTACTTGGGCATGCATGTCACACACTGTCATATAGAACAATGCTAGATTGTCAATTTGACAATGACATAACCAGGTACTCCATTGCATTTAAGAGAGATAACTCTACTGGAACTAGACAGGGGTAAGAGTTATCTAGTCACAACAAGCACATTTTCAGCCATGTGTACCATATTTTAAAAAAATCATAAAAAATACAAAATATGATCTAGATAGAAATTAACACAAACTCACATGTTGCCAAGAGGCTCAACATTTTTTTAAGCCAAACAGAAAGTACAACTCTTACATAATGCACCAATCACAGCTAGTGTTGTTCTTTAATTCTGAATACAATGTTCCATACACCTTAAGCGCCGCCCACCTGGACTTGCGCAATTGGTACCGTTATACCATAAAGCAAGCTTCACATTTGGAATGTGTTTACTGATCAGTTTTGTCAAATTGTTTGTTTCAGTTTTCTTCTAAATTTCAAACATATGTTCAAATAAACCAATTTATCAGCTTTAGTCAGTAGACTGCATCTCAGTTGCATTCTTCAAACAGTAGCCTGGAGACAATCATATATTAGGATAGTAAGTTAGGAAATTTCATATATCCACCGTTCGTTCTCTCAGTTCTGATAGATCAGTCCATCTTGTTTTTGCACAATTACTGTCATGTTCTGGGGTTTAAATAAAACTTGGTATGTATCTTTACATTGAAAAAGCTGCTGAGATGAGCTCATTTCTGGTTTTGTGTGCCATTGTAATAAGAATGATTGTCCTGATTATCAGTGTCGCTCACTCTAATTTTTACACTCTAGCTGTATTTACTTTTTTGGATTTCATTTCATCTACCTAGGTATGCAACCACTCTAGTAGGCTAGTGGTTAGGGCGTTGGATGCGGGAGGTCGTGGGTTCAAATCCCAGCCAAGTCATACCAGAGACTTTTAAAAATGGTACTAACAGCTGCCTCGCTAGGCACTCTGCATTAAGAAGTTAGTGTTAGGAATGGTCGGACTGTTTTCAAAATAATTGAATAATTTGACTCAGTGGGACATGTCTGCATCATGTTGCCTCAGTGCTACACATCGCTATAAACTGCCATACTGCAGACATCATAGCAGTATGACTGAATTCTTTTTAAAGCTATATTAAAAATCCAAATCTCTCTCTCACACATGCACACACACACACACACCTAGGTATGCAGCATTGCTGTATATTGACACGATCTCAGATGAGTTTGATTTTCAACATTCTGTGTTTTCATTTTGCAAAGTTATATGACTCTTGTTGTCTTGGTCATAACACAATGACTAAAATATTGTAATCTTTTGAATTCAGCCAGAGATTTTGTTCAGTGGTATATGGACAATTTGATAAATATAATTTTCATTCTACTGCCCAGCCATCATTGGTCTTAGTTGTGACCCCTCATAATTGTTGCCCTATTTATTATAATTATTAGTTAATCAACCTAACCAGTTGAGAAGTTTTTTCTGTTCACAAGACCCTAACCTAATCTTGTTATCACACAAAAGCTTTGTTGGATTTCACTCAGACAGTGTTCTGCTTGCCATGCTGCATATCTTCCATGATCAGAGACCACAGGACCACAGGGCCAGGCAAATACATTTCTGTTTAAAAGTTGGGCTTGGATTTATTGTGTTTTATGGTATAGCACTCTTTCAATTGCAAGTCCAGCTTGCTAACAACTCAACTACCACTGCTTTGTTTTCATCAAGTATGGGCGTATCATCAGATAAATACTGTACATTTGTACAAGGGATGGTCTTATCATCAGATAAATATAGTACATGTGTACAAGGAGATGGTCATATCATCATATAAATACAGTACATGTGTACATTGGTAATGGGCTTATCATTAGATGAATACAAGTGTACATGGGATGGGCTTATCAGATAAATACACGTCTATACAAGTGTATGGGCTTATCATCAGATAAATACAGTATGTCTGTACACTGGGATGGGCTTATTATCAGATAAATATGGCATGTCTATACCAGGTGATGGGCTTATAACATAGAAATGGCATTTCTGTATGGGCTTATCATCAAATGAATACAGTATGTCTGTAGAAGGGGATGGGCTTATCATATAAATGCAGTATGTCTTACTAGAGAATAGGCTTATCATTAGATAAATACAGTATGTCTATACACAGGTTAGGTCCCTCATCAGATAAATATAGCACATGTGTGCAAGATGGTTGGGCTTATGAGCTAAATTTGGCATATCTATACCATGTGTTGGGTTTATCATCAGATAAATACAGTATATCTGTACAAGTGGATGGGTCTATCATCCAGTAACTTCACTGTCTGTACATGGGGATGGGTTTATCATCAGATAAATATGCCATGTGTGTATAATGGTGATGGGCTTATAATTAGATCAATACATTACATGTGTACAATGGGATGGGCTTATCATCAGATAAATACAGCATGTCTGTACAAGGGGATGGGCTTATTATCAGATAAATATAGTATGTCTGTACAGAGGGATGGGTTTATCAGAAAAATACAATACGTGTATAAAGGTGGCAGGGCCTATTATCAGATAAATATGGTATCTGTACAAGAAACATGGGTTCATTGTCAGATTAAGATGGTATTTATGTGCAAGGGAGATGGGCTTATCAAGTAAATATGGCATTTCTGTACAATGGAATGGGCTTATCTTCATATAAATATGATATTTCTATACAAGATGGAATGTGCTTATCAAATATAAATTGTATGTCTGTATAAAGCGGGATGACTTATCATCAGATGAATATGGTATGTCTATAAAAGGGAATGGGTTTATCAAATAAATATGGTATTTCTGTACCATGGCTTATCATGAAGCATGTACTTATCAAATAAATATAGTTCATGTATATTGATAACACTTGCCAATGATATCAGTGTTCAGAATCCTACATTATCATTTGATAGTCATTTAGCACCAGTTTGTCTGATTCACCTGTCCTTTCAGCCACATTGTGACTGTTAATTCTAGTACCAGACTTTGGCTAAATGTTTGGTATGCACGTGAAAAAAATGGGAGATAAAATGTATACAGTTTGAGTGCAATCTGCAGCATTCAGCTTTATCATTTCATAACAAGTATGACCCCTGATAAAACATTCCCATTTTTTCATCATCTTACATTCAGTTTGCTTGCATTGGATTTAAACAAATTTGGTGCGCCATGTAAAACATGGAAAAGACTTGAATAGATTCAGTTTTCGGTACTGCATACCCAATTTTAAATTAGTCAAGCGAAAAAACAAAAACAAATGACTAATAACAAAATAATGCAACTGTTTGACTGCACACATTATGTTTGTTTTTATAATTAGATTTCAGCCATATTGGATAAGAAGTTTTATAGGAAGAAAGTCCTTGTCTCCCAGTAATGAAGTCTACTATATACATCATGTACCATATTTAATGTAATGCCCACACTATAATGGTATGATTCTCTATAACTGCCTGTGCTGAGATTTCCTTGCTTCTCATGAATATGTAAAAACCTACTTACCTATTTACTGCATTGAAAGCCAATCAAATCAAGTTTCTCTTCCAAACACAGTCACTTATTAATTGATCATCAAAATGTAGGAGATTGTTATACATGGAACGTTTATGTGCACTCATGAAAAAAAATGAAATCTCAGCACAGACAACCGCAGATGATTAAGGAGTATAGCAAATTGTCAACCATGATTTACGATGATGCCGCACTGCAAGACAAACAAATTATTATTTGGATAAATTTCATCATAATAAGCTTTCATCAACAATGTGGCAAACAAAATTCACCTGTATGTGCATCCTAAATGAGTTAGCTTTCTTTGTCTGTGGTGGAAACTCTTTCCAGAGGTTCATTCTCTCCCCCAATATTGTCACACCCATGAAAATATGCAATAGACATTGTTTTAGACTGATTTAACCTGCAAAGGTAAGTGGTAATGATACACCAGCATGTATGTTTGTGGATTATGAGAAAATCGTGACATTCTAACAGATTTTTATAGCAGTTTCGGATAAAACGTGCACAGATTACACATGGAAGTTTTGACTACTAAGAAGAGTGTGTGCATATTAAAGCATATACGAGTATTATGTTGAATACGGTATTTTCTGCAAGGATATGAACAAAAAAGTATGCACCCATATTGCCTCAAAAAAAACCCCAGAAGACATCAATCTTCTGAATTCATTGCTTCAAGTCTTTGTGCTTCATTTAACTATATTACGGTTGCTGCTTTTGCTCAAATCGGATGCAAATTTTTATTGCACACATTGCCTTCATGTTTAGAATTAGATTTTCAGCCAAATTTGAGATAGAGATTTACATCAAGAAGGTGTCCTAATTAGTATGCTTTCTATACATTAGACACTGATAACAACATTCAGTCTTAAAAAATACGAACTCGATTTTCTTATTGTTGCCAAGATACAACAGTACTCAACATTACAGAATAAATGTGGCAGGTTTTCTTTTTATTTTCTTTTATTTTTGATGATCCCATCTAATCCACCATATCTTTCTCCCGTACAATTTGGATATTCTGGGGATCTTATCAAAACATTCTTAATGTGTTCAAGATAAATTTTGCAAAAAAGGAGTTTTTGTACCATGTGACCTCTATACCGCTTTTAACCAATAAACAGAGGGCAGAATGTATAGTTTTATTTCATTATTCTATTAAAAATGCTGTTTCTTCCATGAAAAATTTGTCCAAAACAGAATTTTATTTCAATCTCTTACAAACTTTTTATTCCAGCCATATTTCACAGGCAAATAAAAGAAGTACACATTTAATCAGGTAAATGTTCACAAAAGCATTTTGTTTTTGCCCATCAGATGAAACAACTCTCTCTCTCTTTCTCTCTCTCTCTCTCTCTCTCTCTCTCACGCTCACACATACACACACACACACACACACACACACACAACCTCGGATTTCCAACCATGGAGCAAATAAGATTCTGTAGTTCATCACATTACAGTTTGTAGCCTTAAGTATCAGACATGAAGATAGTGTAATACACATCTGTCTCTTAGTGTAATACACATCTGTCTGTCAGTGTAATACACATCTGTCTCTCAGTGTAATACACATCTGTCTGTCAGTGTAATATACATCTGTCTGTCAGTGTAATATACATCTGTCTGTCAGTGTAATACACATCTGTCTGTCAGTGTAATACACATCTGTCTGTCAGTGTAATATACATCTGTCTGTCAGTGTAATACACATCTTCCTGTCAGTGTAATACACATCTGTTTGTCAGTGTAATACACATCTTCCTGTCAGTGTAATACACATCTGTTTGTCCATCCATTACTCTATCACTTCCTATACTTCTGGGTGGAAATTCACCAAGCTTGCTGTATGTGTTGCCCATAAAGTAGCAATATCCAAGAGGGTTATCATTCTTACCTCCTTCCCATGGGGTACCTGGAATGGGGTCCAATTTATAGAAATTTCATCTTTGGAGACATTGTAAAATTCATTACTAATGAAGTCATTACAGAATGACATAATATATGAGACAGATTTTGGATTATGACCCCTGGGTCTCTCCCTGTCTCGATGCAGATTAAGTGCTGGAGAGGAGGTGGAGAGTCAGAATATGCGATAACAAGCGATGAATATTAGCGATGATTATACATCATAGTACCAGTAGCTCAAGTTTATAAATTGGCAGCTGCATGCAATACAGCTCAGATGCTCAGCAACACACAAACTTCTTTCTAAAATAACTTAGCAGCACACAAGCCACTTCTTTCTAACACAACTCAGCAACACACAAACCACTTCTTTCTAACACAACTAAGCAACACACAAACCACTTCTTTCTAACACAACTAAGCAACACACAAACCACTTCTTTCTACAACAACTCAGCAATGCACAAACCATTTCTTTCTAACACAGTTTAGCTAAACACAAACCCCTCCTATCTAAAACAACTTATCAACACACAAACACCTCTTTTCTAAAACAACTTAGCAAGCACAAACACCTCTTTTCAAAACAACTTCAAAACAAACCCCTTTGTTCTAAAACAGCTATACAATACAAACCCTTTCTTTCAATAACAACTTCACAACACAAACACCTTCTTTCAAAAACAACTTCACAACACAAACCCTTCTTTCTAAAACAACTTCACAAAACACAAACCCCTCCTTTCTAAAACAACAACACAAACCCGTTCTTTCTAAAACAACTTTACAACACAAACCCCTTCTTTCTAACACCCCTCCTTTCTATAACAGCTTCACAACACAAACCCCTTCTTTCTAAAACAACTTCACAGCACAACCCATTCTTTCTAAAACAACTTCACAACACATGAACCTGTCCTTTCTAAAACAATTTCACAACACATGAACCTGTCCTTTCTAAAACAACTTTAGTGCAGCTTCCTGTTCAATTTTGGGTAAATTTCTCTTTCTCTCTTCTTCCTCCTTCTTCTCCCTACACTTCTTTTTCTTTTTCTTCTTCTTCTTCTTCTTCTTCTTCATCTTCTTCTTCTTCTTCTTACCTTGGGAATACTAATAATATGAGTCAAACAATGAGCACAAGCATCTAGCAGGAATGTACACATGAGTGAGATCAGAAAGGTATTTTGGACCAGAAGCAGCCAACAAAATGTAAGAGAGAGGAGATTTTGTGTTTGATTCTGCTGCATACAGCTAACCAGTGGAGTTTTTGAAGAAGTGATGTGGTATGATCATTTATTTTTGTTTTAAGAATGATCCTAGAGCAGTGTTTTAGAATCTTTTGAAGTTTCAAGGGTTAGGATTAGTCGTTTCAAGGTTACTTGATTTTTTATCTTGATCCAAATCTAACAGAATATCAGCATCCTTTGTCCAATGTTAAAAGGCATTTATGCCATGATGCTTTCTGTCAAAATTGTTCAGATCAGGTTTTTCTGAGCATTTGTTATTTAGTAGAAATAATTGGTAAGTCTTTTTTTTAAATTTACAATGGCCATATTGGATGGTAGATCAACCTCATTTGTACAAATTTTAAAACCTATTACACCAGAATGCTTTCAATGACTCTTTGGATGACTAATTTTATAGATAGTAACTTGATAAATACAGAAATCAATAATTTAGTTCAGACTTTGAAAAATTATGTGTATCTATCATGTTGGGTACTGCTTTATTGCAAACATAAAATGTAGCATTGATTTTGAGGTATGAGAGGATCTCTGAATGGTTCATTGCATTATGAGGTTCATTTGCATTATGAGGTTCATTGCATTATGAGGTTCATTTGCATTATGAGGTTCATTGCATTATGAGGTTCATTTGCATTCACTTCATGCTGAACCTTTAGTTATTTTAGCTTTTAATTCTACTACACATGGAATTTTCACTAATAGATTTCTTATGATATCTAGGTTTTTCTAAATAAAAATTATTCAACATGGCCACCATGACTGCCATCTTAAAATTCTAATGTTATCACAACTCTGCTTGAACAGAAAGTCATAGTGTTGTAGGGTTTTCACCAAAGAAAATTTTGCCAATCTGACATCCAGTATGTCTGCCACACCAGCCATCTTGAAAATCATATTACTGGTACTCCCTGAATGGAAAATCCTATCTTAAAAATATTGTTATATCTATATACCCCTCTCTAGATCTAGCTATCTCAACATGGTGTTTTCACTCCAGATCTCAACATGGTGTTTTCACTCCAGATCTCAACATGGTGTTTTCACTGATAAAACTTGTTATGAACCTAGTTGGTCCCAAATGAAAGTGATGTCAGTCATACATCCAATATGGCTACCATGATGACTCATAAAAATCTTGTTGTCATTACTGGTACTTTCTCAGAATGGATGATCATTAATTATGTCATGGTGTTTTCACCAAGAGAGTTCTAATGATGACCACCATGTCCAAAATGAAAATGTCGTCAAGTGGACAACCAATATGGCAGTTAATTTGAAAATCTTATTATTGGTGAAGAGTATCAGAGGTGGTTTCAGCACTCACAGGTTAAAAGGAAGGAATGGTCTTTTCTTGATTTCCTGAATATTCTTTCTTGCCTATTAGAGCATCAGTGCCTTCAAGGGACACTTGTTTTCCTCTTGTGTTTACACATTCCCAATCACACCATAATTCCCTGATGTGGGTTGTCCATGGTAATGTTTAATATGCAAGATAGACTTGGCCTTTAACCACAAGGTAAAAGACCCTCTGTAAAATAAATTTGTGAACAAAAAGTGATCCTGAGATAAAGTCAGATATGCATGTTAAATGAACATCATGCTTGTCCATTCAAAACACACCCAGGTGTTAGCTACATAACCCCAGATTTGGCCTTACATAATCAGCTGGCCAATCAGGGTGCATTCCATTTACCCAGTTTATGATTTCAAGCATTGAACTGGCTCTAATTTCATTAAAATTCAGTTTCTCCTTAGATTGAGATTTTATGTTTCAAGTTTATGATTCAGACAGTGTTTTTCTTTACGGTAGAGATAATGTAAAGAATGCAAATTCAGTATGAGTTTTAAAATGTAACACATGGAACCATTTTAGTCTTGAAAAAGAAGAGGAAAGCTTGACAATTTTCTTAGTGCTAAGGCAAGACCTGCTAGGAAAATTCAAGATTTTGTGACTATATTTGAATCCATAATGCCTGTTTAATATTCTGTAAAAAGCATTGTTACCAACCACTAAATAAAGGAGATACTCAAAACTCTAATTTTTTTAGAAAGAAATTCTGTGATATTTAATTAATCTGTGGATGGGTCCATATTCTGCAAACTTTTGGACTAAAAACCTCAGTCTGAAAATTAACATATCAAACTTTGTCAGTCTACAAGTTGAATTTGAATAAATCAGGAATTACAGAACATTTGGATTTTTCTAGTCTCTCTACTCAAGTATCTTGCCATGCCTGATATTCTCAAAACTTTAGAGCAAAACAAACAGACTTTAATTAGAATAAAACCATAAAATAAAAACCTACAGAGTTTACTCAGCAGCCTTGATTATTTAATTACCACATTTTTAATACAGCAGCATAGGTGCACCACAAGTGTCTTCTCTGTTGCAGTTTTGAGCTCAAGTTTCTTGCTGATGTTTCGAGAAAAGTGGACCAGATCTGCTGGCACCTTAAGCAGCAGTAGGTCTGGGTCACTGTTTTTCTGTATTGCCTTAGTGATTTTAAACAGCAATAGCAGTAGGTCTGGGTCACTGCTTTTTATCTCCTTGGTGACTTAAGCAGCAGTAGGTCTGGGTCAATGCATTTTATCTCCTTAGTGACTTTAAACAGCAGTAGGTCTGGGTCTGTGCTTTTTATCTCCTAAGTGACTTGAAGCAGCAGTAGGTCTGGGTCAGTGCATTTTATCTCCTTAGTGACTTTAAGCAGCAGTAGGTCTGGGTCAGTGCTTTTTATCTCCTTAGTGACTTTAAGCAGCAGTAGGTCTGGGTCTATGCTTTTTGTCTCCTAAGTGACTTTAAACAGCAGTAGGTCTGGGTCTGTGCATTTTATCTCCTAAGTGACTTAAACAGCAGTAGGTCTGGGTCTGTGCTTTTTTTTTATCTCCTTAGTGACTTGAAGCAGCAGTAGGTCTGGGTCAGTGCTTTTTATCTCCTTAGTGACTTTAAGCAGCAGTAGGTCTGGGTCTATGCTTTTTGTCTCCTAAGTGACTTTAAACAGCAGTAGGTCTGGGTCTGTGCATTTTATCTCCTAAGTGACTTAAACAGCAGTAGGTCTGGGTCTGTGCTTTTTTTTTATCTCCTTAGTGACTTGAAGCAGCAGTAGGTCTGGGTCAGTGCTTTTTATCTCCTTAGTGACTTTAAGCAGCAGTAGGTCTGGGTCTATGCTTTTTGTCTCCTAAGTGACTTTAAACAGCAGTAGGTCTGGGTCTGTGCATTTTATCTCCTAAGTGACTTAAACAGCAGTAGGTCTGGGTCTGTGCTTTTTTTTTATCTCCTTAGTGACTTGAAGCAGCAGTAGGTCTGGGTCTATGCTTTTTGTCTCCTAAGTGACTTGAAGCAGCAGTAGGTCTGGGTCTGTGCTTTTTATCTCCTTAGTGACTTAAACAGCAGTAGGTCTGGGTCTGCGCTTTTTTTTATCTCCTTAGTGACTTGAAGCAGCAGTAGGTCTGGGTCTGTGCTTTTTATCTCTTAAGTGACTTTAAACAGAAGTAGGTCTGGGTGAGTGCATTTTATCTCCTTAGTGACTTTAAGCAGCAGTAGGTCTGGGTCAATGCTTTTTATCTCATTAGTGACTTTAAACAGCAGTAGGTCTGGGTCAGTACTTTTTATCTCCTTAGTGACTTTAAGCAGCAGTAGGTCTGGGTCTCTGTTTTTTATCTCCTTAGTGACTTATGCAGCAGTAGGCCTGGGTCAATGCATTTTATCTCCTTAGTGACTTTAAGCAGCAGTAGGTCTGGGTTAATGCTTTTTTTATCTCCTTAGTGACTTTAAGCAGAAGTAGGTCTGGGTCAGTGCATTTTATCTCCTTAGTGACTTTAAACAGCAGTAGGTCTGGGTTAATGCTTTTTATCTCCTTAATGACTTTAAGCAGCAGTAGTTCTGGGTCAGTGCTTTTTATCTCCTTAGTGACTTTAAACAGCTGTAGGTCTGGGTCAATGCTTTTTATCTCCTAAGTGACTTTAAACAGCAGTAGGTCTGGGTCAGTGCTTTTTATCTCCTTAGTGACTTTAAGCAGCAGTAGGTCTGGGTGAGTGCATTTTATCTCCTTAGTGACTTTAAGCAGCAGTAGGTCTGGGTCTGTGCTTTTTATCTCATTAGTGACTTGAAGCAGCAGTAAGTCTGGGTCAGTGCTTTTTATCTCCTTAGTGACTTTAAGCAGCAGTAGGTCTGGGTCTATGCTTTTTGTCTCCTAAGTGACTTGAAGCAGCAGTAGGTCTGGGTCTGTGCTTTTTATCTCCTTAGTGACTTAAACAGCAGTAGGTCTGGGTCTGTGCTTTTTTTTATCTCCTTAGTGACTGGAAGCAGCAGTAGGTCTGGGTCTGTGCTTTTTATCTCCTAAGTGACTTTAAACAGCAGTAGGTCTGGGTGAGTGCATTTTATCTCCTTAGTGACTTTAAGCAGCAGTAGGTCTGGGTCAATGCTTTTTATCATTAGTGACTTTAAACAGCAGTAGGTCTGGGTCAGTACTTTTTATCTCCTTAGTGACTTTAAATAGCAGTAGGTCTGGGTCCGTGCTTTTTATCTCCTTAGTGACTTTAAGCAGCAGTAGGTCTGGGTCTCTGTTTTTTATCTCCTTAGTGACTTATGCAGCAGTAGGTCTGGGTCAATGCATTTTATCTCCTTAGTGACTTTAAGCAGCAGTAGGTCTGGGTTAATGCTTTTTTTTATCTCCTTAGTGACTTTAAGCAGAAGTAGGTCTGGGTCAGTGCATTTTATGTCCTTAGTGACTTTAAACAGCAGTAGGTCTGGGTTAATGTTTTTTATCTCCTTAATGACTTTAAGCAGCAGTAGTTCTGGGTCAGTGCTTTTTATCTCCTTAGTGACTTTAAACAGCTGTAGGTCTGGGTCAGTGCTTTTTATCTCCTAAGTGACTTTAAACAGCAGTAGGTCTGGGTCAATGCTTTTTATCTCCTTAGTGACTTTAAGCAGCAGTAGGTCTGGGTGAGTGCATTTTATCTCCTTAGTGACTTTAAGCAGCAGTAGGTCTGGGTCTGTGCTTTTTATCTCCTAAGTGACTTTAAACAGCAGTAGGTCTGGGTCAGTGCATTTTATCTCCTTAGTGACTTTAAACAGCAGTAGGTCTGGGTCAATGCTTTTTATCTCCTTAGTGACTTTAAACAGCAGTAGGTCTGGGTCAATGCTTTTTATCTCCTTAGTGACTTTAAACAGCAGTAGGTCTGGGTCAATGCTTTTTATCTCCTTAGTGACTTTAAACAGCAGTAGGTCTGGGTCAGTGCATTTTATCTCCTTAATGACTTTAAACAGCAGTAGGTCTGGGTCAGTGCTTTTTATCACCTAGTGACTTTAAACAGCAGTAGGTCTGGGTCAGTGCTTTTTATCTCCTTAGTGACTTTAAACAGCAGTAGGTCTGGGTCGATGCATTTTGTCTTTATGTTTATTAAATGTGGATAATTAAGGTAAGCAGAAGCAGAAAGTCAAATATCATCTTTTTATACTTTTTATTACTTTTTGGAGAGGGGGTAATGAACTTCTATATCAGACATGTTGATTTTAAAAACTTGTAAGATATTAAAATATATCACAATGTTTTGTGGTTTATCTGTCAAATAAAATACATCACACAGTTGTATTGGATCTTGACCCTTGTAAAATTTGAGCTAAAATGTTTTGATACCAGGTATAGAGGAAAAACATTTCCATTCCTATATTATGTTTATGAAAACTTGTTTGTGTAAGTCTCTTTTTGATAAAAGAAGCTGTGGGAGTCGTAATTCATCACTAACTTATATAATATATATTAATATTTGGCTACCTGTAAATTTTGTTACCTGTAAGTACTGTGCATGTTTGTTAGATGGAAGTGGTGAAAAAAGTTGTATTCCTCATAATGTCTTATAGATGTGTGGCTTTCTCTGTATGATGCAGTACAATCTATGCTGTCTCTAAATAATTTCTTGCATATGTAAACAAGCAGTTTTTTTTCCCCATATGCCAGCAAGGTAAAATCTAATTATATCAAGAAAAGTGATACCATATATACTTGCTTATAAGTTAAGTCAAACTGCAAACAATAACACACCTGCAGATCAGAGTCTGTCTTGTTTGTTCTAATGATTAATCCTAACAAACTGCACCATAAGATCTGGGTCTGTGCAGTTGGATTCATCTTAAAAGCAAGTATATAGGGTACTCTATGAATAGTACCGCTCCGGTGCCCTAGTGGTTAGAGCATCCACCTCGGATGCAGGAGGTCATGGGTTCGATCCCAGGCTGAGTCATACCAAAGACTTATAAAAATGGTACTAAAAGCTTCCTCGCTTGGCACTCAGAATTAAGAGGTTAGTATTAGGACTGGTCAGCCTGGTGTCACTGTGGATAATGTGACTGGGTGGGATAGCATGCTACATGTCTGCAGCATGATTCCCCGGTGCTAGACATCACTATAAACTGTCACACTGCAGACATCATAGCGATATGACTGAAAAACTGTTAAAGCTATGTTAAAAATCCAAATCACACACACACACACACACACACACTCTATGTATTTGGACTGAGTCCTTGATGCTGTGTATTTGTGTCAACCTGTATACCTTCTGCCAACCTCTTTGGCAGCAAGTAATGCTACCTGTATGCCTAATCAATATCAATCAAATAATGCTACCTGTATGCCTAATTAATGTCAATCAAATAATGCTACCTGTATGCCTAATCAATATCAATCAAATAATGCTACCTGTATGCCTAATCAATATCAATCAAATAATGCTACCTGTATGCCTAATTAATGTCAATCAAATAATTCTACCTGTATGCCTAATCAATATCAATCAAATAATGTTACCTGTATGCCTAATCAATATCAATATCAATCAGATAATGCTACCTGTATGCCTAATCAATATCAATATCAATCAAATAATGCTACCTGTATGCCTAATCAATATCAATATCAATCAAATAATGCTATCTGTATGCCTAATCAATATCAATCAAATAATTCTACCTGTATACCTAATCAATATCAATATCAATCAAATAATGCTACCTTTATGCCTAATCAATATCAATATCAATCAAATAATGCTACCTTTATGCCTAATCAATATCAATATCAGTCAAATAATGCTACCTGTATGCCTAATCAATATCAATCAAATAATGCTACCTGTATGCCTAATCATTATCAATATCAATCAAATAATGCTACCTGTATGCCTAATCAATATCAATATCAATCAAATAATGCTACCTGTATGCCTAATCAATATCAGAGTTGATACAAGAAATCACCATGAACCTTTTTAATGCTATAAGATTTTTTATATTGTTTTAATGTCATGCTTTCTCATACCATTGTCTGACCATTAGGTCATATAAAACTTGTCCCTTTTTTTGCAAAGGTTCATCTGTTTGTATGCAGTTTGGACCAGTGTGCTTAAGATATAAGGGTAAAAAGTCGAAAATGTGGATACAAAGCCCAGTTCTGAAGCTGGTAATTCTCAGCCTAAATAAATCTGGTTTAAAAAAAATTGTTTTTCCACTGTATTTTTTAACACAAGTAGAAACTCATCATTTTAGAACTTCATCTTCCTCCTTGTCTGCAAAACCAACCACCATGGTGTGTCTCAGAGGTGTTGACAGTACATAGCGTTGAACAAGGGTACTACCTGATGACACATAAATGTTGTACATGGGGATAATGAGTAAATAGGGTGCTACCTGATGACACATAAATGTTGTACATGGGGATAATGAGTAAATAGGGTGCTACCTGATGACACATAAATGTTGTACATGGGGATAATGAGTAAATAGGGTGCTACCTGATGACACATAAATGTTGTACATGGGGATAATGAGCAAATAGGGTGCTACCTGATGACACATAAATGTTGTACATGGGGATAAAGAGTAAAAAATAGGGTACTACCTGATGACACATAAATGTTGTACATGGGGATAATGAGTAAATAGGGTACTACCTGATGACACATAAATGTTGTACATGGGGATAATGAGTAAATAGGGTGCTACCTGATGACACGTAAATGTTGTACATGGGGATAATGAGTAAATAGGGTACTACCTGATGACACATAAATGTTGTACATGGGGATAAAGAGTAAATAAGGTACTACCTGATGACACATAAATGTTATACATGGGGATAATGAGTAAATAGCAGGCATTTTATTTTGGTTGGTCAAGTAATCAGACAGTGGTTCTGTAAAGGTATACAAATATGGATGGCATGATTGAACTCTCCATGTCATGTCTTGTCAAAATTTAATACAAATGGGAACAACTCTCCATGTCATGTCTTGTCATAATTTAATACAAATGGAAACAACTCTCCATGTCATGTCTTGTCATAATTTAATACATTGTCTCATGCGTATGCATAATATTCATTTCTTAAAACTTGAATTTCAAAATTTGGGGTCCTGGTGGCCAAGTGGTCTAACATGCTTGCATTTACAGAGCCCTCATGCGCGCGCATGTGCATGTGTGTGTGTGTGTGTGTTTTGGATTTTTTATATAGCTTTAACAATTTCACTTTGATGTCTGCAGTGTGGCTGTTTATAGCAATGTCTACACTGGGGCATTATGCTTCAGACATGAAACATGATGTCCCACCCAGTCACATTATCCTGACACCAGGCAGACCAGTCCTAACACTAACCTCTTAATGCTGAGCCAAGCGAGGCAGCAGCGAGTACCATTTTTAAAAGTCTTTGGTATGACTTGGCCAGGACTCAAACCCATGACCTCCCACATGCAAGGCAGATGCTCTAACCACTTAGGCCACCAAAATGGTCTCATTACTGAGTGAGTTGGAGTCTTGGCTCAGCCAATGTGGGTATTTGAGAAAACTTGCTTAAAGTAGCTTCCCATAGGTTGGTGGTTCTTCCCAGGGTCTTTCTGGGATCTTCCACCAAACATATATTGGCTGCCAGGTATAGTCTGTCATGTGTTAAAATATGACTTATACCATCAAGACTGAATTTCAAAATTGACTTGTTGGACTAAGCAAGGTGGGTGTCATGTACTACACATGAACTAAGAATTGCTCAAGTAGATGGAACTTTGTTATCCACCCATATCAAGGAGATGATACAAATTCTAGCATCTATTGGTTGTTCTTGTGGTAAAATGACATTGATCAAGTGTCCAGTTTCACATATTACAGTCACTGGTAATGTATTTACCTTGGCCAACCAGCCAGTCATATCCCAGTAAGGAACAACTTCTCACTGTGGTAGCTAAATTTATACATTCTGATAATAAAAAAAAGCCTGTGTCATTTTAAAATGAACTTCATAAGCAAGCATTAGAGTTTTTTCTCATCCAATATTTTTAAAATAAAAAATGTCAAGTCTCCATGGGAAAACATAGTAAACCCTTAAACTTCTGTCACTTAGAATGACTGGATTTTTTATCTTTACCCCAAACATTTTAGACTCTACTGTGGTATTTTACCATAAACATCTTATTTTAGTTGTTGTTGTGGGGTTTAACGCCATTTTTCAGCACAAGATAGGCTATACATGGCGGCCTGCATTAATGGTGGAGGAAGAACCTGGGAAAACTCCGGAAAGAACCACCGACCCACGAGAAGCTACTGGCAAGCTTTCTCACATACCAACATTGGCCGAATCCAAGACTTGAACCCATGCAGACAGAAGTGAGATGGCAGTGATCTGTAACGGAGAGCACTTTAGACCACTCGGACACTCGGGGGCCCTATTTTAGTTGTCAAGACTGCTTAGGATTACTATATAGTATAACTGAATCCCGCTACAAACAACAAATATAGGCACCTTGATCTGGCATCATATAATTTTCTGAGAGATCAGTGTCTGTGCTATTTGTCTTACTGACTACTCCTAACAAACTTCAGAGACTCAACTGCTGGCATATTATGGGATGACAGATCTGGGTCTATGCAGTTTGCAGTTGGAGCTGGCTTCTAATCAAGAATATGCAGTACTGGTAATTACGCAGCACACAAGTTTTAAAGCTGGGTTGACCTGTTTGGGTGGTCTGTTTGGTCATTGCATACAGCTAACTGCCATATGGTTGACCTGTTTGGGTGGTCTGTTTGGTCATTGGTTACAGCTAACTCCCATGAGGTTGACCTGTTTGGGCGGTCTTTTGGTCATTGCTTACAGCTAACTGCCATAAGGTTGACCTGTTTGGGTGGTCTGTTTGGTCATTGCATACAGCTAACTGCCATAGGGTTGACCTGTTTGGGTGGTCTGTTTGGTCATTGCTTACAGCTAACTGCCATAAGATTGACCTGTTTGGGTGGTCAGATTGATCTTTGCTAACAGCTAACTGCCATAAGGTTGACCTGTTTGGGTGGTCTGTTTGGTCATTGCATACAGCTAACTGCCATAGGGTTGACCTGTTTGGGTGGTCTGTTTGGTCATTGCTTACAGCTAACTGCCATAAGATTGACCTGTTTGGGTGGTCTGTTTGGTCATTGCTTACAGCTAACTGCCATAAGATTGACCTGTTTGGGTGGTCTGTTTGATCATTGCTAACAGCTAACTGCCATAAGGTTCTTCTACCCCAAGCTTTAAAACACAGATTACAAATTGACAAACTCTGTTTTTTGACTTAAATTAAAAAAACAAAGTAATAAAGTAACAGAAAAAAAAACATATTCATTAATTAGCAAACATTTTCTATTTGAAAGGAAAACTACTTCTCGTATGCAGTCTGATTTTAAGGGTACAATAGAATTAAATCATAACAATGCAGTCTGATTTTAAGGGTACAATAGAATTCAATCATAACAATGCAGTCTGATTTTAAGGGTACAATAGAATTCAATCATAACAATGCAGTCTGATTTTAAGGGTACAATAGAATTCAATCATAACAATGCAGTCTGATTTTAAGGGTACAATAGAATTCAATCATAACAATGCAGTCTGATTTTAAGGGTACAATAGAATTCAATCATAACAATGCAGTCTGATTTTAAGGGTACAATAGAATTCAGTCATAACAATGCAGTCTGATTTTAAGGGTACAATAGAATTCAATCATAACAATGCAGTCTGATTTTAAGGGTACAATAGAATTCAATCATAACAATGCAGTCTGATTTTAAGGGTACAATAGAATTCAATCATAACAATGCAGTCTGATTTTAAGGGTACAATAGAATTCAATCATAACAATGCAGTCTGATTTTAAGGGTACAATAGAATTCAATCATAACAGTGCAGTCTGATTTTAAGGGTACAATAGAATTCAATCATAACAATGCCTCAAAATTAACATGACTCTAGAATCAGAAAATGTTGATAACGATTTTCACTTTTTCAAATTTCACTAAGTTAAAACCCAAACAGTAAATTATTGATGTTGTTTCATTTCTTTTTTTAATTCAAATTTCAACATTTTCAGTTATGATGCAACTTTCTGATACATAGAAAATAAATTTGTTCAGGGTCTGAAAGGACACTTAATCATTTCTATTCTCATTGGGCTACTCTCATTAAATAAAGAATTATTATTAATCTTATTATATTCGTTATTATTATTATTATTTTGAGATGTGATATTCAGTGAAAGGATCATAACTGATTTATGGTCTTATGAACAAATACGTACAGTAAACCCCACATGCAATGAAGACCAAGGAACTCCAAAAAACATATCGTTATATCTGAATTTTGTTATAAACAAGGTCAAATGTTATATGAAACACTGGAAAGAGTGTACTTCGTTATATTCAGTATTTTGTTAAATTTTATTACTTAATAAATGGAGTTTACCATATTAATAAATTTCCAATTTTTAAGACAGTTTTCTTTCTTTAATGTGTCAATCAACATACATCTCAAACTGTTTTATATTTATTATATTTATATATATTTCTATCTCATACAGAAAAGGGTCATATTCAGATTATGATATAATTTATGCACGCTTGCTCTGTGAAGGAATTTCACTACATTGTGCATCTATTATGGACCAGCTTATATTCAAAATATCTTCATTAAGTGAGATTGTGCTTGTGTCTGTTTAAAAATTTTGATATGATTGGTTCAGAATGTGTGTGTGGGGCATTTAAACATAGATTTAAAAAATTTCCAGTCATTTTGCTACCATGTCTGCATTGTGGCAGTTTATAGTGATGTCTAGCACTGGGTCATAATGCCACAGACATGACATCATGTCTCACCCAGTCACATTATCCTGACACCAGGCTGACCAGCCCTAACACTAGCCTCTTAATTCTGAGTGCCAAGTGAGGCAGCTGCTTGTACCAGTGTTATAAGTCTTTGGTATGACTCAGTCAGAGTTTGAACCTGTGATATCCATCATCCCAGGCGCAGATTTTGTGAGCAATGTAAGACCCACTTGGGCCTCTTTTTACCATTTTCAAGCAAAACTGTACAGAGTTATGGGACTTAGAAGTTTGCCCTTTGACAGGGCCATCTTTGTTATATGGATATGTCTAGTTGAGTGAAAAAGACAATAAATTGTATTGGAATCTTTATAGTATTTAGACCCACTTGAGCCTCTTTTTACCATTTTCAAGCAAAACTTTACAGAGTTATGGGACTTAGAAGTTTTCCCCTTTGGCAGGGCCATCTTTGTTATATGGATATGTCTAGCTGAGTGAAAAACACAAAAAATTTTATTGGAATCTTTACAGTATTTAGAAATCATAGTTCCATTTATTTCAAAAAATCAAAATATTCAGAAATCTTTTATTAGTAAAGTAGTCATTGCAGAAAAATGGATGGAGTTATCATGACTAGCTTCAGAGACACCATATGTACTCACTTATAAGTCAGGTCAAACTTCAAACAACAAAGATCATGATCTGCCATAGCATGATGCGCCTGCAGATGAGGATAATGTTGTTTGTTCTACTGATTACTCCTGACAAAGTGCACAGATCCAGATCTGCCAGTGCATTATGTGATAGCAGATATGAGTCTAATTTACAGTTTGTAGTTGGATTAAACTTATAAGTGAGTATAGACAGTATATGATCTTGGTATTTCAAATAAACTTTTAGTTTCAGTCTTCAAAAAAAAAATTTCATTTTTAATTCAAGGCCATGTCTGGGCACTTTCAACGAAATGGGTTGTTTCTATTTTTATCTTTTTTCATAAATCAAGGCTTTCTCTGAGCAATCTGAATGAAATAAAAGAATTTTGCTGACCAGGCTGGAAGGCCAAGTGAGTTTATTGTATTGTCCATTGTTTTATGCATTGTCATATACCCTTCGTTACTATATCAAGTACTGATTTTTAGGTGGTCTCACTATATGGCAGTATTACTCTACGGCTATTATGGACTGCATTATAACAAGGGAGTACTGTAACAAGTACTGATTTTTAGGTGGTCCGACTATATGGCAGTATTACTTTATGGCTCTCATGGACTGCATTATAACAAGGGAGTACTGTAACAAGTACTGATTTTTAGGTGGTCTGACTATATGGCAGTATTACTCTATGGCTCTCATGGACTGCATTATAACAAGGGAGTACTGTAACAAGTACTGATTTTTAGGTGGTCTGACTATATGACAGTATTACTCTATGGCTCTCATGGACTGCATTATAACAAGGGAGTACTGTATAAAATACCAATTTTTAGGTGATCTGACTATATGACAGTATTACTCTATGGCTGTCATGGACTGCATTATAACAAGAGAGTACTGTAACAAGTACCGATTTTTAGGTGGTCTGACTATATGACAGTATTACTCTATGGCTCTCATGGACTGCATTATAACAAGGGAGTACTGTATCAACTTCGGTAACGTTTGAACTATTTTTAACACATCATGGGGAATGAGGGGGGAAAAATAACTGCTATAATGCATTACCAATTTCCTGACTCAGTATCCCCCAAAATAAAGATCAACATTATTCAGAATTTTATTTCACATGGACATTGAAGATAAGGAGAAAGAAAATCACTGCCTCATATGAACAAAGCATGTAGAAAAGAGAGGACATAGAGCAGAAACTTTATGGAAACCAAAGTTAGAATTATTTATTCTGTAAACCTTAAAATGAGCAATTTTCAGTGATTTATTTTAACATAAACCATTTTAAACAGGTTTTAGTGTCAGTTTAAATTGATAAATTTACATACCTTAGTGAATTTCCATTCATAGTTCGTGATGAGACATCCACAGACTTTCTTATTTTACATCCCAGATGGCTCACACTTGTCTGTAATCTGTAAAAAAAATCTTACAGTGTTGTAGTGATACTTTATTTTGTTGTCATGGTATAATTTAGAGTAACCAATCCATTTTACTCTCCTTTAAAATGTGACCCCCAAAGATTTAGTTCTAGATAATGATGAACAGTGTCAACTGTACAGATTGAAATAATATCCTAATGGATTGCCTATATAAGCCATCTCAGTGCCACAGTGCCATATGTCATAAACAATTTTAGGCAATGGAAATTTTAGTTTCTTTTGGGATGGGGGTGGGGGTAATATTTGCATGTTTATTATTTGAAACATAAATGCCAGCTGGTGAATTGATTGCAAGAAACAGTATTTTAAAAATGAAATGAATTAAATGTTTCAAAACTTGAGACAAGATTTGAAATCTGAGGCAGTGTTTTATTTATGACAATTATTATAGAGTTTCTTTATTCTAGTCTTGTATATAATATAATGCAACAAGAGATTGGTATTTGTTTTCTTTGGATGCTAAAATAAATGGTTTCTTTGTTTCTTTTCATTCAATTTATAATTTTAATCTCTCGGATCTTTTTCTGATTTTTAAGCATGGCAGTCAGGATTTCATTAAAAAGGTCATTGGTTTAGTCACACGGTTCAGAAAGGGCAAGTGTTACATTTACTCAGATAACAAGTTCCAATCTGTTATACAAAAGGAGAGTTCTGTAATTTAATAGGGATAATTTCAATTATGCTATTTAAACCTGGTCCTTTGAATTTATTTGACAAGATTTATCTTTATTTTCAGGTTAATGGATATAGCTGAGATTCTAGCTTTAAAGCAGAGGGACAAGTTTCATAGGTGAGAATTTTACACCACTTGCCAGGTGGAATGTCCAGCACAATACATTATATACCATATATACTCACAAGTCAAGTCGGGGCCCCGAGTGGCTGAGTGGTTTAAAGTGCTCTTCGTTACGGATCACTGCCATCTCACCTCTGCGTAGGTTCGAGTCTCAGATTCGGCCAATGTGGGTATGTGAGAAAGCTTGCCAGTAGCTTCTCGAGGGTCGCTGGTTCTTTCTGGGGTTTTCCCGGGTTCTTCCTCCACCATTAATACTGGCCGCCATGTATAGCCTATCGTGTGCTGAAAAATGGCGTTAAACCCTACAACAACAACAACAAGTCAAGTCTAACAGCAAACAACATAGACCCTGTTCTGCTGTCACATAATGTGCTGGCAAATCAGGGTCTTTGTTGTTTGTTATACTGATTGCTTTTAACAAACTGCATAGACCCCAATCTGCTGAAACATGCAGCAGTGGATCGTGGTCTGTGCAGGTTGCAGTTGGATTTGACTTATAAGTGAGTATATATGGTAACAGGTTAGTTTTTGTTTCGTATTAATTTTGATATGTATGTATTTGCAATTAATCAGTCTCCAGTGAAATGTAAATTTCAAATTATTTATGGCAAGTTAAATATAACATAATATCAGCTCACCAAATAAAAGAATGATGCATGACTGTCATTAAATTGGAAGTGAAAACTTTTCTTGACCACAGCACCAAATAAAAGAATACTGCATGACTGTCATTAAACTGGAAGTGAAAACTTTTCTTATATTGATAATAATCCAGTGTATTGTACTATTAGTTTTTCATGGATTATATTTGATCCAGATAATGTCTATTCCTGTATATTGTGACATTTTTGGTCTTTTTCAGGCAAGAACTTTTTGAGTTACCTTTCCATTTGTATCCCCTTGAAGTTTGAAGGGGATATACCGTTTTACCTGTTCTTTTGTTTATGTGTTTCTGGATTCATGTTTTAATATCAGCAATACAAAACCTATTGCTGTTGCTTAGCTAACCTTTCCAGGATGGAAACTACCCGTGTCTGGGTAATGAGAATTCATCTTCTAACAATGTGACTTTCTGGAATATTCCAGGAACCTAACCTTTGTCCTGGTACATGCCCCGTAGTTATATTATCATGGGGATTGACAAACAAATTTCTTGTGATGTCCTGTTGATTTTACATAAATATGGTTCTGATATGACATCTAATATGGCTCCCACACAATGGCCATCTTGAAATCTTGTCACTGCTATTCCTCCTGGTCATATCAACATGAGGATTTTACTAAAATATTTCAGACAATGTCTGCGTGGTCCTAAATGAAAATGATTCTGATCCAATATGGCCACCCATCTAGAATTTCTTTTTATCACTACTCATCCTGAATGTAAAGTCATATTGACATGGGCTTTACGAATAGACTACTTATGATGTGTACTTGGTCCTAAATGAAAATGGCACTGATTTTGAGTCTAATATCACTGCCACTGTGGCCGGCCTAAAAATCTTGTTTCCACTACTTATCCTGTATCAATGATTATACCATCATTGGCTTTCACTAAAAGACTTCTTATAATGTTTTGTTGATCTTAAAATAAAATGGTGCTGATCTGACATCCAATATATGGCTGTCTTCAGAATCATGTTTTAGCTTCTCCTCTGAAAGGACCATGGGGTTTTCATCAGAAGAGTTATTGTGGTGTCTACTTGGTCCTAAATGAAAATGTCTAACCCTCAACATGGCCAATATGGTGACTATCTTGAAAATATTGTTATATATACTCCTAAATGGATGAATTTATCAACATGGATTTTTCACCAAAAGACTTCCAGTTAATCCTGGATAAAAATGGTGCCACTTGTACATGCAACAATGGCTGTTGTGAAAATCTTGCTGTCACTACTCCACCTGAATGGATGATCATTATGACATGGGATTTTCAGCAATATTCCTAAATAAAATGGTGCCAGTTTGACTGACAATCTGTCCACCATAGCAGCTAATTTGAAGAACTTGTTACCACTGAAGAATATTAGAAATCTTTAACACTCAGCAGTTTCTAGGAAGAAATGGTCCTAATTGTCTTAGAAGTGATTGATTCAGCCTTGCTTTGAGTCCCATGGAACTCGGAGCAGGGTGGGCTCAGTCTCATAAGCAGTCAGGGAGTGAATTGTGCTTGTCCATGAGGAAGGAGCAGCAATCTCTCCACTCATAAAGGACAGAAAAGAATCACAACCCTATCTGTGTGAGGGAGGAACAGCACAATCATTGTCCCAAGCCCATTTTCAGTGGCAGGATCAAGCCAACCAGTATCATTGTCCCAAACCCATTTTCAGTGGCAGGATCAAGCCAACGAGTAAAGGAAGAACAGCATTCCAAGTATTAACAAAGGCTTTTCCTTTAGATCGGAGTCGTCACTGGTCATGAAAGTCTCCTTAGCACAGGGATAAGGATTTGATCAAGTGACACCAATCACCACCACACTAACATTGAAGAGTCAGGATTCAGGCTAGAAAGGGGATTGGACTAGCATCCCCTATTTCCCTATTATCCCACTCAATCTCTATGCAATGAAGTGATTGGTTCATCACTTTTATGCATCCATGAGCTTCAGGCCCTTTGCCTCAAGCTAGGAAGGTCATTGTTGCAGCCGACAGATTTGTCTTTATCCTCTCATGTAGTAGAGATTGAAGAGGGAGGAGGGGCAAGGCCTCTTCTTCCAAACAACCCAGGAGGATCGCGAGATGTTCTGGCCCTTCTGTGGTTAATGGCCACTTGGGACGGTACCCTTACTCTGCTTGAGAAGTTAAGGGTCAAGAATGATGATGATAAACCTTCAGTCCTCATGGACTCTCATGAGTTCATTTCAGAGTAGGTTGTAGTAGCACCCTCTCCCTTCTGGTACTCTTCCTTCTCCCAACCATCATTTCAGATTATGGAGGAGGAAGAGATTTGTTTTTTGACAGGGCAGTTAATGATGTTTACCATTTCCTATCCCAGATTTGTGTCCCAAGCCTTCATGCTCAGACACAAATTCTCCTCCTTTTGGGGAAACTCTGTGGTGTTGTGCAAGGGTCAGGAGTTTGATGGGGGATATTCTTGCTATAAGGTTCCCGCTCCTGCCCAGCTCCATAAACCTCCCTATCTGGATACTGGATCATCACATGTTGGTATTTCCTCTGAAAACTCTGCCCACCCCTTAATCAAGACACTAAAGACCTTCGAGTTAAAGGCTATGGAACTGGTTACCATAGCCTGACATGCTGAAGGAGAGACATTATGTCGCCAGTTGTCCTTAAACACCTACTGGAGGCAGAGGTCAAAACATCTTGACATGCACTGCCCATGTCCATGGTCCTAACAGTGGAACTCATCCACCTCTGCTAGATTGCTGCTTTGTACACTTCCAGGTTCTTACTACAGTAGAATATGAACTTTCTGAGGGATGCTTCTCTTGAGGCAGAGACCCTCTTTGGAAGTCTCGTTCCTTCTGTGGCTTATCTGTACCTCAGGGACCAACAACAACAATCCCTTGTATCTGCGCCTATCCCATCAAGATTGACTAGTAAATGGGGTCACCCCAACTGTTTCCAGGTTTGTCAACTGAGTTTTTCAAAGCCATGTTGTTACAGTCAAAAAAGCAACCCTATTTCAGACCTCCTTCGTGGCAATCAAATCCCAGCAGAAATCACCAAAGAGGCCAAAGTAGGTAGTTTGCTCTTCTGCCTTTCTTAAGGAGGTAGGATGGGGCAGCCCTATGACTCGCTCCCTCTACCTCTTCATTAGTGTGTTCCTCATCCATTAACTCCAGTTGGTACCAGATTGTCACTCTTTTTTCAGATGCTTAGTTAAATATAACACTTGATAGTTAGGTCCTCTAAAACTGTCACACATGCCCTTCTGGGCGCATGCGACATAATTCCAATCAATCAATCCTCTCAATCATAAATGGAAAATAAGGGTTGAGTCCTGATAACTTCCTCCTCTAGCAATTATCCCATGTGGTTTCACCATTTGAATCTGGTGTGGTTAAAGGAAGAGTGCACTCCCTTTTTCAGAAGGATGTAGTGGAGAGGATGTAAATGACCAGTTTCATGCTTTCTACCTAACGGATTTTCCTTGTTCCCAAAAGGGCTGGGAAGTTCCATCTTAAGATGGATTTTTCCATCCCAAACTTTAGCAGGAGGAATCTTTCAAGATGGAGACCACACCTCCAGTCAGAAATTCCATAACGCCTGGTGACTGGACAGTCATGATTGACTTTCAGGATGTGTACCTCCACATCCCAATCTTTCCTTCTAAAAGGAAGTACTTACCAGTTTTACATGGTAAGGAGATCTTCCAACCCAGAGCATTTACCAGAGTCATGGGAGTAGTTGCCATTGACCTGAGGTCACTGGGGATCCTGCTCTTCCAGCATTTCAATGACTAGTTGACCCACAATGTTCAGTTAGTGTCCTCAGCCAAGATCTGGTTCTCTGTTCATGAGAAATCAGAGCTGATTCCATCTAAAGATTTTGTATATATGGGGAGATTTAGTATAATAGATGATTAGTCCTTGTCATGCATGACATAGAGGACAAGATCTTGACCCAGCTAGAGGTGTTGAGAGCCAAGGCCACATCAATGGCTAGTCTATTTCTTTCTCTCCTGCAGACTTTGACCATGGCAGACTACACATGTACCCTCTCCAGTTTCTTAATATGGAAAACTGGAAACTGCACAGGGATCCTCTGAATGTATAGATTTCTCGTTTTCAGGGTTTCGACCATCATCTGATTTGGTAAACAAATCATTTCTTGTTTCTGGCCTGATACCCCCATACATGACACCAAACCCCACTCCTGTCTTATTGCAGACATGTCAGATTCAGGTTGTGGTGCTCGTCTGGAGCCAGAAGGACTGGTTTTTCAGGGTTTGAAATCCCAAGAAGAATCTGTTCTCAACATCAACTATTTGGAAATCATGGCAAATCTTGAATGCATCAACAAAATAAGAGGTCACTGCATGATGGTTTTCTCCAGAAACATGCTAGTGATAGCATACATCAGGAGACAAGGAGGCACACATGCACCTTCTCTCTGCATAGAGGTTTGGAACCTCCTTCACTTAGCAACCTTAGAAGGGATTGTCATCTGACTTCATCATATTCCTGGCAAAATGAATAATTTGGCAGACAGTCTTTCAGTCAAGGTGACAATAGTCCATTCAGAACAGTTACTACTCCTATCCATAGCAGATTCCCTATTCAGATTTTGGAGGACACCATTGGTGGACTTGTTTGTGATAAGGCTAAACAACAAGCTCCTTTTTTTTCATGTTTCCTAGTCCCCATCCAGAGAAGTGTGATTGTTTGCTTGCACCTTTCCACTCTTCAAAATGATCCCACACAGGTACTTGAGAAAGTAAGGACCTCCACTGCTCAGCTCATTTTGATAGCCCATCTGTGGTTTCAGTGACTGTGTTCAACAGTGTTCTCAACTTGCTGGTAGACCAGCCCAGGAAATTACCCAGGAAGAGGGACATCTATCAGAGCACAGGGGATCTCTTCTGCTCAACAGCCTTCATTTTCTTCACCTTCAGACTTGGCTCATCTCATGTGATCTCTCTGCAAGAACAAAGGTTTCGAGGCAAGTGGATGAGTCAAGCCAGGAGACATTCCACATCCATTGCCTGTGATGCCAAGTGGTGAATCTTTTGCAGTTGGTGCAGTTAGCTGTGAGTGCAGTGGGTGAAATTCTTCTCTTCCTTTTTGAAGAGAAACAATGCTCTGCTTCTACCATCAAGCAGTATAGGGCAACCCTTTCCAACATGCTGAAATATTCTGAAGGTCCAGCCATGGTTTAGGATTCCATATTGCCAGCCAGATGAGGCATTTCAAGCTACAGAGACCAGTGTCTCATTCTCTAATGCTGAAATGCAATCACATGTGTTTCTTCATTTGTTTGTTATGCATTCATTACACCCTCAGTATCTTGGACCCTATTTCACCTGAGGTCATGAAACTTGGAAGAAGGATGCATCTCAAGGTGATTTACTAAGTCACTACAAGAGTAGGTTACTGTGACCTACATGTCTTGATTTAGTGACTTATGTATTTTTGTCATATTTTCATTACACTCCCAATATCATGGACCCTATCAAAAGACTCCTCAAACTTTGTGTAGATGCAGGAATTTAAATTGGCTTTATCAGAAAAGGTTACTGTGACCAAAATTTCATGTTATAGTGACTTTATATTTTCAGCATCAATTCACTCATCATATTCTTAATATCTTAGACACTATTTTACTTTCACTCATTAAAATTGGCATGTGGATGCACCAGCATTACAAAACTAGAACTGTATATTGTCAGATACTCCACTTCTATTGGTTTAGGGGATTAATGTTGACAGGTGAACTCCTTTTAGATAACTGTTGTTACTTAATCGCACATTTTTTGTGTTACACCATTTGAGATATCTTTATATTTTATTACATGTATTTTATGATTAGATGATGTGATGCAGACAAAACTGGACTATCGGATAAGTTGGAACTTTTAACATAACTACATAACTACTTGGACATATAAACAGCACAGTAGACATGATGACAAGTATTTTAAACTCATCAAAGAACACTTCTAATGCTGCAAGGTAGCATGTAAGTTTTGAAAAATTGTATTAACTGTGCTGTTTATAGAGCAGAAGACCTTATGGGATGGTGTGTTGTTCATCATCAATCATCTGTTCATGCATTAGCACAAGTTTGTTATCATTACTCTTCCAAACACTTGGAGGATTGCCTTGAAAATTTACAAACAATTATCCCAAGGTCTACTTTATCCTAAATGATAATGCTGCTGTTCGGATATCCAATGTAAACGCAACATCAGCCATATTGAAAATCTTGCCACTTCTCCTCATGAATGGCTTTTCACTGAAAGATGTCTTATAATGTCTTGTTGGTCCTACATGAAAATGGTGCTGATTTGCAATCTAATATGGCCCCAACTCATTTTATTGTTAATCCTTAGCAGAAGTTGATATACAATTGTATAATCATTATCTGCTATGTCACATATAGATGTGAGATTTATCAAATAAGTACTTTCAGAATTATCTCCCCCATTTGAATTTTTTAGCCATTCATATCTCACGAATTGTGTGAAATATATTTATCAAACTTGGTATGTATACATATTTACACTAGATGATGTGTTGCAAACAAAAGTGTGGTATGTTGGGTAGTTACTTTGGAATTATCTCTCCTTTTAAGAAATATGTGCTCTTTATATATCCTGAACTGTTTCACATATCTTTGTGCAATTTTATATGAATCTGCATCACGACTAGACATTGTGATGTGGCGTGCAAAAGTACGCTATGTCCAAGTTAATTTTTTAAGTTCCACTGGTCGTACACATGAAGTACTTATGGGATGGCTGTTACATATCGTCCAATATCCATATCTTTGCTATCAGTGCTCCTCCTAAAACTTTACACCTTTATGTCAAAGTCTAACCGGTCCTAAATGAAACATGCTGCTGCTCAGATATCCAATATGGCAACTGATGAATGGATTGTGTTTTGACTAAAAGACTTCTTATAATGTCCAGCTGGAGTAAATGAAAATAGTGCTGATCTGATATCCAATATGGCCACCACAGTGATCATCCTGAAAATCTTGTTATCATGACTTCTTCTGAATGAATATTCATATCAGCATGGGTTTTCATGACAAGACAGTTTACGATGTCTAGCTGGTCCTAAATGAGAATTGTGCTGATCTGACATAAAACATGGTCTCCATATCAGTGTACTTCAAAGTCATGTTATTGCTCCTTAATGGAAATCATATCAGCATGGGAATTTCACTAGAAGACTTCTTATGATGTCAGGTTTCGGAAATATTGATACAAACATTCAGATCTTGAATATTTATCCCCAGTCTCCACAGGCTGATAAGTTTCAAAGATTTCCATTCATCTGTACAAACTTTTGTGAAGAGATTCTTTTCACGCGAATTGCACAAATTTTACTGTCATGGTAAATTCTGTATTTCTTTCTTTTTTTAATTTCTAGAGATTTCCAGTTCCTTTACATGACAGATCTCGAAACAGCCAATAGCATCACAGTCAGCTTTCTGGACTTGCCCAGTGTCCTAGTGCTGGACCCACTGACCCATCTCTACTACATTCCACAGGAAAATGTAGCAGACATCACTCTGGATTCTTTCACTGCATTTCTGCACGATGTAAAAGCTGACAAATTAAGTGTAAGATTTTCATCTATTGCTAACATTAATGACTTCACCTGCTTCAGAGTTCTTTGCTGTGACCCCACACATGCCCACCCAACCACACCCCACCCAATACGCCACACACCCCAAAATAAAGGCTGGTGGGGTGGCGTGGGAATTGTGTTGGAGAAAAGTGAGTCAACCCAAATCTATTAAAATTTATTGCTGCCAAAATATCAGCCAATTCTTTATCAGGTTTAGATTTAAACTTGCTTTAGCAACTATTTCTATAAAAAAAAATTGTGTCCGCACTCAGGTCTATGAAATAATTGCCCTCTTTGAAAGAGTGTTTGAGAAAAAAAAATAGAAGACCTCATGCCAGGTCCTATAATCACAGAAACTGAAATCTAGACCAAAAGTGTGTAAAACAAGGACCAAACAATCATGCAGATATGTAAAGCAAAGAATTCTGAAGCTAATTCAGAAACTTACATTATTCTGCAATTTATTTAAAACAGAAAGTGAACATTTTATACATTTTAACTTTTGATGCAGATTTTGTGCTGAAGATGTCTTATAGTCAAAAATCAGAGTATAGGCAATTAACTCTTATCTCAGAAGACTAAATATGACTTCAATTTTACAGAAAGATGTACACTAAACATTTGATATTGAGTCTAGCTCTAGTCCAAATGAAGTTTTACAAGACCAATGATTTTCAAATTTGAACACAAATTAAGTTTTTGTGTGTGTACAGGTGGTCTTGTGAGTACAAGATGTTGTAGGTTATCTTTATGACAATTTTGTGAGTGCAGAGTATGTTGTAGGTTATCTTTATGACAATTTTGTGAGTACAAAGTATGTTGTAGGTTATCTTTATGACAATGTTGTGAGTACAAGGCATGTTATAGGTTATCTTTATGACAATTTTGTGAGTACAAGGCATGTTGTAGGTTATCTTTATGACAATTGTAAATTGTCACAATCTAGATGTTCTGCTATAAATGTTGCCACCATAAGAGTAATAGAAACTTTGATTAATTTGCTCTTAATTAAAAGGTGCATTGAGTTGTTATATTGCATTTGACATGAATGGTACAATAACTTTGTTATCATGTATTTTTTAAAGGTACAGTGACTTTGTTATAATGCATTTACATGAAAGTCACAGTGACTTTGTTATCATGCATTTGTCATGAAAGGTACAGTGACTTTGTTATAATGCATTTGTCATGAAAGGTACAGTGACTTTGTTATAATGCATTTGTCATGAAAGGTACAGTGACTTTGTTATAATGCATTTGTCATGAAAGGTACAGTGACTTTATTATAATGCATTTGACATGAAAGGTACAGTGACTTTGTTATAATGCATTTGACATGAAAGTCACAGTGACTTTGTTATCATGCATTTGTCATGAAAGGTACAGTGACTTTGTTATAATGCATTTGTAATGAAAGGTACAGTGACTTTGTTATAATGCATTTGTCATGAAAGGTACAGTGACTTTGTTATGATGCATTTGTTACGAAAAGGTACAGTGACTTTATTATAATGCATTTGACATGAAAGGTACAGTGACTGTTATAATGCATTTGTCATGAAAGGTACGGTGACATTGTTATAATGCATTTGCCATGAAAGGTACAATAACTATTATAATGCATTTGTCATGAAAGGTACAGTGAGTTTGTTATGATGCATTTGACATCAAAAGGTACAGTGACTTTGTTATGATGCATTTGTCATGAAAGGTACAGTGACTTTATTATAATGCAGTTGATGTGAAAGGTACATTGACTTTGTTATAATGCATTTGTCATGAAAGGTACAGTGACTTTGTTATGATGCATTTGTCATGAAAGGTACAGTGACTTTATTATAATGCATTTGACATGAAAGGTACAGTGACTATTATAATGCATTTGTCATGAAAGGTACAGTGACTTTGTTATGATGCATTTGTTATGAAAGGTACAGTGAATTTGTTCTGCTGCATTTGATATAACAGGTACAGTGAATTTGTTCTATTGTATTTGACATAACAGGTACAGTGACTTTGTTCTATTGCATTTGACATAACAGGTACAGTGACTTTGTTCTATTGCATTTGACATAACATGTACAGTGACTATGTTCTATTGCATTTGTCATAACATGTACAGTGACTTTGTTCTATTGCATTTGACATAACAGGTACAGTGACTTTGTTCTATTGCATTTGACATAACAGGTACAGTGACTTTGTTCTGTTGCATTTGACGTAACAGGTACAGTGACATTGTTCTATTGCATTTGACGTAAGAGGTACAGTGACTTTGTTATAATGCATTTGACATAACAGGTACAGTGAGTTTGTTCTATTGCATTTGACATAACAGGTACAGTGACATTGTTCTATTGCATTTGACATAACAGGTACAGTGACTTTGTTATAATGCATTTGACATAACAGTTACAGTGACTTTGTTCTATTGCATTTGATATAACAGGTACAGTGACATTGTTCTATTGCATTTGACATAACAGGTACAGTGGCATTGTTCTATTGCATTTGATATAACAGGTACAGTGACTTTGTTCTATTGTATTTGACATAACAGGTACAGTGACTTTGTTATATTGCATTTGATATAACAGGTACAGTGACTTTGTTCTATCGCATTTGACACAACAGGTACAGTGACATTGTTCTATTGCATTTGATATAACAGGTACAGTGATTTTGTTATAATGCATTTGACATAACAGTTACAGTGACTTTGTTCTATTGCATTTGACATGACAGGTACAGTGACATTGTTCTATTGCATTTGACATGACAGGTACAGTGACATTGTTCTATTGCATTTGATATAACAGGTACAGTGACTTTGTTCTATTGCATTTGACATAACAGGTACAGTGACTTTGTTATATTGCATTTGATATAACAGGTACAGTGACTTTGTTCTATTGCATTTGACATAACAGGTACAGTGACTTTGTTCTATTGCATTTGAAATAACAGGTACAGTGAATTTCTTGTTTCATTGTTAAGACTTTATGGTCTGAAGCTTAGTTACAGAGAAAAGCAAGTTTTGTAAAATTTTACAAATAATTAGTTTCCCCAGAGTACAATGTGAAAATTTAAAAAGAACTTATATTATTGTCATTTAAATCCTAAATAGTCCTAAAAGTTTTATCACAAGTCCAAAATTTATAAAGTTTCATGTGAATACTAGTGATATTCCAAATAAGTTCCAATATTTAATATGTTGATGTGCCTGTAGTGTTGCACATGGTAATGTGCCTGTGGCCTGAATTGTGATGATGTGCTAACAGTCTTTTGATATATCACAATAATATAATCCAGAAATGTTCTTGTGTGAATTTCACAATAATTCCAAAGTAATGTTCCAGTCCAAGAATATTATTGATGTGCACTTTATATTTCCAGTGAATAAATAATTCCACCCAAATGAAATACTGAGCATAAGACCAGTTCTGCTCAAGATGTTAATGCAAGAATGAGTAATTTCTCAAGTAAACAACATTATATAAAAAGCTAAGACACAAAAATGGAACCAGCATGAAGGTCAAAAGTTCATTTCTAGCACATTATAACTGTCAACAAGATGAAATGTGTTACTTAAATTATACTTTTTTAAAAACATGGTAAACATCAGGTAGACCAGGTTTTTCATGGGGGAATTCCAGTGCCCTAGGCTTGGATTAAGATAATCCTGTTTTCATTATTTAATAGTGAACTGAATATTTTGTCCACACTCATATAATTCTTTTTAGCTATGTATTATGTTGTCCCTAATCAGGTACACATTGAAGTCAGTTATCAAAACACGGTTGGTATTTAATTAGGTTCTCAGAGAAATGCTCACAGACATAGCTGTTATGGTAGATTGACGCATTTTATGTTTAATTACAAGAGGACACAAAAGGAACTAAAAGATAGAACTAGAACAAATTTCATTTGATAAAAAAATTATTTAATTTGTATTTATTTCTTAAAGTACTGCCTCAACTCGGCATAAGTGGCATTTTCAGTGATTGAAATTTCCTTACATATCGTTAATTGTGGTGTACTAGGAATGTCGTTTGGAAAGAAAATGAAAAAAATTATATGACCTATTTCTAAATTTGATACTTCAAAGTGCTGATTAAAATTTCCAGGTCCTATTTACCGTTTTCGATGATAAAACGAGTGATACATCAAAGTTTTCATTACCAATTTTGATTGCGATTTTCTTCAAGTTCAACAAATAGGGATACATTTTTAGGGTATTTTCTGGTTTAAAAAATGGGAGCCACGCCTGACCCCACATTATAAGCAGGTTTGGGAGTTATCAGGGCACGAGTTATCAAGGGAGTGGTGTAGTAAGATTAGTATTTTCATTCTGAAGATGTTTTTTTGCCAGAATAATTAAGCCAGTCTCTGAGTCAGAATTACTGCATGTTTAATCTTTCATATCCATTTTATTGTCTATTTTTTCAGTGTATACAGGTAACACATTTTTTTTCTCCATTGTTTTAGTTTTCTAAAAGTTTCTAAATTTTAATAAAAATAAAGTCCTGTGTCATAAACGCGAGGATAAAAAATAATTACAGCAGTTGATGGTGCATTAAAATTTGGAGGGTATGTCTAATTTGCTCTATACACTTACTTGTGAGTCAAGTCCAACTTCCATCAATATACACCCTGATCTGCCATTGTATAAAGTGCAACCAGATCAGGTTTATGTTGTTTGTTCTACTGAATATTCCTAATGAACTGAACAGGCCCAGATCTGCCAGTGCATTATGCAATGTAAGGTCCGGGTTGGTGCTGTTTGCATTTGGACTTGACTTACAAGCAAATATATTTGGTACAGATGTTACAATAGTTTGTTATTACAAATTTGGAAATATGGTACAGACATGCAGATTATACAGTTGCTTACAGTTAGCATATGCTTAACAGGTACCTCTTGTTAGAGACCACCAGTATTAAGAGATCATATGGTGTGATGTTTAGCTCACCTGGCCATAATGGCAGGTAAACTTATGGAACAGCCCTTTATCTTTTATTTGTCATCCAACAGTAATTGTTTGGCGGGGGGGGGGGGGGTTGTGAGAAAAAAAACTACAGAAAGACGACAACAATTGCTATTTTCAACTGTTTCTCAAAAACCACCAGACTAGTTTTAACCATACTTGGAACAGAGCATCCTGGAATGAAGACTTTACAAATTGATTCAAATGATGCTAATCTGCCATCGAATATGGCCACCATTATTATAACCCTGTATGGGTATGTGAGAAAGCTTGCCAGTAGCTTCCTGTGGGTCAGTGCTTCTTGCGGGTGGGGTCCATCTTAAAGTTATACTGGTTGCCATGTACAGCCTATCACTTGTGCTGAAAACTGGAATTCAATCATTAAACAACATTGTTTTATTACTGCAAAACCTCCAAAATCAATACCAGTGTAAATAAATGAATTTAAAGTATTTATTAAAGCACATTATGAATTTTAGTTTATATCACACATTATATATTAAAGGTCATTGTGGAATAATGTTTATATGACACACTACTTATTAAAGCACATTATGGGATATCACATACATGACATGCATATTACCTGTCAGTCATTTCTTAACATTATTTGTCACACATGTTTTTATTTTTGCAGGCCTATGGAGGAACAGGCTTCATCCAGAGGGCCAAAAGAGTTTTCTTTGATATACTCACAACCGTCATTGTAAGTATACACATGCAGAGGACTGTATACATGAAAACTTTTTGTTTCTTTTTGCGTTTCAAAATTTGAAATATGGATAATAAAATGATTTGATTGATACCATTTTTAGCTCAGTTCATCATATTTGCAATTATGGGAGGCTACATGTTCTTTCTGTCTAAACAAAACACTTCATATATAGATAGCATAAAATCCCTTGAGTGATGTTAATTAATGACTTCACATTACCATAAGGGACAAAAGGGTTGCAGGGCATTTATGAGATGAACTAAATACAGATCTGCCTCAGTATCCCAGTAAGACCATTCACTATAATACAGATCCTTCTATAATATTGTCATGAATCCCATTTCATTATATAATTGTAAAATTACATGTTATCATACATACCTCATTTAAAGGCAGTTTCACTGCAAGGCAGTATATTCTGTGGCTTCCATAGACATTATTATAGTGGGGGAATACTGCATCATTTACCTCATTGTAAAGCAGTCTCACTTTAAGATGATGGGCGCTCTGTTTGGTTGCTTACATTGATGACTTCCATTTGGTTTGAAACGTGAACAACATGACAAACATTAGGGACCATCTGGCAATAATAAAGTTCAGAATTTTAAATTGATTAATGAGTTTTGTGCATTTTAAATTGATTAATGAGTTTTGTGCATTTTAAATTGATTAATGAGTTTTGTGCATTTTCTATGTCATTTATGCTCTTTATATTTTTAAAACTGGTGGTGGGGTCCACATTAATGGAAGGGTAAGCAAATAATTAATTGCCTTTTTTGTCAATATTCACTCAGAAAACTTCATTATTTCCATGTTTATTTGCTTAAAAAATGCTGCTTAATAAAGAACAGAAGCAAAATCATGTTTAAATCTTATCAAGTCTTGATGCCCTTGGATAACTAAGATCATGTTTAAATCTTTTCAACTCTTAATGTCATTGGATAACTCTAAGATCATGTTTAAATCTTATCAAGTCTTAATGTCATTGGATAACTAAAATCATGTTTAAATCTTATCGAGTCTTAATGTCATTGGATAACTCTAAGATCATGTTTAAATCTTATCAAGTCTTAATATCATTGGATAACTCTAAGAACATGTTTAAATCTTATCAAGTCTTAATGTCATTGGATAACTTTAAGATCATGTTTAAATCTTATCTAGTCTTGATGTCATTGGATAACTCTAAGATCATGTTTAAATCTTATCAAGTCTTAATGTGATTGGATAACTCTAAGAACATGTTTAAATCTTATCAAGTCTTGATGTCATTGGATAACTTTAAGAACATGTTTAAATGTTATCTAGTCTTGATGTCATTGGATAATTCTAAGATCATGTTTAAATCTTATCAAGTCTTGATGTCATTTAATAACTCTAAGAACATGTTTAAATCTTATCAAGTTTTGATGTCATTGGATAACTACAATCATGTTTAAATCTTATCAAGTCTTGATGTCATTGGATAACTCTAAGATCATGTTTAAATCTTTTCAAATCTTGATGTCATTGGATAACTCTAAGAACATGTTTAAATCTTATCAAGTCTTGATGTCCTTGGATAACTAAGATCATGTTTAAATCTTATCAAGTCTTGATGTCATGAGATAACTCTAAGAACATGTTTAAATCTTATCAAGTCTTGATGTCATTGGATAACTCTAAGATCATGTTTAAATCTTATCAAGTCTTGATGTCCTTAGCTAACTAAGATCATGTTTAAATCTTCTCAAGTCTTGATGTCATTGGATAACTCTAAGATCATGTTTAAATCTTATCAAGTTTTGATGTCATTGGATAACTCTAAGAACATGTTTAAATCTTATCAAGGCTTGATGTCATTGGATAACTCTAAGAACATGTTTAAATCTTATCAAGTCTTAATGTCATTGGATACCTCTAAGATCATGTTTAAATCTTATCAAGTCTTAATGTCATTGGATAACTCTAAGAACATGTTTAAATCTTATCAAGTCTTAATGTCATTGGATAACTTTAAGATCATGTTTAAATCTTATCAAGTCTTGATGTCATTGGATAACTCTAAGATCATGTTTAAATCTTGTCAAGTCTTGATGTCGTTGGATAACTCTAAGAACATGTTTAAATCTTATCAAGTCTTGATGTCATTGGATAACTCTAAGAACATGTTTAAATCTTATCAAGTCTTGATGTCATTGGATAACTCTAAGATCATGTTTAAATCTTTTTAAGTCTTGATGTCATTGGATAACTCTAAGGACATGTTTAAATCTTATCAAGTCTTAATGTGATTGGATAACTCTAAGAACATGTTTAAATCTTATCAAGCCTTGATGTCATTGGATAACTCTAAGATCATGTTTAAATATTTTCAAATCTTGATGTCATTGGATAACTCTAAGAACATGTTTAAATCTTATCAAGTCTTAATGTCATTGGATAACTCTAAGGACATGTTTAAATCTTTTCAAGTCTTGATGTCATTGGATAACTCTAAGAACATGTTTAAATCTTATCAAGTCTTGATGTCATTTAATAACTCTAAGAACATGTTTAAATCTTATCAAGTTTTGATGTCATTGGATAACTACAACCATGTTTAAATCTTATCAAGTCTTGATGTCATTGGATAACTCTAAGATCATGTTTAAATCTTTTCAAATCTTGATGTCATTGGATAACTCTAAGAACATGTTTAAATCTTATCAAGTCTTGATGTCCTTGGATAACTAAGATCATGTTTAAATCTTATCAAGTCTTGATGTCATGAGATAACTCTCAGAACATGTTTAAATCTTATCAAGTCTTGATGTCATTGGATAACTCTAAGATCATGTTTAAATCTTATCATGTCTTGATGTCCTTAGATAACTAAGATCATGTTTAAATCTTCTCAAGTCTTGATGTCATTGGATAACTCTAAGATCATGTTTAAATCTTATCAAGTTTTGATGTCATTGGATAACTCTAAGAACATGTTTAAATCTTCTCAAGTCTTGATGTCATTGGATAACTCTAAGAACATGTTTAAATCTTATCAAGTCTTAATGTCATTGGATACCTCTAAGATCATGTTTAAATCTTATCAAGTCTTAATATCATTGGATAACTCTAAGAACATGTTTAAATCTTATCAAGTCTTAATGTCATTTGATAACTTTAAGATCATGTTTAAATCTTATCAAGTCTTGATGTCATTGGATAACTCTAAGATCATGTTTAAATCTTATCAAGTCTTAATGTGATTGGATAACTCTAAGAACATGTTTAAATCTTATCAAGTCTTGATGTCATTGGATAACTCTAAGAACATGTTTAAATGTTATCTAGTCTTGATCTCATTGGATAATTCTAAGATCATGTTTAAATCTTATCAAGACTTGATGTCATTGGATAACTCTAAGATCATGTTTAAATCTTATCAAGTCTTGATGTCATTGGATAACTCTAAGATCATGTTTAAATCTTATCAAGTCTTAATGTCATTCGCTAACTCTAAGAACATGTTTAAATCTTATCAAGTCTTGATGTCATTGGATAACTCTAAGATCATGTTTAAATCTTTTCAAGTCTTGATGTCATTGGATAACTCTAAGGACATGTTTAAATCTTATCAAGTCTTAATGTCATTGGATAACTCTAAGAACATGTTTAAATCTTATCAAGTCTTAATGTCATTGGATAACTCTAAGAACATGTTTAAATCTTGTCAAGTCTTGATGTCATTGGATAACTCTAAAAACATGTTTAAATCTTATCAAGTCTTGATGTCATTGGATAACTAAAATCAAGTTTAAATCTTATCAAGTCTTGATGTCATTGGATAACTCTAAGAACATGTTTAAATCTTATCAAGTCTTGATGTCATTGGATAACTCTAAGAACATGTTTAAATCTTATCAAGTCTTAATGTCATTGGATAACTCTAAGAACATGTTTAAATCTTATCAAGTCTTAATGTCATTGGATGACTCTAAGAACATGTTTAAATCTTTTCAAGTCTTGATGTCATTGGATGACTCTAAGAACATGTTTAAATCTTATCAAGTCTTGATGTCATTTAATAACTCTAAGAACATGTTTAAATCTTATCAAGTTTTGATGTCATTGGATAACTACAATCATGTTTAAATCTTATCAAGTCTTGATGTCATTGGATAACTCTAAGATCATGTTTAAATCTTTTCAAATCTTGATGTCATTGGATAACTCTAAGAACATGTTTAAATCTTATCAAGTCTTGATGTCCTTGGATAACTAAGATCATGTTTAAATCTTATCAAGTCTTGATGTCATGAGATAACTCTAAGAACATGTTTAAATCTTATCAAGTCTTGATGTCCTTGGATAACTAAGATCATGTTTAAATCTTATCAAGTCTTGATGTCATGAGATAACTCTAAGATCATGTTTAAATCTTATCAAGTCTTGATGTCATGAGATAACTCTAAGAACATGTTTAAATCTTATCAAGTCTTGATGTCCTTGGATAACTAAGATCATGTTTAAATCTTATCAAGTCTAGATGTCATGAGATAACTCTAAGATCATGTTTAAATCTTATCAAGTCTTGATGTCATGAGATAACTCTAAGAACATGTTTAAATCTTATCAAGTCTTGATGTCCTTGGATAACTAAGATCATGTTTAAATCTTATCAAGTCTTGATGTCATGAGATAATTCTAAGATCATGTTTAAATCTTATCAAGTCTTGATGTCCTTAGATAACTAAGATCATGTTTAAATCTTCTCAAGTCTTGATGTCATTGGATAACTCTAAGATCATGTTTAAATCTTATCAAGTTTTGATGTCATTGGATAACTCTAAGAACATGTTTAAATCTTATCAAGTCTTGATGTCATTGGATAACTCTAAGATCATGTTTGAATCTTATCAAGTCTTAGTGTCATTCGATACCTCTAAGATCATGTTTAAATCTTATCAAGTCTTAATATCATTGGATAACTCTAAGAACATGTTTAAATCTTATCAAGTCTTAATGTCATCGGATAACTTTAAGATCATGTTTAAATCTTATCAAGTCTTGATGTCATTGGATAACTCTAAGATCATGTTTAAATCTTATCAAGTCTTAATGTGATTGGATAACTCTAAGAACATGTTTAAATCTTATCAAGTCTTGATGTCATTGGATAACTCTAAGAACATGTTTAAATGTTATCTAGTCTTGATCTCATTGGATAATTCTAAGATCATGTTTAAGTCTTATCAAGACTTGATGTCATTGGATAACTTCAAGAACATGTTTAAATCTTATCAAGTCTTGATGTCATTGGATAACTCTAAGATCATGTTTAAATCTTATCAAGTCTTGATGTCATTGGATAACTCTAAGAACATGTTTAAATCTTATCAAGTCTTGATGTCATTGGATAACTAAAATTATGTTTAAATCTTATCAAGTCTTAATGTCATTGGATAACTTTAAGATCATGTTTAAATCTTATCAAGTCTTGATGTCATTGGATAACTCTAAGATCATGTTTAAATCTTTTCAAGTCTTGATGTCCTTAGATAACTAAAATCATGTTTAAATCTTATCAAGTCTTGATGTCATTGGATAACTCTAAGATCATGTTTAAATCTTATCAAGTCTTGATGTCATTGGATAACTCTAAGATCATGTTTAAATCTTATCAAGTCTTGATGTCATTGGATAACTCTAAGATCATGTTTAAATCTTATCAAGTCTTGATGTCATTGGATAACTCTAAGATCATGTTTAAATCTTATCAAGTCTTAATGTCATTGGATAACTTTAAGATCATGTTTAAATCTTATCAAGTCTTGATGTCATTGGATAACTCTAAGATCATGTTTAAATCTTATAAAGTCTTAATGTCATTGGATGACTCAAAGAACATGTTTAAATCTTATCAAGTCTTGATGTCATTGGATAACTCTAAGATCATGTTTAAATCTTATCAAGTCTTGATGTCATTCGCTAACTCTAAGATCATGTTTAAATCTTTTCAAGTCTTGATGTCCTTAGATAACTAAAATCATGTTTAAATCTTATCAAGTCTTGATGTCATTGGATAACTCTTAAGATCATGTTTAAATCTTATCAAGTCTTGATGTCATTGGATAACTCTAAGATCATGTTTAAATCTTATCAAGTCTTGATGTGATTGGATAACTCTAAGATCATGTTTAAATCTTATCAAGTCTTGATGTCATTGGATAACTCTAAGATCATGTTTAAATCTTATCAAGTCTTGATGTCATTGGATAACTCTAAGATCATGTTTAAATCTTATCAAGTCTTGATGTCATTGGATAACTCTAAGAACATGTTTAAATCTTATCAAGTCTTGATGTCCTTGGATAACTAAGATCATGTTTAAATCTTATCAAGTCTAGATGTCATGAGATAACTCTAAGATCATGTTTAAATCTTATCAAGTCTTGATGTCATGAGATAACTCTAAGAACATGTTTAAATCTTATCAAGTCTTGATGTCCTTGGATAACTAAGATCATGTTTAAATCTTATCAAGTCTTGATGTCATGAGATAACTCTAAGATCATGTTTAAATCTTATCAAGTCTTGATGTCCTTAGATAACTAAGATCATGTTTAAATCTTCTCAAGTCTTGATGTCATTGGATAACTCTAAGATCATGTTTAAATCTTATCAAGTTTTGATGTCATTGGATAACTCTAAGAACATGTTTAAATCTTATCAAGTCTTGATGTCATTGGATAACTCTAAGATCATGTTTAAATCTTATCAAGTCTTAATGTCATTCGATACCTCTAAGATCATGTTTAAATCTTATCAAGTCTTAATATCACTGGATAACTCTAAGAACATGTTTAAATCTTATCAAGTCTTAATGTCATCGGATAACTTTAAGATCATGTTTAAATCTTATCAAGTCTTGATGTCATTGGATAACTCTAAGATCATGTTTAAATCTTATCAAGTCTTAATGTGATTGGATAACTCTAAGAACATGTTTAAATCTTATCAAGTCTTGATGTCATTGGATAACTCTAAGAACATGTTTAAATGTTATCTAGTCTTGATCTCATTGGATAATTCTAAGATCATGTTTAAGTCTTATCAAGACTTGATGTCATTGGATAACTTCAAGAACATGTTTAAATCTTATCAAGTCTTGATGTCATTGGATAACTCTAAGATCATGTTTAAATCTTATCAAGTCTTGATGTCATTGGATAACTCTAAGAACATGTTTAAATCTTATCAAGTCTTGATGTCATTGGATAACTAAAATTATGTTTAAATCTTATCAAGTCTTAATGTCATTGGATAACTTTAAGATCATGTTTAAATCTTATCAAGTCTTGATGTCATTGGATAACTCTAAGATCATGTTTAAATCTTTTCAAGTCTTGATGTCCTTAGATAACTAAAATCATGTTTAAATCTTATCAAGTCTTGATGTCATTGGATAACTCTAAGATCATGTTTAAATCTTATCAAGTCTTGATGTCATTGGATAACTCTAAGATCACATTTAAATCTTATCAAGTCTTGATGTCATTGGATAACTCTAAGATCATGTTTAAATCTTATCAAGTCTTGATGTCATTGGATAACTCTAAGATCATGTTTAAATCTTATCAAGTCTTGATGTCATGAGATAACTCTAAGATCATGTTTAAATCTTATCAAATCTTAATGTCATTGGATAACTTTAAGATCATGTTTAAATCTTATCAAGTCTTGATGTCATTGGATAACTCTAAGATCATGTTTAAATCTTATAAAGTCTTAATGTCATTGGATGACTCAAAGAACATGTTTAAATCTTATCAAGTCTTGATGTCATTGGATAACTCTAAGATCATGTTTAAATCTTATCAAGTCTTGATGTCATTCGCTAACTCTAAGATCATGTTTAAATCTTTTCAAGTCTTGATGTCCTTAGATAACTAAAATCATGTTTAAATCTTATCAAGTCTTGATGTCATTGGATAACTCTAAGATCATGTTTAAATCTTATCAAGTCTTGATGTCATTGGATAACTCTAAGATCATGTTTAAATCTTATCAAGTCTTGATGTCATTGGATAACTCTAAGATCATGTTTAAATCTTATCAAGTCTTGATGTCATGAGATAACTCTAAGATCATGTTTAAATCTTATCAAGTCTTAATGTCATTGGATAACTTTAAGATCATGTTTAAATCTTATCAAGTCTTGATGTCATTGGATAACTCTAAGATCATGTTTAAATCTTATAAAGTCTTAATGTCATTGGATGACTCAAAGAACATGTTTAAATCTTATCAAGTCTTGATGTCATTGGATAACTCTAAGATCATGTTTAAATCTTATCAAGTCTTGATGTCATTCGCTAACTCTAAGAACATGTTTAAATCTTATCAAGTCTTGATGTCATTGGATGACTCAAAGAACATGTTTAAATCTTATCAAGTCTTGATGTCATTGGATAACTCTAAGAACATGTTTAAATCTTATCAAGTCTTGATGTCATTGGATAACTAAAATTATGTTTAAATCTTATCAAGTCTTAATGTCATTGGATAACTTTAAGATCATGTTTAAATCTTATCAAGTCTTGATGTCATTGGATAACTCTAAGATCATGTTTAAATCTTATAAAGTCTTGATATCATTGGATAACTCTAAGATCATGTTTAAATCTTATCAAGTCTTAATGTCATTGGATAACTCTAAGAACATGTTTAAATCTTATCAAGTCTTGATGTCCTTGGATAACTAAAATCATGTTTAAATCTTATCAAGTCTTAATGTCATTGGGTAACTTTAAGATCATGTTTAAATGTTATCTAGTCTTGATGTCATTGGATAATTCTAAGATCATGTTTAAATCTTATCAAGTCTTGATATCATTGGATAACTCTAAGATCATGTTTAAATCTTATCAAGTCTTGATGTCATTGGATAACTCTAAGATCATGTTTAAATCTTATCAAGTCGTAATGTCATTGGATAACTCTATGAATATGCTTAAATCTTATCAAGTCTTAATTTCATTGGATAACTATAAGGGTTTCCTCAATGAAAAATTCTGTACATGCTTATCTAAGTTAATTCCACTTTCTTTTTCTTTCTCATATTTTTCAGTATTATAATCGGTATGCTAATACAGTAGAGGCTATGTTATGTGTAGCTATTAACAGCACATGCCTACAGCCTTAGCAGTGTGTCAGCCTCCGTATTTTCAGTCCAAATGTACCCAGGTGGTCAGCAAGTAGACTTCTTATATATGTTATAGTTGGACACGAAAGGGCTGATATACTTTATTTTGGGGATACATGAGAAGCCAATAAAATAGATGTGGCTTTCTGTCTGATATGCATCAAGCCTCTATTGGAAAACTTGAATTGCTAGTCTTTCTAGAAAACTGGTAAGTGTAGGACATTGGCATTTGTTTATTGCCACATCAGCGATTCACAAGTGGGATATAATTATACATACTCTGCAGTTCTAGTGAGACCACATGTTATGGATGCACAGCTTTATTTTGCAGACTTGGCAAATTTGATTTGATTTGAATCTGATGATTGAATCATTAGCCTTTTAATTTCTCTGTACAGTTTTGGCAGATCAAGGTTTACTGGTATGCAGTTATCTTAAAACCGTAGAACAATGAGTATAGACCAAGATCTGCAGACATATTATCCAATTATTTATATTGGCCTACACTTTTTGTGTTGGGATATAGATTATGGGTAAATGCAGTAACATTTTCTGTGAGAAGCCTTTTCTACTGACATTTATGATGCAGTTATGTATTCTGCTAACATTTATGATGGAGTTATTTGTGCCAAGGCCAATCATTTTTGCAAAGCTCAGTGACTTCATTTAACTTGCAAATGCAAGTATATGTATTTGTTTTTGTTCATATGTATGATATTATTTATCATTAATTATCAACATTCATTACATCCTAAGTAAATTGCAACTTAACCAAAATGTTATATGTCAATTAAGATAAACTTTATCTTACTCCAATGATTTGTTTTCACTCCAGTTGAAACTAGAGGTAAGTGATGGCATGCCGTTACATAAATATGGGCTTTTTGGAACAGATGTCTGTTTCAGGTTTATAGCAGTTTGATGTGATGGCATGCCAGTACACAAATAAGGGCTTATTGGAACAGATGTCCATTTCAGATTGTTAGCAATTTGAAGAAGTGCAGATTTGAAGACTCAACATCACAAATCCCCACATTTACACATGCCCAAACCACTCCTACCTCCCCACTATGTGAGAGCTTTCCAAAGGCTAAACACAAAATGCATAATCAGTTAAATATATGATTTGTCATACTGCTAATTATCCGTGCAAAGCGTTATGTCAATAAATATCCAAGCAAAAAAAACTCATCATGCTAGGGTAATACAGGCACTTATTTTTGGTACACATAAGTAATGCTGAAGTAATATTTATGGGTTACCGCATTTGTATGGGAAAATATGAACGAGTTTTCCTGATGGAAATACTGCACGATCCATCCAACAAAACGAGTTCACATTTTCCCATACAAATGCAGTAACCGTTTTATATTATGCTCATTTTCTTATTCTACCTAAGGCTTAATTATATAAACAAAAATACACTAAAAGAAACAAAGTAACTGAATGTATGCCATATTCCAAACTAAATACACAACCACAGATTCATCATTACACAACAACATTATTAATGTGCACACTACTCCTGCCAGATAAATTTGAACTTAGTCATGTGCTAGACATAACATTCAAAAGAAAATGACGTTTCTACTTAAAATTTAAATTTGGAGTCATATTGTGAATGAATGCGCATTGCAACAAGTTGATCTGGAATAATAGATTTTGGTATATTTGTCGATTCTACGAAATTTCATGATTATGGACTGAATTTATCTGTGACAATACTACATGAAGTTCATTGGACTGAAGCAGCGAGGGAGAAGCGTGTTGACCTCTGCAATTGTATTTCTATTCTTTCACTGAATGTTTGAAATCATAACATGGGGAAAATATGAAGTCTTTCAATTGCAATTATCAAAAAGACACTATGGAATTTAATGTTTGTTTCATTTTGAGTGCAGTAAGGAGGATGTAATTGCACTTGAAATATATTCCAAATTACAATACAAAACTGTAAATATATTTTTGCCATTCTTATTACCAGCTAAAGAAGACAGTTTTTGCCTTGTCAATTACATTTTATTTGTAGGTACCCAGCATTTTTGTGAAATCTGGCTACTATAGCTAGCCTAAATCCGAAACATTGTATCAAAAAAGTTGATGCGGAATGTAGCAAAGCAGCTGGTATCTGGCAGTCCATGAAACATCTGCTTTAGTTCATTCAGAAAACAAATTTAATCAACCAAAATGTAAAATGCCTACTACACGAATGTACATAATTTGTTTACAAATCAAAAGTGCTGGCATCTGTTGTTTGTTTACAGTAGAAAGTAGTTCCTTTATGAGTGCAATATTAAGTGAGCGCAAGTTCAGTATCATAAAATACTGAACATTTTGACAATGTAAAGTTAACAGAGAAAAAAAATGAGCATATAATAAAAAAACACTTATTTTTGCACACACATGATGACATGCTTTGATGATGTGTTATTTTTTTATTCCTTTGATCCCTTGCCAAGGACCCTTGAGTATAATCAATTATATATATATATATATATATATATATATATATATATATATATATATATATATATATATATATATATATATAAACAACCTTGCCCTGCAGTCCCTTTTTGTGCCTTGAACCTTGGCTTTCAGCCCTTGGGGACACCTGAGTCATAGACATAATTAACAGAGAAAAAAGAGCAGTCTGTGTAGAATGTTCTTCCATTAACTCGTATTTAGAGCACTATGGAACTAAAGGGAAATTGTAAGTCTTTACCATAAAACAAAGCATCACATTGAAGCTGTATCATGAACATTGAAAAAAAAGACTTTGCATTTGCAATGAACATGATGGATATAGTAACATAATATACATGGGCACATACAGTCAAATATGAAGAAGAAACCTGCACAAAGTTGGTATAGGAACAAAGTGGGAAAGACACAACATAATTTGGACAAACCTTACAACAAATTATGTTCCCCTTGTAAACCTGCAAAATTTAATTCAGTTCATACCATTTAATTTTCTGTAATACAGGCCTGGGAATTTCTGGTCTCAAGATAGCTTCCCCAATAATATTTTCTCTCAGATTTGTTGAATAAATAGAGTTAATTCTTTCATTTGAAAAAAATAATCCTGGTTCAAAGAAAATACCAAACTCCCCCACCACCTCCGCCAATTAAATGGTCTGTCTGTTGTGATGCAAATCTGCACCTGATGTATAATTGTATTTATGAGTCATACAGATTTTAAGATGTTTTGCATACTCCAGAATTGTTGTTTGACATTTATTGCTGTTATAATTGTTCACTCTTATTGTGTATTAATCTAAGAATTTGTGCAGTGGCTCAGACAGGCTTTTATACTTAATTTGAATTTCAAAATTTGATCCATTATAAAAAAAATCCAGAGGAATCTCTTGGATTTAACATCATTGGCCTGAACATTATGGATCTCTTGACTCAGCTTTTTTTTAAAGAACTTGTCATGGACAAGAAGAGCTTATGGTGCTGTCCATTTTCCACAAACCTACATGGAGGATTGCCTTGAAACTTGATGTGCACATTCATTTTAGGGTCTAGTTGGTTTTAAATGATAATGGTGTTGCCCGGACATCCAGTATGGCGATCATGGATACCAGCTTGTTGTAGCCTCTGCTTCTGAGTGGATGGCCGTATTGATATGGGGTTTTCACTAAAGACTTGTTAAGATGGCTGAGTGGATGGCCATATTGATATGGGGTTTTCACTAAAGACTTGTTAAGATGGCTGAGTGGATGTCCATATTGATATGGGGTTTTCACTAAAGACTTGTTAAGATGGCTGAGTGGATGGCCATATTGATATGGGGTTTTCACTAAAGACTTGTTAAGATGGCTGAGTGGATGGCCATATTGATATGGGGTTTTCACTAAAGACTTGTTAAGATGGCTGAGTGGATGGCCATATTGATATGGGGTTTTCACTAAAAGACTTGTTAAGATGGCTGAGTGGATGGCCATATTGATATGGGGTTTTCACTAAAAGACTTGTTAAGATGGCTGAGTGGATGGCCATATTGTTATGGGGTTTTCACTAAAAGACTTGTTAAGATGGCTAGTTAGTCTTAAATATAAATTGTACCAGTCTGAAATCTTGAAATCAGTGGTTATCTTGAAAATCTTGCATACTTGCCAAAATGCATGTTAAGTGAAACACATGATTATTGACTCCTAAAACCCCCATGACATAGTCACGTTTTGAAGAACACAATTTAAAAAAGTCCTATGTTGGAAAAATAAATATTTTCTGACCAATGTCTGAAAAATGATGACTGCGTCTATATCAGTAGTAAATAGTCCTGCCTTGAGCCCATGTAACACTATCCTCAGTGCAGTTTATACAGGTGATTACCATGGAGTGAGTTAACATATAAGGCAGTCAGAGATAAACAACCACAAAATCATAGATTACTGAATTGGCTAAATATAGATAGAATGATGCAGTATCATGGCATTTGAATAGTGTTGTGGGAGTGCCCATTACGCTAATTTGAACAGTCCAATTTGTTTGAGTTACCTACAGGCTGAGAGATGTATATTGAAGAATGTAAGCTATTGCACATAATTGCCTTGAATGAGAATGTTTAAGCTGTCATTATTGAAAATAATTGTCACATTTGTGATCAGGTTTGATTTATACCATCACACCAAAGTGGGTCAGAGTTTATTTGGTATATTAACAGTATTTAAAAAAAAAAGCTTACACATGATGCCGATTTAAAGTTCAGAATGACTGTTTTGATGGCCATGCTGGAGATATTTACCTGGCTGTTTCTTCTGAACATGGTCTTATGGACACAAGATTTCATTTAAAATACAGTTATAGCACTGCGTGGCTGTTTCTTCTGAACATGGTTTTATGGACACAAGATTTCATTAAAATACAGTTATAGCACTGTGTGGCTGTTTCTTCTGAACATGGTCTTATGGACACAAGATTTCATTAAAATACAGTTATAGCACTGTGTGGCTGTTTCTTCTGAACATGGTCTTATGGACACAAGATTTCATTAAAATACAGTTATAGCACTGTGTGGCTGTTTCTTCTGAACATGGTTTTATGGACACAAGATTTCATTAAAATACAGTTATAGCACTATGGCTGTTTCTTCTGAACATGGTCTTATAGACACAAGATTTCATTAAAATACAGTTATAGCACTTTGTGGCTGTTTCTTCTGAACATGGTCTTATGGACACAAGATTTCATTAAAATACAGTTATAGCACTGTGTGGCTGTTTCTTCTGAACATGGTCTTATAGACACAAGATTTCATTAAAATACAGTTATAGCACTTTGTGGCTGTTTCTTCTGAACATGGTCTTATAGACACAAGATTTCATTAAAATATAGTTATAGCACTTTGTGGCCGTTTCTTCTGAACATGGTGTTATAGACACAAGAGTTCATTAAAATACAATTATAGCACTTTGTGGCAGGGTTCCCACGTTGGCATGTGCTCTCTGCTTGATAAACCAGACTGGCCAGATTGCTGGTTTTTGCAAAAAGTATCTGACTTTCATTTAATATAATTGAATTTCTGTACAACAACATTAAAAAGAAGTTTGTTGTTGATATCACATGACTATTGGACTTCTAATGTCTTCATTTGAGATTTGTGAAGTCATGTGACTAGTAATGCAAATGGAAAGTACTGGGTCAGCTTTCATCTATGCCGTAGTTTCATCTTGTCTTTCAGTGGATTAACGACATAACGATTATAATACTTGTCATTTCTGAGAAAATAAATCATTTTTCCATCAATTTCATGCAGATATGAGTTGATATAACATAAATTTTTTAGGCCTGCTGGTAAGTAATTACTATATGTCTCTACCACATGGTGGCGGCAGATTGCAAATTTTCGATATACAGTTGCAGTGACCCCACACCCCAACCTAAATGTCCAAATATGAAAAATGGGGAGGGAATATTCAGAGGAAACTTGGATTAGAAAATGGACTGCTATTCGTTTTAAGCCAAATTTGTAGTCCAAATTGCTGAATCTCAGAGCTGAAATGAAAAATTGTCATCCCTTGTATTATATATGAAAAAACATTATGAGCCCCTGGATCAGTACAGGTTTGGGGACTGGTTTAATGAATTACAAGAAGAGAAGATGATTTTACAGAAAATTCAGTCCTTGTTTATATAACAGTATATAATTTTGAAGGTCTTTTGTCAAAATTAAATCAACCCTTTTGAAAATGTTTTTTTATATGATTTTATTGGTACAGATATATTCAGGGTTAAACTCTTTCGTTACAAGACAAGAATCTAATTATTTGCATGTATTGTTTTTTTTTTATTATACTGTAATAGGAAATGTTATTTTCTCTGAGATGCATATATATAGTCAACTCTGCTTATATGCATAGCCTCGGGACCGGACCCAAGCTATGCATATAAACAGAGTATGCATTTATGCAGGATTCATGTATATTTGCAATGAAAAACAGGACCACACTTTCGTTATGCACTCAAGCAATCTGTGCCATTAAGTGATATGCATTTAAGTGGAGCCAACTGTATTGCTGTAGAATTCTTTAGAATTAAAGGTTTGAAAGAAAACAAAAGATAGTTTATGTTCATCACGTTCTTCCCACTTAGCAACATAATGCAACAAAGTAAAGTTAGAACTTTTATTCTGTACATTGAAATGACTTTGTATGCCAATGTATACGAATATAATCAAACATGTTTCATGTGATACATTTTGTGGTTTTGTACATGATCATCTTTTCTGACTTTGATGTTTTTGGAGAGTCTTCAAAGAGAAACATCTTTAGATTTAGAAAATACATGTTTTATAATCTAAAATGTTCCATAATTCCATTCAGTAATGGTCATATGTGAACCTTGAAAAAAGTAATTTCATCCTGGAAAAACCCTGGAAATGACCTGGAAATTTATCTTTAGAAAAGCGTGGGAACCATGTGTGTGGCTGTTTCTTCTGAACATGGTCTTCTAGACACAAGATCTCATTAAAACACAATTATAGCACTATGTGACTGTTTCTCTGAAGGAAAGTTGTGTTCATCTCATCTATTACATGGCACCATAGTGGCTGTCTCAAAAATCATGATATCACTTGCATGAATAGTGGCATTGATATGGAGTCTTTACTTCCTGCAATAATTAATGAAAATGGTACCAACCTGACTGCAAATATCAGCACTTTTGTGAAGGAGTTTTGATAACAAGACTTTATTGATGTTGGGGTCAAGTCAGAGGTCATATTAGGCATTTTTGTACTTCTTTGAGTTTGTCAACACAGTAATTTATATAAGTTTATATAATTCGTATATTTTGACATTACTACTTTTTATTTAGTTGCATTTCAATCAACAATTTGATAGCCAGCACTCAGAGATTGATTTTAAGGACAAAGGCTTGATTGTGTATATAGCTGTACATTACACTGTACTGATATTGTCTGGTTCAGTGACTATCTGTCCATTATATCCGGTTTAAGGTCAGAATTTTAGCATGCATTTACCAGTATCTTATCAGCATGTTAAATGAGACATTTAAGAATCTGGTTTTGCTATTAAATTATTTATGTTAAAGTTCTCAGGAATATCAGAGGTAACTTCATAACTCAGCAGTTAACAAGAAATGTTTTATCATAATTTCAGCCACTAGAGCATCAGGCCCTTCATTGGGCTCTTGTTTTAAGATCCTACAGACATTAATAATTGTATAAAACCTCATTTACTCAAACTACAGGTGTTGAAATGATTTACTTGATCCCTCAGGTATTAAACTATCATGATTATACCTGGCTCCAAACCAAAGCACTTGCATTCCAAATTTCAGGCCTGTAATATATCCCTTGTTATTTTATTATAAAATATAAAAGGAGGGGATTTCAAGTGCCCCTTAAATTAAGATTTGAAAAATTTAAATGACTAATTGCTCAAGCTGGACCAGTTTTAAGGATAAGGTTATGTATTCAGTTCCTATCAAGGTACCAGTCAAAGAACAATTGCTTTAAGGTTTTTGTTAAAGTTTTTTCATTTGCAAATGTTTTTCATCATCCTGCCACTAATTTATTATGAAGCTAAGACATGTCGCTAAGAAGCTATTGTTTTCAGAAAAGGTATCTTTGATGTTGGGCTGATAGTAGCCTTATGATTTTTGTGATCTTAATTCAGTTTTTGCATCTTCTTTTGTTCATGACATCAGCAGCATGTCAGATTGGTTATTGTCAGGGTCACCCATTTTTACCTGAAGAGGGCTTTTTGGGGTCAGAATGAAATCCCAATTTGATAAGATGTAGGTGTAAATAAGTGTAAAGACTTAGATTTTCTTGTGGTTTAAGAGGAAGAGCAATGAGGGTGGGGGGTAACTGCTTCTCTAGATGCCATTCTTTTGGCAGATGAGCCCAGATAATGTTTTTGTCATTTCATATTTTTCAGAGTGTTTGGCAGTCTTCAAGATGGTTATTCCTGTTAATGTTTGGCCTTCCTACAGCAGTAATCAGCATAGTGTGTTACAGTCTGTGCTGCATGGACACGATTGAGGAGGAAATTGAAAGTGATGAAGATTCTGATGAGGAGATAGAACCACCTCCCTATGCTAAATGTACGGCACTCCTTGAATATTATTGCAAATCATATGGTTTCACCCTCATCAAATGTTCATGCATTTAGTAATTATATTTCTACCAAAAAATTGATGCAAGTAAGTGTATATCAATGTATGTTGCATACACGGTATGGCATGCACAATATAATACCCATTAGATATGCAGTAAGCCTAATAAGTAGGTAGGGTGAATTAGTCTGACTGTCCAGTAACTGGATATTATGATCAGTCTTACTGCCCTGTCACTGGACATTATAAGTAGTCTCACTGCCCAGTCATTGGGCATTATTAGTCTGACTGTCCAGTCACTAGACATTATGAGTAGTCTGCCTGTCCAATCACTGGACATTATGAGTAGTCTCACTGTCCTGTCATTGGACATTATGAGTAGTCTGACTGTCCAATCACTGGACATTATGAGTAGTCTCACTGCCCTGTCATTGGACATTATGAGTAGTCTCACTGCCCAGTCATTGGGCATTATTAGTCTCACTGTCCCATCATTGGACATTAAAAGTAGTTCTCACTGTCCAGTCACTGGTCATTATGAGTAGTCTCACTTCCCAGTCATTGGGCATTATTAGTCTCACTGTCCCATCATTGGACATTAAAAGTAGTTCTCACTGTCCAGTCACTGGTCATTATGAGTAGTCTCACTTCCCAGTCATTGGGCATTATTAGTCTCACTGTCCCGTCATTGGACATTAAAAGTAGTTCTCACTGTCCAATCACTGGACATTATGAGTAGTCTGTCCAGTCACTGGACATTATGAGTAGTCTCATTTCCCAGTCATTGGACATTATGAATAATCTCACTGCCCAGGAGAAACTGAAACTTTGAATTCAGACATATTGACATCTGAATATCTTTACCAAATGGAATCATTTCCTCTTCACTTGTGAAATATTCCCTTATATCTACTAAAAAAAGGAGTAAAAAGTATTTTATTATTTATTTTTTAAGTCAAAAACCAATTTTTATTGGATTTGTTTTCTCCATTCTGTGCCAATGTATATAATGGGTGCAGTACTGCATAATTAAAAATAATTTTATTTTACAATAATTTTGTGATAGTAAACTTTTTTTTACAAATTTATTTTGTACAGCTAATGTTTCAGATTACATATTTTGTCCAATTTTTTGCTGTTTTCTTATGAAACTACTGAGTTTTATTTTTGATAACTCATGTCTTACGCAGATTCATTCAACGAACAATGTTGGGGAGGGGATACCATAGTAACATCACAGAGCAATGTGTCTGCCAAACTTCATGTTATAACACATGTAAAACAAAATATTTAAATGAATGCAGCCTGTATCACCGTTTCCAATTTACCGGAAAATATAGCTTGACAGACTCGTAAGGACCACCTTAGGCTGAAGCACAGGGCCCCCTCAAGAGCGGGGCCTGGGGCTGTCGCCCCACTTGCCACCCCCAAAGACCGTTCATGGGTGTACTGTTTGATGTAGAGTTTAACAAGCATACCATGCTGTATGGGTGACTCAGCATGTAAAATAGAAATGGATCAAGGAAGTTCATTTGCTGAGAATTTACACAATCCAAATTGAAAACTATTTGTAAAAAGTTAACACTTTAAGCTTTTTGTTGTTCGTAGTTTGTTTTTAGGCATTGTTTACCTGGCACACCCTCATTAAGACATATTTTTAGTTACATTCATCATGATAGATGAAGAGGAAGATAGGTACAAAAAAGATGAAGAACACCAAAAAAGATCAGTTGTGTCAATTTATAGAAATATGAGTTTGAATAACCTAGATAAAGGCAAATATATTTCCTAAATGGGAAGTTCAGATATTTTTCCTAAATGGGAAAGGAAAGTTGTTCCAAAAGATGTACAGTAGAGCCTGTCTTGAAAGACCATCCTCTCAGCCCCAAAATTCTGGTCTCTCATTACAGATTATAAACGCTATATAATTGATCAATCTGCATTTTGAGGACCTACTTTCTCAAGACTTGGCCTCTCATAGTAGTGGTCTTTGAAGAAAGGTTTTACTGTATTACCACTGTGGTGATGAAAGCAGTATTGTTGCCATGGTGATGAAAGCATTATTGCTGCTGTGGTGATGAAAGCAGTATTGCCACAGTGGTGATGAAAGCAGTATTGTTGCTGTGGTGATGAAAGCATTATTGCCGCTGTTGTGATGAAAGCAGTATTGCCACAGTGGTGATGAAAGAAGTATTGCCACAGTGGTGATAAAAGCAGTATTGCCACTGGTTATGAAAGCAGTATTGTTGCTGTGGTGATGAAAGCATTATTGCCGCTGTTGTGATGAAAGCAGTATTGCCACAGTGGTGATGAAAGAAGTATTGCCACAGTGGTGATAAAAGCAGTATTACTGCTGTGGTGATGAAAGCAGTATTGCCACAGTGGTGATGAGAGCAGTATTGCCACAGTGGTGATGAAAGCAGTATTGCCAAAGTGGTGATGAAAGCAGTATTGCCACAGTGGTGATAAAAGCAGTATTGCCACTGTGGTGATGAAAGAAGTATTGCCACTGTGGTGATGAAAGAAGTATTGCCACAGGGGTGATGAAAGCAGTATTGCCACAGTGGTGATAAAAGCAGTATTGCCACTGTGGTGATGAAAGAAGTATTGCCACTGTGGTGATGAAAGAAGTATTGCCACAGGGGTGATAAAAGCAGTATTGCTGCAGTGGTGATATAAGCAACATTGATGCTGTGGTGATGAAAGCAGTATTGCCACTGTGGTGATGAAAGCAGTATTACTTATGTGGTGATAACAATTTTCTCCCATATATACAGTTCAGTATCTCATTATGAAATACATTGCCCTCCAATCAATAGCCACCCAGACCACCAGTCACCCCTCAAGTATGGCCACCCTTCTAGGCAGGATATTGATGTAAAAACTGACAAATTTACCCCTCACAAGCAGACACATAGTAGTAAATTTGTTGATGTCTAAATTCAATACATGGACATTTGTCCCAACATGCTAATAAAGTCATTTTAATCCATTCAGTGAGTTAAGTAATTTGATTATCCTTACACGATCATATGTTCCTTAGATGTTAAGTTTTTGTCACCTTGATTATTACTGGCTATTAATACCACCAATAATTATCAAGATAACAAAAGCAAATCACTGAGAAGCACAGTATTGTTCAGATCAAGTCAGCATGAAATCCAGTTGCCAGGAAGTAAAAACAGTATCTTCACTGATGTTGCTTTTCTATTTTTAATTACCCATTATACCAGTACTTTACAAGGCTACCAGACTAAAATGAGTTGATCACGTGACCAGCTCACTAGCTTTGTAAATAATGAGCATCTTGTTAAAAAAAAGTACACATTACAAATAACAGGAGTAAATTGTTGCACAAAGTGAAATTGTTCTCAGTTTAGAATGAAAGGGAAAAGCAATTTGACTGAACAAAAAGGGAAGTAACTTTTGATCACCAATGTAAAATTTGATGTTAGAGAGATTCAAAACCACATCATCAATATTAATTCTACCACAGTCAGAAACTGGAATAGACAGATAGGGATAGTTACAACTATATATTTGTACCCTGATTTTACTGACGAGGTGGTTCTGTACCACCTTTTCTATAATCATGTCGACATGGGATTTTCACCACAATTGCTGATTATTCAACATTGATAAAGTTTTATCATATTGATTTCATAATATTTTTTGTGATTTGTGAAGGAAAGAATTATGTTTAAAATCTGTTTTGCATTTCATATTTTGTATATTGTTATCGGTGTGATCCATCTTTGGAAGGGCCACCACTCTTATTAGGCCATTTCCCTGCTGTAGAAATGCATGGCCTTGAAAAAGGGATACCACTGTATATAATAATATAAGATATTTGCATGACAATTCAGGAACCAGTCAGATATTTTCAGTGTTGAATATGCATAGTATTTAGTCATACAGTCACACAGGGTAGGAGCTTAATGGAATAGAACCCAAATTACAGCCACTGCCATCAGGAATAGAAGTACAATCTTACTCCGTGATATATTATTACTACCTAATTTGTCATGCTTATTTCAACAGCAAGATAAAAAAATAACTGTACATATTGACATAAGCTCTCAGTTCCAACTTGAACAAATTCTTTGTTTTCTTATCGTTTATGTCAACAAGATGCCTGTTGTGACCCATACTTTGCTCTTCAATTATTTGGTGTTCCTGGCAGGCTTTAACACTGCCATTGCATTAACAGATGAGCCTGTTTGGTTTTCAGAGGTTTGTTTTTGTTTTTGTGGTGACTTCAATAGTGTGTGCACCCTACATCAAAACAAGCCAGCTACAGCCTTTTTTAAAAACAACACACCCTTCATCAAAAGAAGTTCTCACCAAACCACAAGTGGCCAAATGGTCTAAAGTGCTTACCGTTACGAATCACTGTCATCTCACCTCTGTCTGCGTGGATTTGAGTCTTGGGCTCAGCCAGGGTGGGTATATAAGAAAGATTGCCGGTATCTTCTTATGGGCCAGTGGGTTTTTTTCTAGAGTTTTCCTGGGTTTTTCCTCCACCATTTATACTTTCTGCCATGTATATCCTATCTTGTGCTGAAAAATGGCATTAAACCCTACAACAACAACATGAAATCTTATCAATTGTTGCATTTTACAAAGTTAACAGTGATTGGAACAAATTTACTGTGTCATGCAGTTTTCATTTTGTGCAGGATAAACCTAATTATATGCTTTATTCTATTCTGAAGCTTGTGAGTGTTTTACAAAATTGCAAGTTTTACTTGTGTTTAATTAATACAAAAGTTTTTGACAGGTTTTCTTTTCCCTATGAGTAGCCTCTTTCCCTGTGAGTAGCCTCTTTCCCTTGGTAGTCTCTTTAAGAAGTATATGTTTGTTGTCTGAGGCACTTGGGCAGCCCAAAATCTAGGTAAATTTAAGTACATAACATTAAATACTGTAACAATTAACACCCATGTGCTGCTGGGGACAATTTATATCGTAATTAATTGTTTAGTGACACATGTTGGTTGACAATAGATCACACAGTGCATAAAAAAAGACTACCATTTTTGTATAGATGTGTTTGTATATGGTATGTGACTGATACAGGAATTTTTTAACATGTGACCTATAGCCAAATTCATGGATTTTTCAAGTGCATGTACTGTATACATCATGCATTATGGATTGTATAACACAAAGGTAACACAGATGTAAGTTTTCAATATGCTATCGTATTTGAAACTGGTTTTGTATTAATTTAATCAAAATTTGTATTGTTTACTTTCTCAAAGTGTAAATCCTATGCACTGATAACAAATTTCACTTGTATGTTAAATTTTGATTTTTTTATAGCCACCCCAACTTATCTTGACAGACACTAATGTCAACAGTATTGCTTCAGGCCCGAGGATGTCAAGGTAAACGGGCAGTACTGTAGTTTGTCTCTCAGCTAGTGCACATACCACAAGGCTAAAAGATCTGGACTGGCTTTTTTTGTGGAGATTTTATATTAAATTTATGAAATTTATTGAATAATATTGATTTTTCACCTGCAAAGTCTTGAATATCATATAAGGTATTCAGTATATTTCACAATCCTTAAATGAAGTTAGTACTTCTTTGATATCCTGTTTTCAATATTGTATACATGATGATTATTTTTCCAGTATCGGAGGTCATAGAGTCTGAGGCTAAACAGAAAGAGCTGGGCTTGAAAGAGACACCAAGTGGAAAACAGCAAACAACTCTAGAGAATACAGGTGGCACTAGAAGGCGATTGAAAGACCTGGTGGAGAACAAAGATTGATGGGATAAAAATTTTAAATGATAAAATCAATTTTGTATCCATCATATAATGATACATGCTAAGTGGCAAATGAAAGACAGGACAGATGTTAGAATTTGCTTAGATAATGTGTTCATAAAATGATATCCCTCAGACTAGATGTCAGTTTCTTCTAAAATAGGTTTCTAATTCTTACTGTGCCAATTAAAGTTATGATACACTGACTGAAATTAAGTAAGAAAGTACATTCATATGTGAGATAAAGTAATTTGTTCCTTCATTAATCAAATGTCAAATATAATAAACAGTCTAAACGTTTGATTTCATTGTGACGTTGTAAATCATAAGAAATTTTCCATTTAGCAAGCATATTAATTGTCTGTTACATGCAAAGTTATTGGATGAATATGATATAAATTCTAACACTTGCATGGGATTGGAATATTTGTAGCCACTGACAGTTTCATGATGGCCATGTTTCTAAGGATATAATACATGTAGGCAGGTGGACATTATTTATTGACATTTTGTTTATGATTTTGGCATTTGTTCACATTGCATGAGAATCCTTTGTACTAGAACACAACCACAGTTCAGTTTGTCTTGTATTATGCAGCACATCAAATAAGTTAGAACTACTGCCAAAACATTGCCCTTTAGTAATTGGCTGAAATTCTGTGTTGCCAATATGCTCAAATTAACGAGTGGACAAAAACTACATGGCACTAAAATATGGTGATTTACAATGTCATAATTATGCTTTGTAACATAAAGAAAATGACAAGTTCTTTGCATAATACTTTTTTTAAGTATTTGTCATCACTTGGAAAATTACCTATTATTTTTGGATTTTATAACTTTAAAAGTGGTTTTACTGTAGATGGTATTTGTTTTTTCTGATTCTGCTGCCACATTGATACATTTGCAGCAGCTAAACCATTGTTAATGTTCTCTAATTCTCAAGTATGATATAATTTTACTAAAATTCATTATCTTGTCTTGGTAGGCAGGTAATAAATTTACATGTCTTTTTGTGGCTGCAGTGACAACACAATCATGAATGTTGACATGTTGTATTAAAATGTTTTGTAAGTCATATTTCAGGTCTCACTTTCCTATTAGGTTGTCAAATCAGTATTGAACACAAAATATTCTGGCAGGAATTAATAAGAATTTATTATAAAATGCATTCCAAATTTATGTGAAAACCTCAGATGCAGTCTGGTTATACATTTTCATGGATTTGTAAATCGTAATGAAACAATGAGTAGGAATTGTAATATAACCATCATACATTCACATGACTATCATATATTCATTAAATAATTATTACAACCTAAAATAATTAATAGTCTAAATTGTTGAATAAAGATAAGACTAGATTATTATCAATTTTGTGGGAAGGGCTTTTGATTTTAATTTTAACTTGCTTTTCATTCCCTGTTAATTTGCAAAGTTGGTTGTTTTTTACTTTGATTTTATTTGTTGGAATACTCAGGTGATAATATATCCAAACCAATTTTATGTTTGACACCCTGAAAATTCCTCTTGAGAAGATTGAATTTTGTCAAGAGGTAATGCCAACTTTGTACATTGCAAACCAATTAACTCTCTTAAAGTCTGAATGTTTGGAGGGATACTACATGGTTCATGATCGTGGTACTCTAATTCACCCCAACCACCTCCCAAAAATTGATATTAATAAATCAAGTCATAGACCGTTGAGAAAGGTGTGCACTTTTGATCAGTTGAGTAGTGAGAATATTACAACAATTATCGTAGCTGAGTATACATGTCAGTATTAAAGGTCGCTTGAATCAGAACAAGCTAACACTTATATTTATTTTCAAATATGTTTAAAGCATTAGTCTGTTTTTAAAATATGTTTGTAGGCAGTTATCAAGATCAGTGCAGGGATGTGTATGATTTGAAACCAGTGTGTACTTCTTTTTATGTCAATTTAAAATTTCAGTATACTTGAGGTGATGTGATGGTGTAACAAGGTCATTCAGTGCAAATGATGAACAATTGGCATGGTTGCAGTATCATATCACATTTGAATGAATGTGGTATTTAAATTTTCAAGGCAGAAAATATTGTAAGCACTAGAGACTGGTAATGGTTTTGATGTAATAATGCACAAAGCTCTAATAGTTGACTAATGCAATGCAAAGTTATTATCGGTGTGGTTTTAGCATCATAGCCATAGTAAATGGTTGTCATTGTCCAATAATACTGAGTGTTTACCCCAGTGTAAAAAAAAAGCATGGTAGTCATATTCCAAATTAAAACTCAAAAAAGGGTACTTGAAACTTTAAATTTGATACAAGTTACTTTGAATTCTATCATTCTTAAAAGGGCACCTTATTTCATCATTAATTGTTGTTGTTCGTAGCTTAATAATGATAATAATAATAATCATTATTATTATTATTATTATTGTCATGATGAAATATGTCATGATGAAATATGGTGCCATTGAAAATGATATCCTCATTTAAAGGGGCCTTGATATTAATATTATTATTAGTATTATTATTGAAATGCTATCAAATTATGAAAATATTTAACCAGTTAAAAAAAGAAGTTAAATACTCAGTATTGATTTTCATCTTTTATCTTTCCTTAGCAGAAGATACATGTGGCAGTAATGCTATGAAAGGAAATTCAGTATTTACAGTAACTATAGGTGACATGTAAGAAATTTATTTATTTTACCAGGCTGTATATTTTATTTTTATTTTATGCATGTTTTAATTCCTTGCATGAAATATGATTTAATTTATTGAGGGACAGGTTCTATTTGTTTACTTTTTTCATTAGATGTACATTTAATAAATAATTCTGTAACCAGTCAATAGCATTTAATGTACCTTTGATTTCATACTTTTGAAAATACAGTCCATTGTAGGAAATAAAAATGGGCACTGTGAGTGAACACATTGTCTGAAGATATTCAAATAAACAAAGACTTCCTTTATCACTGTTTTTGTATCACCACATAGTGTTAATCAGTGGACAGAATGAATAGCCTAAGCTTACGGTACATGTATTGGCACTGTGCATGTACCAGCTTGAACGGAATTGTCACTATACATGTACCACTTTGAGCAAAATTGTCAGCAATCATGTTTTTTCATTAATCTGAGATTTTTTGCTGATACATTTTTAGTGACATGCTCCTAATAAAATCCAGTGTGTCAGTCAGAGTTTGTGTGTAATGTACATGATGCTGTATTGAACCAGGTTGGATCTGGCAATAACAGCTGGTACATCACCAATCCTGTCACTTAATTTAGCAGAAAAATCAGTCACTTCCTGGCAATTACTTATTTTGCAATATGACTATTAGAATTAACATAATTTAAGAAATCAACATCCTGAGTACTAGACCCAAACAAGTGTAGTTCATCACGTGCAGTAACCAACGGGAATATCATTATCATCATTGTTATTACTGATAATGACATCTGTTTGCTTACTTTAGCAAAACCGTTTCCAATACAGCCCATGGGAATGTTGTCCCATGTACAATTAATAACATACTGATTCATGAAGGCCCGTGAAATATGTTCGGATTAAAGCATTGATATGTTGATCTCAAAATGAAGACAATGATCTCAAAACAAAAATGACTTCTTGGAACACATTGCTTCAAGCAGTGCCTAATTATTCAAAAGGATATCTCTAAATTATTTAGTCAAAAAGTACAAACGGAATTTCTTTTAAATGATTTGGTTGAAACATGTGCTTCTAAATTTAATACTGATTATGAATGAGGTAATGTTTACACTTTTCTTACCTTTTATTACACCTTTGTTATTTAAATGACACACATTGCTAACCAGGCTATGACATGTCCAGTGATTAAAAACAAAATTTAAAACATTTTTTTTTTGGGACCACACAAATCAAAGCAGGTAAACATTCTAAGAAAGGAATATTATAACAGAGCATTATGTAACAATTAGGAATTTGGCCTTCAAAAATTCAACTTAAACATTCTTACAGAGAAAATGTATTCGAGAACTTAATAAACAATCTTTATTTGAAATAGAAATACATGTACGAAGAAAACAGGTGAAAATTTAACCTTTTCATTGATCTTTCAGATTAACCTAATTTGTTTTAAATTTAAATTTATTCAGTAATGGAAGTAGTCCACTAACAACTGGTAAATCAGTATAAAATACAGCAATTTGGAAAAACAAAATAAAGAAACAATTTCATGTGTTCTAAAACTCATAGGACACCAAAAATATTACTTTCATTTTGTGTCCCAAGTTTTATGGACCATGACAAAAATATTTTTGAAAATAATTAAGATGCCTCATGTTTCATAGTGTCCCTTTACAGTTTGTTTTATAATGTGTCATATTTTTGGTAATCTCTGCATATAGTTGAAAGAAATACAGATATATATTACCGTATATACTTGCATATAAGCCAAATAATTTAGGAAAAAATAAAGGCCTGTAAGAAGGGGGTGGTGGCTTATACGCGGGTCAGTATCTAAACTTGACAGTTTTTAGGTCCTTTTGTTGACTACTGTAATGGCTGTAAATCTTGGGACATGAAACAATGATTTTTTTCTGTGTCCTAAGACATAGGCATGTAAAATGAAGTAACTTTCGGTGACCTGACAATTATTAAACTGTTATAAAGTACTATGATTGATTTTTTTATTATTTTGCATGTGCATGTTTTCTGATTTCTCCAACACAAGTTAAATAAAGGTAAATACAGACTTAATAATTTACGGGCCGGTTGAGTTTTCCAGGGAGACCATGCTGAACTATAATGTACAGTACTTGCACAATGCAAAGCATCACTTAAATTCTTACTTATTCCAAAACATATTAGATGCAGATTTTTGCTTTATTCACTGTTTCGACCAAACTGCATTCTTCCAGATAACATTTCAGCTAGTCCTTAATAACTGTTTCATTTAAGTTGAATCACGCGCTCATGAGTTACTCATTTTCAATGATATAAGCGATCCTACAAATGGAGGTAATATTTTTAAAAAGTTACGTTTAATTGTACAAGGCACGTAACCAGCATAATTTACATGTTCACGAAAGTGGTAATAATAAAGGCTAAAATTCTCAATTAGTTCAACTAAGATCAACATCAATCAATTTTAGTTTTGTGTTTTAGCTGAAAAAACAACTTTCCATTCAATGGAAAGCGTGATGTTTCTGCATCTCCTGTGTTGATAGTCGGCAAATTTCTTTGGTTTTGCGACAGAAGTACAGGCCAGTTAATCATTAAAACCTTGAAACTAGCTTATGATAAGAGGGAATTTTGGCTGGTGACTATACAAGTACATTGATGTGTAATTGACTTTTATTCCTTAATATTAGCACGATTACCATAGTTTTATCAAACAGGGTCAAAGGCATACCTATGAACTTTTCAAAAGCCAAGTAGGGAGACTGGATTAAAAAAAATAAAGATTGGGACCTAAAATTGGGAGGTTTTTCATCGCATTTTTAAAGCCTTGTTTTCACTAAATATTGATCGATTTTCCTGGTCCAATATGCATGTAATTTGCAAAAAGACTCGCCGTTTCTCACTGTGACATGCACTATTTTCCCCCAGGACATGCCCTATTTTCATATTCTGGTTAGCTGTGGGCAAACTGCACAATAACCAAAGATTAGTCGTAAATAAAGAAGCAAGAAAGCCAGCATGACTAGTTAAAAGTTAATCCTTATCCATGCAACTATTTGTGAAAATGATTGGCCCTCCACTGTAATTCAAAGAAACCACGTACTACACTATTGTGTGTTACACAAGCACCAGAAATTGAATGGCAAATAAAGGATTTCCAGTTTTTTTAACTAAAGGTACCAAAATAGCTAGCCTCATTGTGCCGTACATGTGGCAACTATCTTCCCCTCTTTGTATATCTGACCTTATTCCCTTACTGTCAACTCATAAAGCATTTAGTATTGTTCATTATAAAACATGTATTCTGGATTAGTTTTTTGAGGACACATTTGCTGCGTGGTATTTATTTTCATTCCTTGTTTTAATTGAACAACGGTAATTATTTGGTATATACGGTATAAAAATGCCAGGTGTTCACTCGTGTTAAGTTTCTTTGGTGGGAATGGCGTTATAGCATATGGAGTTACAGCATTCATAGTGATCATTCTTGGGATTGAAATTAATTGTGGATGATTTTATTGTTATGGTTTACTTTTTTGTTCCAGTTTAATTTTTAGTTTTGTAATAATGTAGAGGTAAAAAAAATGATTAATTTACATGAATAATGTTTAAACTTAACATTCTATTTAGTGAAGAAGCGAATTCTTTATAGTAAAGTAATTATTTTGTCACAACAGTAATTCACAGGTGATACAACAGAACATGTAGGACTTTTCTTGTTTAGAAGAAATGAAAATCGAAGGCACAATGTAATAATCAGCGTTAAAGTTGACAGATATGATGTAAGGTCGCTTACATCAAAGCAAACTACAAATCAGCTTTTACGGTATTAGCATCAAATCGTATTGTTTGTTCATTGTGTTGTCATACTGGGTTTACATTTTAATAAGTTAGGTATTTACAATTTCAAGTCAAAGTAAAAACGTAATTACTGGTGCACTGATTTAAAATGTCCAATGCAATAATGCATAAACAAACAATAATCAAGTCAAAAGAGAGAGGTAGTGTTACAGCAACTCGCGATTCCTAAATTCTTGTCATTGTTCGATCAAATTATACACAAATCTAAATTAGGCAGAAACAAAAAAGAAAACAGAAAATCAAATAAATTACTTTTCAAACAAGTTTATACCATTTCTTTTTAATAATCAAAAACAATACAAATATATATTATACAGAACAAATGTATACCATACAAAAATACCAGTGTATAACATATTGACTACCACTTATAAAGTCATTTTAAAAGATTTAAATCATGAATCTCTCAATCTGTATTAAGGAAATGGTTCTCTTTAGAGCCAGATGGAAAAATTAGCTTAAATTCTGTCAGGTCTTTACATGGTTTGTTTCCTTCATAAAGTTTGGCAATCGACAGTCTGCATGATTGACCTACTTTTCTATACCAGACATGAAGTCACTGTACTTGTTATTATAATTTAAATACACAGCCTTAAAAAGTTAACAAAAGAAATATAAATTATATGATTGCTATTTATCAGACATAAATTTATTTTGACTGGAAGTTTCAATAGCTGAGACACAATGAACACTATGCTTGATGCAGGATTTATAGTCAGTAGCTAGATTGTTTGTGTTTATTGTTCTTGATTGGAATTTCTCATGTAGGTTTGAGATTACATAATATCCGTTGTCTAAATAATGATATATGGAATACAGTTTGCTCATGTGAGAAAACCATGTGAGATACATTTAGCACATATGAGTGTACTCATTGACACTGTTGATGGTGTTTATCAAGGACAAATTTGCCTGGTCAGTAAGCAGTAATTTGTTGCATTGGGGGTATCTCATTACTATGTAATCAACTGAATTAGCCTCAAAATTTGTCTTGTCTGTTCAGCATAACCATATTGGTAATGACAACCTACCTCCGAAGTTGAGAGCATCCAAATGAGACAAAGGAAGCTAAGTCTTCAAATATTTGCATACTTGTAATGGGGGCATTTTTTTAATAATATTTGATGGTATGCACTCATTACGAAAAGCTTAAGCCTCAAAATTTCCAAATAATTGTTAAATACACAGTATAGTTATTACATTGAATACAGTATGTGATATTTTCCCGGGCAAACATTCTAAGAATACAGTATGTGAAAATTTCATTGTACCAGTCTATGAGGTCTAATTAAACATTCTAAAAATACAGTATGTGATATTTTCCATGTACCAGTCTGTTATGTTTGGCAAAACATATTCAGAATACAGTATATGATAGTTTGCACATGTATATTAAGTCTGACAAAACATTCTAAGATAACAGTATGTGATATTTTGCGCATACCAGTCTAATAAGTCTGGCCAAACATTCTAAGAGATTTTAATAAATTGTGTCAAATCATGGGAAGAGGGAATGATTCCATGTGTATTTATCTGGTATTTATACAGCTATAGTGTGTTCATGAAATCAGTACACATTGTTTCCAAATTTTTATTTTGGGTTTTGGATAAATATTCTTACACACTGTTAGGAAAGCTGGTTCAATATGCAGCACAAAAATATGATGCAAATTAACTGACAGCAGATGATGAGACTGTTGACCACCTGTACTTTGATATTGTGAACTATATTTTGGATTTATTGTAATCTGGTATGAATACATTATATATAGTATGAATTGATGTATAGAGACGGGGATGACTGAAATTCATCTACATGTTACTTGTGTATTACTCAAACTACTGAAAACAGATTTAAGGGATGGTCAGTTGGTGCTCACATTAAGTTGATGATCCACAAGACAGTCAATTTGTTGTATATCAGACATTTTGTTTAGGAGCAGTTTCACACTCCTCAGAGTGAGTTACCTCCCATTACATCTTAGATAACACCACTGCCACTACAAGTTATAATTTGCTAAAAACTTGTAAAGCCTTGCTTTCAAAACTAAATTAGAAAATTTAAAGCAGTCTTAATAAATTTATCAATAGTTTCATAAAAAAGAATAGCTAAATTGATTGTTCCAAAATATGACCGACCCTTGGTGTCATTGGGTTTGTGCAGACAGTGTTACAGTGCGACCATGCCATAACGTGCCCTGTGATAACACAAATTCGGATATAACACAGTTGTGGCATGGCTCCAGAAATTTCATATATTCAATGACACATGAAAAAATATTTGTTGTTCAAAGTACATGAAATAGTGTATGAAAAATGTATTATCATTTTGGGGGAGAGTTCGTGAATGAATTCGAATATAATATTTATCTTGGCATGCCTCCTAAAATTTTAAATTCATGTACGTGTATTTTTCTCATACTGAGGAAGAAAAAAAATTTTAAGTACAAGAAATAATGTGTAAAACATTTATTATCATTTTGGGGAAGAGTTCATATATGAATTTGAATATAATACGATCGTGGCGTAGGTTCTGAAATTTAACAATTTCACCAGGTTCTTGAAGTGTTATGCCAGAATAAACATTATCACAAATGTTACTTATTACTGATCCATGAGTAAAGCCAGTAAATCGTCTTTGTGATTGTCTTCAAATAAGTCTGTATACAATCGTTGCTCAAACAATAGCCGACATGTGTTTCTTCTTTAACTGCATACACAACCAAGCAGTAGACAATGCGGTGGTTGATAAAAGATTCTCATAATTTAATAAACTTCAAAAAACCAAAGCCGCCAACATGTTTGCTGGGCTTGGTGGTTTTATTAGATGCAGTCAGTTAACCAGTAAATAATGGCCGCTTTATTAACCGGAAATTGAAAGGGTATGAAATTGTACATGCGTTCAGCTTAAATTTTTTATAAAAGTGACTCATGACGATTGCAGACCTACTGCACTTAGTTCTCGGGTTTTACATGTGTATGGTGTTTGCTTATGAACTCGTTATTAATTTCCTATTTATTATAAAAATATTTTACCGTCATTAAAAAGCAAGTTCACAAATGCAAGTCGTTCTCAGAACTTTGCACAATGATTGGCATAGTAGTTTTCACATGTTTCTTTCGATATTCCCAAAATCTGAAGTAAAAGTTAATGCACATTGAAATCATGTGTTGATTGTTAACTTTATTGCTGTAGTTGTTCAATAGAATAGGCATACAAGCATTAAATATTAGAAATTTACAATGGATAAATGTACATGGAAACACATATGAGAAAATTTTAGCAGTATGAAATTTGTACAGACACCATTCATAGACACTGGAATGTAATGAACCATACACATGCTTTGTCTTTCTTAACCTAATTTTGCTGTTAATTTTTCCCATTGAATTCAGACACATAATGATCTGTGACAAAATTATTGAATAGCTTAAATATGTATGCAGTTTTTGCAATGGAATTACATATATTATGGATTAATTGCAAGCCCCGACGGTACGATATCAGACGGCAAGTAAACGGTGTTGATTCTCTGTTCATGGTGTATATTAGATGTTGAATTCAGACACAATGATCTAGGGAAAAAATTATTGAATGTTGTAAATCTCTGCAATTTTTCAATGGAATTATATGCATTATGGATGAACTGCATGCCACAATGACACAATAGTAAATGGTGTTGATACCCTGTTCATCATATACATTAGACATGAATAGACGTATGTGTGCCAATGCGTTGTTCTCTGAAAAAAGTAAAATATTGTAAAACCCCGCATTAATGCGACCCCACTACTAACGCGATCCAATATTTTGGACCCAATTATTGTGTTATTGCGGGGTTCCACTGTATTGTCAGTCATGAGGGGACTTTATTTTAAAGTTATGTTAGTTCAGAGTTATTGTCTGTTGCTAATATTTCAGTCAAACTTGAGGGAACTTGGCTTAACAAGTCTTGCTAATGTTATATAACACAACTGATTTGTGCATACCAGGCATTATGTAAAAGCCTTGTTGTATTAGCTATAGATAATTAGATGTCCAATGTCTGGATGACTGACACAGTCAGAACATTTTGAACTTACATTTGAATAAGAAATTGAATGTTGTATATTTTCCAGATATGTATTTAAAGTGACTGTTTATGTTGCCCATACTACCACATGAACACACATGTACGCACACACAGACATATGAATATGCACATAAACACAAAGTTTTTTAGATGGTGGCCCAATTTTAAACTATTGTACCAGTTACGGATGATATTCTTGGAAATATCTTTTCTTCAGTGATTGAATTAATAAGTGGTCCAATGTAAATGACTTGCATGATTTAAATAAAAGATAAAAACCTATGTGCAATTTATTTACTATTGATGAAATATTGATAAAGGATACACGTGTTAAAAAACCAGTAGGAACTGAAACTTCTGTGCTGTGCTAGGTTCTGATTTATATGAACAAGATAGCATTTGTTAGTTTAAATTTACTACTGGTAACACGTTAACCCCTGGAGGTTTTTGTCGTTTTCGCCTGAAAATCGAGTGGGAAACACATTTTGAAAGCTATTTCTGAATAAATCCTAATAAATCAACTTCAGTGTGATTTTCCAATAACATAATGCCTAGTTGTGTTAGAAACATCATTTTACATTGGCTATTTGGCTCGCATATGATCAGAAGCATAAAAGTTGGAGGTTTTTGTGGGTTATTTTGCTTAATGGACCCATTATTTTCATATCGAGACCACTCTTTATTCCAAATGCCCATCTTATCCTACTTTTTGCAAAGGTTCATCTGTCTGTTTACAGTTCATACCAGTCTGCCTTAGATCTGAGACCAAAAAGTCTAAAATCCATACACAAAATCGGGTCCAAAAATGAAGTTTTTCCCTCTGTATTTTGTAGTGCAACTAGAACTTCCAAATTATTTGGTATCATTGTAGAGCTACATCTGTCTACCTTTCTATAATACCACCCACTTTAGTGTATCATGCATGACCTTGACACTACAGAGCTTGGCAGTAGGCTACTACCTCCTCCCGTGTAAACTTGTCACCAGAGGTTAATGTGTTAACAAGGATTTTTTAATTTTTTTACAAATCATTAAGGAATGGCTAAATTTGTAATTTATGTGCAGTGTCGATGCACAAGTGATTAAATGCACAAGGAATATTCAAATTTGGTGACATCATCAAAATGCACACATTAACCCCTGGAGGTTTTTGTTGTTTTTGCCTGAAATTCGAGTAGGAAACACATTTTGAAAGCTATTTCTGAATAAATCCTAATAAATCAACTTCAGTGTGATTTTCCAATAACATAATGCCTAGTTGTGTTAGAAACATCGTTTTTCTTTGGCTATGTGGCTTGCACATGAGCAGAAGGGTAAAAGGTGTTTTTTTTAGTTGCTTAATGGACCATTATTTTCGTATCAAGACCACTCTTTATTCCAAATGCCCATCTTATCCTTCTTTTTGCAAAGGTTCATCTGTCTGTTTGCAGTTCATACCAGTCTGCCTTAGATCTGAGACCAAAAAGTCTAAAATCCAGACACAAAACCAGATTCCAACCACAGGCGAATTTTGGGTGGAAAAAAATCGTCCAAAAAATTAGGTTTTTCCCTCTGTATTTTGTAGTACAACTAGAACTTCCACTTTAGTGTATCATACCTGACCTTGACGCTACAGAGCTCGGCAGTAGGCTACTACCTCCTGCCACGTAAACTCGTCACTAGGGGTTAATGTGTTAAGAGGTTTACACTGTGCTGTCTTTTATGAGTGCGTTTTTATATGAAATCTCTTCCTAACTTTATGTGATATGTAATCTGTATACTTGAAGGTATATCTGTCAGTCTGTGTACTTGAAGGTATATCTCTCAGTTTGTGTACTTGAAGGTATATCTGTCATTCTGTGTATGTGTCACTCGAAGGTATATGTCATTCTGTGTATCTGTCTACTTGAAGGTGTATCTATCAATCTGTGTACTTGAAGGTATATGTCATTCTGTGTATCTGTGTACTCGAAGGTATATCTGTCAATCTGGGTACTTAAAGGTATATCTGTCAATCTGTGTACTTGAAGGTATATCTGTCAATCTGTGTACTTGAATGTATATCTGTCATTCTGAATAAAGTATTTCATTCTAGAAAGTTGCTTTCTTTCTCCCTGAAGTTTTTGTGGAGAATTTAATTGAGTTCATGGTTGACGATGACTACAGATAGTGTACAAAGTACTGTTAATGGTTTATTTATGTAGCATTTTGCATCACAGCAAGGTTTTTATTGACCCAGACATATTTATTGCTTTCCAACATGCTGCACAGGTAAATTCACAAACACGCAGTATAATGATATCTGACAAATTTGGTGTTACTGAAGTTTCATTAAGGATAAACAGACATCAAGAACCAGCTGAGGACATATTACTGAACTTTGAGAATAATCATGTTGCACGTGCATATCATCGTTTGATGTCATTCATGGGACGTGATCAAAATGTTGACACTGGTTTACAAATATCACAACTAGATTTTATAAATTTATATCTGATCTATTACTTTTTGCTGGAACATCTGGATTTAGATAGACAATATGTTGTTGATGCATACTTTCGAGCTCGTGTGGAAAGAGGAGCTATAGCTAATTACAGAGCAATCGCTGTTATACTCTCAGACAAAACAATATTGTTTGAAGGTGTTGGTGGACGAATGAGAGTTATTGATGCCCCAGTAGAAAATATGTAATTAAATCGCTCATGATATTATAATGTCATATTATCACGTTAGTGTCAGCCTGACTCCTGGTAAGATTAAAAAGCTTCAATCAGTATAAAAAAAGAACTCTGGAACATAAATAACACTATAAAAAGATCAGATCACAGGTGGTCAAAATAAACTATCATTGACTGAACGTCAACTCAAGCACTTCAGTAATGCCAAATGATGAAATACTGGTGTTAGATTTGATCTTTCTGCAGATGCCATTAAAGACATAGTTAAAACAGGTGGTATATTTCCACTTCTTGCAGCTATGCCAGCATTAATAGCCAATATGGATCCAGCTCTTGCAAAAGCAGCTGCACTTGGTACTGTTGGAATTGCTGCTGAAATGGCATTAAAGAGAGCAACAGGAAAAGGATTAAAGACTTCTAAGAAAAGGGAAAGGGTCTAAGGTTGCCAGGAACACCTCATTGGTATGGAAAAGGTCTGAGACTTCCAGGAACACTTTGATGATTCTTCCTGTCAAATTTTGATTGATGCCGCTAAAAAATTAAATATAAAAAACTTCAGAGATGTTTTTATGCGTGATCAATTACCAAAACAACAAAACAATTTTGAAACGGGCATTATTAATCTCAATAAAAGTTCCAGTCCTGGTACTCATTGGGTTACATACGTGATTGATCCACATGGAAGTGTTTATTTTGATTTGTATGTGTTGTCTCCACCAAAAGAATTTTTTAAATACGCAAACACAAAAACTCCAGTATGGCATTTAACATTAACAACACAAAAAATAACCGATCTGCCAATATGTGGGCATGAAATAATTGCTGTACTCAACACTGTGTCAAAGTCCCTAATACCACCTCATAAAGTGGTACATGAGTATGCAAGAAGACAGTCCAACATTTTAAACAGATCTTAAAGTATAATAGTAATTATTTACGAAATATCTTCTCTGAGTAAAACTCGGGGCAAACCTCAAGGCAACTTATCTAAATATGCAACCTTTGATGAGGTCAAGGATGAACTCGCTAATCTTTTGAGTCTTGCAAATGTGGAAATATCCTGCTGACAGGTATTATTCTGTGGGTTCCAGCTACAACAGAAGATAACTTAGTGGTGTTTACTAAAAACGGTAAAATTACGAACTCGGAGGAATCAGTTCTATCAATCATGGGAGAAATTGCTGGACGTTTCAGAAGAATTGGGGATATTATGTATGGCGATCTCAATATGAGTAAAAATACAATTATTAATGTGAGAGAACCAAAATCAGATGATGAGTTGGTAACAAAAAGATATGAAGACAGCAACAACAACAACATGATCAGAACTGAGATCAATGATCGTTTGTTAACCACAGGTGATACAATCACGGGTTCTCTCAATATGACTAATGATAAATTACTGGTCACAATTTCACGGTGTTATCCACTTCTGACTCCATCAGGTAGATCCTCTGGATATATGTTAGTTATGTTGGAGCAAAACGACGAGGAAACATTAGTGGTGGAACCCAAAGTATATAAAAAAACGGCTTGATTTATTATTGGTGTCTTAAATTAGTTGCTAAACTACCACCTACTTAAAATATAATGAGCTCCCCAATCAGCGTTCAACATTACAGATACAATCAAGCATGTGAATGGCAAACAAAACTAAAAGAATATCGTTGACAAGTATAAAGTAAAAGTAAAAAAAATATCGCAGATGTATAGTTGTCATTGACATAATTGTGTATTCGCTGTCTGCTGTTATGGCAGGACCAAGCATATTGTTATCAACAATAACAATGACATCACCAGCAGTTGTAACAATTTTGATTCAGCTGCAACAACAATTGCTGGTGTTGTTAATATCATTCAAAAAAAAAAATGCACATGCACAGACACAAAATTACATGATTATATAGTAAAATTACACGCATCAACGTTAGAATACTTCAAATTATCTTCGTTTTTATCAACATGTCTAAATGATGGAAAAATATCAGATACTGAGTTCATGGAGATGATTAAGATTTACAAAGAAGAAATGACTGTGATAGAATCCACGTCTGATTTAGAAAATCGGGATTTAGAAAATAATAATAATAATGTCAACCCCGAACGAGTTATTATAGCAGATTGTCGTTAATACAACTCTGTTATAAAAAAAACTACGATGATTTCAGTAAGTTCAACCAATCCTGAATTTAGCATAAACTTTCCAATGGAAATTCCAGCAAAAGAAATAGCACTTGCACAATTAAAAGTATATCATAGCTGGCCAAATATTAGATCAAATTCATTCAGAGGATTACCAACAAATAATTCTTTGTATTTGCAAATAAAAATAAACCAAATGGAACTCCCGATTGGCGATTTGTTGGAATTCCCAAGGCAATTATCAAATTGAAGAAATCAACGATGAATTCCAGCGCAGAATTAAATCTATCGTGGAAAAAGAATCCGAAATTGGTATCACTATTCACGAAACAACTTTATCAGCAGCGATATAAATAAATTTACAAGACTACCCTGTAGATATGTATCAATCATTGATTCGAAGCATTTTAGGATGGCCTGAAATAGCACCAGAGTATAAAAGACCGCCAGAACCTCAACAATTTTTTTTATATAAATGAATCACAATATCGAGAAAAAGAATCTCCTTTACAGCCTGTTCTTCGTGTTTTATATCCTGCTTCTCTAGTCATAAGTAATAAAAACGATGTACATTTTATTAAAGAAAGAATATTCAAATCATTATCTAGTAAAATTAAAGCTGAACAAGCAATTATATCAGCAGTACTGGAACGGTTATTTCAAAATTATATTCTGGAGTATGCTAATGACAATCTGAAAAACAAAATCATTGAAAAAATAAACATTTAAATCAAATTACATCAGGCCTTGAGTATATTAATCAAGCAACTGTTTATGCTATAAAAAGTAATGCAACAATTTTAACACATCATAAAAAAAGAAATTGGTTTATAGAAATATTTCTCAATCATTATAAAGTAACCGAGGCAGATCTAGCAACATTTATAATACCAGAATTTGAAACTGTCAAACTCAAAATACGTGTTAATGATATTGTCAATGTAAATTTTCCAAAAATTGTTGAGTCATGGAATAAAAAAAAATCCACCGGTAGGTATTCTCAAACATAATAATGATCCGGACAGTGGTGGCTGACATATTTCACTAGGCATTGTTAATATAACATCAACGATCGCAGTCAGTCTTTTATGTAATGCAATTGACGGCAGCTATCAAATTGATCTTGAAATATCTAGTCAGGCCCAGCAAGGACATATTTTTTACACATTTACGCCTCAAGTACCTCCTGGATATTTGATCGTACAAGAACCCATTAATCCAGTCTATTTGACATGTCATAATCAAGGATACATTTCAAGCTTACTGACCAATCTGGACGGTTACTTGATTTACGAAATAAAATTTTGAATTTGACTCATAGATCTTAACGTCAGTCATTGATTGTTAATCTTGTTTCATAATTAGGAGAAATAAAATTATATTATTACAGAATTTAATTTTTTACTGATTTCGTTCAGATTTCAGATAAATAATGCTCAAAATAAAAGAAATTAGTTAGATTTTATAATATGATGGGGTATATGATACTTGAAATTATGAAAATTATTCAGATTTTATAATTGATGGGGTAAAATGATACTCAAAATAACGAAAATTAGTCAGATTTTATGATTGATGGGGTAAAATAACACTCTAAATAATAAATATATCATCGAAAACACAAAAAATAAAATACTACATAATAATAATTTCATCCTTGACTTTGTCAAAAAAAACACCCAAATAAATATATTACAACAGAATTTATTTTTTTAGGGATTATCGAACAATTTCATCAATTTGAATGGGTTTATTACCCATAATTTTTCAGATTATTAGTCAATTTCATTAACACTTTTAAGTTCAATAATTTTATTTTCATTTTTATTGTTTTTAAATATCATTTCAGATTATCAAACAATTTCATCAAATTGATGGGTATATTTCCCAAATTAAATCAGATTATGAAACAATTTCATCAAATTGATGAGATAAATAATACTCAAAATAATAACAAAAATCTCATCGAAAACAGAAAAAAATACGTAATAATAATAATACTTCATCCTTGAATTTGTAATAGAACAAATAAATATATATATAATAATTATATTATTTACTTATTCTCATTCAGATTTCGGGTAAATGATACTTGCAATCATGAAAATCAGTTAGATTTTATAATTTAATGGGGTGAATGGTACTCAACCTTGACAAAGTCAAGGCAGACAGATTTTATAATTTTATGGGGTGAATGGTACTCAACCTTGACAAAGTCAAGGCAGACAGATTTTATAATTTTATGGGGTGAATGGTACTCAACCTTGACAAAGTCAAGGCAGACAGATTTTATAATTTTATGGGGTGAATGGTACTCAACCTTGACAAAGTCAAGGCAGACAGATTTTATAATTTCTTAGAGTATATGGTACTAAAAATTCTTAAAATCCAAATAAAAACAGAAAACATAACAAATTATATTATCAGAGTAAAAAATATTATCAGAATAGATATTTTAATTTTATTCTTCACTGATTCTCAAATTTAATGAGGTATATGGCATTCGAAATTGTTAAAATCAGTCACATTTTATAATTTAATGGGGTATATGGTACTTAAAGTAATAATTATGGGACTGATTTTATTATTTGATGGGGTATATGATACTTAAAATAAGAAAATCCTACTAAAAACATAAATTACATAATAAATATTATTATCAGAACAAATATTATTTTTCTTCTTCTTCTTCTTCTTATCATTATTATTATTATTATTATTATTATTATTATTATTATTATTATTATTACTATTATCGAATGATCTTTGCAAATCAGTTAAATTGCTGATTTTCGAAGGGTCAAACCTCACGCGCTTTCTTAATTGAATTTGATGATTTATTGATAAATTGTCATGAAACACAGTCTGAAGTAATTTTTGATCTGATTCTGATTACATTTCCACTAAAACAAATTTAACAAAATTAACAAAATTATCAATAAATCCTAAAATCCCTTAGAGAATTGTATCTGGTTTCACCCTTCGAAAATCAGTAATTTAACGGAATTTTTACTAACAAATTGACTAAAATCAATGAAAAACAACGATAAATGTTTATTAAAATCTCAGATTTTTTAAAGAAAATCAGCATCATTCATAATTATAGGTTACTGCATTTGTATGGGAAAATATGAGCGAGCTTTTTGGATGGAATACTGCACGACCATGGGAGTGCAGTATATTCATCCGACAAAACGACTTCATATTTTCACATACAAATGCAGTAAGCTTTTTATTATATGCTCATTTTTTATTCTACCTAAGGTTTAATTATATAAACACAATACACTACAAGAAACAACGTAAATGAATGTATGCCGCATTCCAAACTAAATACAAAAGCGCAGATTTATCAGTACACAACAACATTATTAATGCGCATATAACTCCGCCCAGATAAATTTGAACTTAGTCGCGCACTCGACATAACTTTCGAAAGAAAATGGCGTGTCTAGTTAAAATTGAAATTTGCAGTCATATTGTGAATGAATGTGCATTGCAACAACTTTTCCATTTGATCTTGAATGAATAGATTTTGGTATTTTTCTCGATTCTAGGAAATTTCGTGATTATTGACTGGATGTGTATGTGACGATTCCACATGAAATACATGAGATTTAATAAGCTAGGGAGAAGCGTGTTGACATCTGCAAATGTGTTTCTGTTTCTGTCATTGAATGTTTGAAATGATAATGTGGGAAAAATATGAAGTCTTTCAATTGCAATTATCAAAAAGACGCTATGAAATTTAATGCTTATTTCATTTTGAGTGCAGTAAGGAAGATGCAATTGCACTTATCATCGAAATTACAGCACAATTTCAAAATGTGTAATCCAGATTGAAAACCTATGACATGGCTCAAGCAATTCGGATTTGCAGAATTAAGAAAATACATTTTGAGGAAATTCAGGATGTAAAACTAAGTATATTTTATTTTTCCATTCTTATCACCAGATAAAGAAGAGAGTATATGACTTGTCACTTGTATGTTATTTGTAAGGACCTTATCTTGCGTCTGTTATATAATGTAGCTAGCCTAAATCCATAATATTCTATCAATGCGGAATGTGCCAAAGCAGCTGGTATGTGGCAGGTCACGAAACATCTGTTTTAGTTCATTCAGAATAAAATTTAAACAACCACAACGTAAAGAGCCTCTTACGCGAGTGTACATGATTTGTGTACAAATCAAAAGTGCTGGCATCTGCGTCATTGTTTGTTTACAATAGAAAGTAGTTCCTTTATGCACGTGAATGTTATATGTGTATTGTCGCGCGAATTCAGTATCGGGTAATACTGGACGATTCTGACAATGTAAAGATAACGGGGGGGGGGGGGGGAATGAGCATATAATAAATATTGCTATTATCAGAATAAAAAAGTATTATCAGAATAAATATCATCAAAATTAACATTATTATCTGAATAAATACGATTATCAGAATATAAAAATATTATTTTCAGAATCAATATTATCAGAAATAAATCTGAATCTGGATAAATATTATCAGAAATAAAATATAAATAAATATTATTATCAGAAATAATTCTGAATGAGAATAAAATAGTATGAGAAATAAATCTTTTCTCAATCAGTTACACAAGAAAAAGTTGAAACGATCGTTGCCATAAATTTCACTTTCACAATTACTCACACTTTCATTTTCACGATCAGACATAATCTTTATCAATTGCCTCACACGTGTGAAAATAATTTTTTTTGTTTCGTATTCGTTAGATAATTCTGATCTAATTTTTTCAATTTCGCGTGAGAGAAATACGAATTATTTAACTTCTGTATCTTTTACTGTCGCCAAGGATTGGAACATAGCTTGTTGAATGAGCTTAAGGAACCTATATTCTGCTGGTAGTGTATATCTGACTTCAAATTTTCTCTGCTGTAGTGATTCAAAATCACAAATAATTTTTTTCAGGATTTAGTTCATCAGATATTTTTATATTTTCATGTTTTAATATTTTAATTGCAGAAATAATAGCATTACTATTTTCGCAGTTCATTATATTATATTATAAATATATATTTAAATTACAATCCTCAACCAAGACGATATAATACAATTGTGTAGTATAGCGCAAACACAACCGCTAGATTACTAAATAAATATTTCACTTAGTTCCGTTCACTCCCGAATGCACTTCCAGACTACAATAAACGATATTGCTGAATTAGGAACGAAATTAAAATTCCCAATAATAATAAAAACAATAACAGCAGAGATTTTGTACGAATCGAAATATAAATCTAAAGGAGCTCCAATAGATAATAATGATCATAATGAGCATGCGTAGACATCGGCTATAACAATATTTCCACATGATCGAACTGTTGAATTTTATAACGGTGATATATTTGATTTTATTAACGAAATAAGTAAAAGTGACCCTGTATCAGTGAACAGAGTTTCGATGATGGAAACCATGATCAGTTTATACGACCTAATGGAGATATTCATCGCACAGAATCTCTCCACGAAGAAAAATCTTGCGCTGAAAAATACCAACGATCATGAAAAGATGCTTAGTAATTGCTTTACGATTCCATCTATCGCGGCTCATTTTGCTAGAGAGAAATATTCGTGGAAACCAAATAGGTTTGATTTTTTCGAAGATATAATATCGAGTTGTGTCGAATACGGACATGGTGGATTGTGGAATAGTAAATATGATTATCAGGATATTATCTCGGTTGATATGGTTGCATGTTATCCAGGAAGTTTTCTTGGCATGGGAACGTGTTCTAAATATGTTGAGTGATTTCGACATTCAACACACAAGATGTCCAGAATATCGATAAATAGAACCTTATCAGATTTTGATCTGACTGGATCCGCTTGTATCGAGTCGTGTAAGTTTGCCGAAGATCTCCATAAGATTTGTTATGTCTGGTTTGGCAAACATTTTCAGAAACAAATGTGGGCAACAGCAGTATTATTACCATATATGCTTGATGTAAAAATACTGATATCGTTGATTGTAAGTGAAGCAATTATATCATATAGTTCACAGAAACAAGTTTGGTTACCACAACAAAAGAAATATTCTAATGATGAAAATCCTGACATGACTGATTTTGAGAATAAAATCGTAAAAGATCTTGGCAGAAAAATAATCGGTAAATTCACCCAAGGAGGATCATATGATTATAAACGACATTGTACAAGATTAATTATAGATGATGCTGAACTCGATTTTATAATTGATGATACAACGAATAGGAACATATTTATAAGTCAAGAAATAGTTTTCTTGCCAAAGGGAACTAAATTAGGTACAATTGTGAGTTATATTTTGATAAGAAAATATACTTATTTATTCTGAATCCGCCGACGTTGAAATCAAAGATATTTATTTTAAAAAATAATAAAATATCAAAATTGTCATCTGCGGCATCGGTATATGAACCTATAGCTAGACATAAGACTGTTTAACTTAATGGGCTTGGAGGATCAGGTAAAACAACTCGTGTAATCGAATTATTCTTGAACAGTTGTTTAGAAATAGTTGTATTAACACCTACACACAAACTCGTAAGAGAAATGAGAGAAAGAAATATTAAATCATGCACTTAACAAAAATTCTTTCGATGGAAGGGAGATAAATGGACTACTGAACGAATGGGAGAGAAATATATTCCAAGGATTATCGTTTGGGATGAAATATGCATCGTTCACTAGAAACGTTAAAAATATTTCTTGATTGGTTATTGACAAAAGATACTGCTGTAAGAATGTGTGGTTCATCATGGTCAACCACCACCTTTTGTTGGATTATCTCCGCACGAATGGCTAAACAAAAGTTCATAGATTATTATGAAGAAATAATTGATGATCATAGACTGCTTGATCCAGACTTAAGAGAGTTTAAGAAAATAATAAGACTACAACCGGAAAAATTCTGTGTGAAATAATGAGTGACATAATTTCAGAAACCCCTATAAACAATTTTTTTTAATTTATGGAAACCAGATGATTTGATAGTGGCAAGTAGAAAGATAGTTTGTGATACACTTCAACAACAATTATTTGTTACAAAAAGAAAAATTTCAAATCTACCTGTACCATTATGTTATCGACCAGCAGATACGCGACGACAGAATATTGACGTTGATATACCAGGATCGTCAGAGAAACAAAATCTTGTATTAAATGATAGTGTTTTAGTTCCTGACAGTGTTGTTGAGAACGCGTTGACTATGGACAAAACTCCGTGGACGCTCGGATACTCAATGACGATTCATTCATCACAAGGATTAACCATCTTTGATACCAATGTTTGGATGGTCGTTGATCGTATCAAATGGTCAAACTTAGTTTATCTTGCAGTGTCTCGAGTTAGAAGAACATATCAGTTGCGGAGGGTTATAAAAGACTTCACAGAAATTAATAATCAACTTCAGGAAACTAACGATGATGTAGCAAGAAATAAGTTAGTTATAAACAGTGTAACAAATAAAATAATCGCGACTTTGATCTCGATGCTGAATTTATCATGACAGAATAATCATTGTGCGAGCTGTAACACAGTAATGTTGTGGCAGTATTCAAATAATAATCCAATACAATTTACCATAGACAGAATTAATAGTAGTCTTGGTCACATAAGCGAAAATGTGATGCTGACCTATCTTGAGTGTAATCGACGTCGAGGTGCTAGTTTACAAAAGTGAATGTGGTGGTAAGTGTGTGTCTTCAGGAATTACTTGTAACTGCCCGCGTACAAATCCACGTTGAGGAGCAGTTGAATCTAATCTGTAGATTGCGGATCTACCCGTGGATCTTATCACGCTGAAAATTGTATGTGTCGTCACACTCCAAAAATAGCATCAGTAGCTCTTTTTTTAACACCTTCAAGTTCACCGGGTTTATATAAATATCTTGCAGTCACATTTTCTAGTACTGGTTGTTTTGAAAAGTCGTGTCGTTATATTGGTATATGTTTTTCTTTTGTAATTGCATTAAAGGGTTTCATAGAAACTGCACTAGTAATTTCATTATTTAACGCAGCTATCACACTTGGTAATCTTGGACACATTCGCGAGATCTCATATCTTTCTGAATTATTTCCTTTGCATATTGATATCCAAAAAAAAAAAACGCTCAGCAAGTGTTCGATTAAATCGTTAAACAATTGCCTGATTAAGATCAATTGCGGTGTGTCGTCGTCTGATTTTGACGTTATGTTCTTTTTATATCAGAGATGATATTGCATCAAGAAATTCCTTGCCAGGATCAACCTTAGCAACTGTGGCCATCGCAAGGGTCCCCGTTGATAAATTCGTTCAAAAGCATATTCAGCCTCAGCTTGTTTTAGTTCAATGTGGTTCTGCTTCTTAATATCTACTTGCAACGTCAACGACAGTGAACGCGCATTTGTATGTACGTAATTGACTTCTACCATTTTAATAGTATCATGTGGTAAAAACAAAATATCTGCGTGATGAATTTCACTAGGAGTGCTGACATCAAAATGTGCATACTGAATTTATTTAGGTGGTGGTAGATATATTTGCCATATTGCCTGTCGTACTAACCAATTTTCAGCAACAGAACGTGTAACATTTGCTGCATCAGCAAGTTTACTAAAAGCTGCTCTACCCCTCCATTATCCTCTTGGGCTATAATAAATCGATTCCATTATTTTAATAATCGGATGATTAATTACCGGCTTCTAATACTAGTTTAATTTTCATCTCACATTTTATCAACCAATTAGCTAATGATTCTCTGAAAGATTCTTTTTTAATGGAATTTAACAAGTGAATCAACTTCACATCTGCAATATGTCGTTGTTGTAAATCCATATTTTTATATGCTACATCATGAACGTGACATGCTTGATCAATCACATTTACTGGATACTCTCCAGGTCTTGGTTGATCTCGCTCGTCAAGTCGGATGTCAGGTCGGGTTCCAGGATAAAAATAATTATATCCGGAAAGATGTTTTTCTCCTGGATACTAAGCCCATGGAACTCCTGGTAATTTTCCTAATAACGCAACGATATCACCATCTGTTTTCATACGAGACGAAATAAATTTATATTTTTTTTGTACCACATTTTACACAGTTACCTGTAAGTGCACGCTTTTAATTTTCTGTTATTATTGTTGTTAATCCACTGGCGGGGGTGGATGATCTACATCGAACGCAGTATAGATCCATATTATGTCATTGATTTCTCAGCGACACGAAGGCAAGAACCAGTAAAAATATTTTAGCATTACCGAATTCCATCAGAATGATAATAATAGGTCCATCCGGATCGGGTAAAACACAATTACTGCTTAATCTGATAATGCGACGGCTCAAGTGTGATAGGTTATATTTAGGGGCACCATCCATAGATGATCAGAGATGCTGCGATGTGCTTAAAGATTTTAATGAAAATGCAAAATTGTTGTACGAGGACGGAAATGATATTATTAATTTTATCACCGATATTGATTAAGCCCCATCTGTAGATGACATCGATGGATTTATTAATAATTTAGCAGTATACGATGATGTGATGCTGGACAAACAGTCAAATCTTCCTAGAATATTTTCTCGAGGCAGGCATAAAAACACAGACGTGATTTATGTTACTCAGCGATATACACAAATACCTAAAGGGATCAGAGATAACTGTAATATTTGAGTTGTGTTTGATAGAGCCGATACACATATTCTGTGAAATATTCATCAGACTTGGTGTTCAGGAGAATGGACATGATTAAGTTCAAAAACGTCTTTTCACAAGCACAATTTACCCCACACGGATTTTTCACGATAAATTTACATAATCCTCGATCACGATATCGTATAGATGTTCATAAAATATTTGGTTGAGAGACTGATATAATAATGATTTAATTACTCATACATTACAGCAGCAGAGAGGGTGCAACTTCAATGAAACATCCAGTGGGTAAACGAACACACATACAAATTTTGAAAAGCACAAACGACAAAGAAAAAGTAACAAAATAAACTAACCCAATTAGGGAAACTCTCGGTTTTTGTTTACAGGCTTCGATTAGGCGTTATTGGCCTTATATTTTTCATTTTCGTTGGAAGCCTTTTTTTTCAAAAATGACGTTTCAGCAAAGGGGCTGTTCACCCTCTCTGCTGCTTCCGCACCACATTTAGAATACTGATGAATCTCTTCATCGTCCTCCTTCTCCTTTTCAATATCATCGGTATCATGAACAAGAACTCTAACGGCATATAACATATTAACCTCCTTCCCTAAAAAGAGAGCAAAGAATAAGCTTGCAACAAAAAGAATAATGTCCACCTTCCCCTTTTCTCGCATTGTTTGTCTTTATCTTCTGTTTTGCTATCAGCTTCGTAATTGGCACTTGATGCGAAATGGAGATCTTTAGTAGAAACCATGTCAGACGTGAACATGTTTTAATGGTTCTTAGACATAAAATCCACGTGTAAATCCTACATATTGAAAACGCTATTCTAGCGGGGCCTGGTTAAGGCGTTGGGAGCCCAGGGCATTAAGATAGGGGTCCCTTTATAGAGCTCACCATAAAAACTGTGCTTACACTGCCCTTTATAGGGTAGAGGGGGCAAAACGCCTCCATGGGGTAAAAATGGACTGGTCTTTATACAGCCAATTTGCCCAGGTTACAGGCCTCTTGAATGGCGGCCATTGCTGGGTACAACCGCACGCACGATTTTTATGCAAAAATATTACATTTTTGGCATCTTCCTATACAAGTGTTCAATCCATTTGTTTGCAGTATTTTTGACTGGAACTGCCTTTAGAAAACAGTGTATGATGCTTTTAAACAAGATAGTATAGAGATGCATTAAGTATAATACTTCATGATTCTCAGGAGTTGTTAATTCCGCCTATTGTTAAATTGTCAATGCCGTACGATAGGGGTAAAACGCCCCCAAGGGGGTGCGTGTTGCCCCATAAATGTTTAAATGTTGTACACTTTTTTTTAACTAACCGTTCATATGCCTAAAATTATTCTATACTTTTCTGCAGATGGTGCGAACTTATAGAAAGAAAACTGATCGAGGAAATTATAGGACACCAGCTCTAAAGCGGCTCTTGAAGCAATTCATTCTTCACTGAAAGCTGCTGCCAGGAATTATGGAACACCAGATAAAACTTTGCGCAGACATAGAGATTTGAAGGTTTCTCAGCCTGGATTGTCAAAACTGGGAAGAAAGACTACTGTTTTCAAGCCTGATAACGAGTTAATTCTAGTTTAGCACATCCAGTCCATGGAAAAGGCATTATTTGGACTTACCACTATTGACGTACGGCGTTTTGCATACGACTTAAACAGTTCATCTGAATATTAAAAACCATCCATTTCAAGGCAATACAGCAGGTATTGATTGGCTGAAAGGCTTTATGTATTGATTGACTGAAAGGCTTTATGAAAAGGCATCCAGATCTAGCTATTAGAACTCCAGGGGCAACCAGTGTCAGCAGAGCCGTAGGCTTTAACCGGCAACAGGTAGTCACTTTTTACCAAGTATATAAGGAATCTCTTGACGCAGCACTTCCTGCTGGTCTCAGAATATGGAACATGGATGAAACAGACATTCCACAAGCCAGTAAACATCATTGCATCGAAAGGTGTTAGATCAGTTGGTAAAGTTACAAGCGGTGAACGTGGTCAAACTATTACTGTAATATGTGCCATGAATGCGGCTGGTACCTTTGCACCGCCAGCATTTATCTACCCACTTAAATGAATGGTTCCATCACTGATGACTGGCGCACCAGCCGGAGCACTGGGCTTGTCTAGCTTAAGTGGGTGGACAGACAGTCATATATTCTTGTAATGTCTGGACCATTTCACTTGTTTTGTGAAATGTACGAAGGACTCTCCACACATTCTTCTCCTCGATGGGCACCATAGCCATAAAACGTTGGAAGCTGTTCTCTCTACACGCGAGAAAGGGATTGTGTTGATAACCTTTCCTCCCCATTGCACACATCGGCTCCAGCCTCTTGATATCAATTTTTCAAGGCACTAAAAAGTGCCTTCAATTTGGAGCCTGGAAACTGGATGACAAGCAATCCAGGAAGTCGAATAAGTGCATTTGAAGTTGCTAAAATAATTCTGCAGCATATAACCGATTTGTGAGTTTACAGAAAGCTGTCATTGGTTTTGAAGCCTGCGGACTTTGGTCTTTTAATCCAAATAAGTTCAAAGATGACGATTTCGCTCCTTCTATGGTAACTGATGCACCTCAGCCAGTATCAGATAGGCCCAATAACAAGCACCACCTATGTCATCACAAGTGATTGAATCAAATAAGACAGTTGATCACCTGTTGGTTACTGGCTGCAGAGACATGTCGGAGGGGTCGGCTGATGCAGAAACATATGTTCAAGAGGACAAGACAGCTGGCAAGCAATCAGTTGGTATTCCTATAGCTATTGCAGGTGAGGCAGGCGATACAGAAACATTGAATGAGGGAAATAAGTCAGTTGATGATCAATCGTTTAGTAACGTTATGATCACTTCTGACAATGCAGAAATATTGACTGAACCAAGCGAAACTGTTGAATTTATGTTAACTGGTAGTTCTACAGCCACTGTGAATGAATCGGGTAATCTAGAGACAGACAAAACAATTTATCCTGTTACCTGATAATCAACAAACACATAACTCTGCCATCACCGTCAAAGAGACAGGCAATCGGAAAATGTTTGACGAAGCTATTCTTGCTGGAAGAACAGAAAGTGCTATCTTGGAAGTATCTCATAACGAATGCAAAAATGCAGACGATTCAGCATTTATGAACATATTGCTTAACCTTTCTCTAAAGCCTAGAATACCCAGTCAGCGCACAAGAAAGCGAAAGGCAGAATCAGCCACGAACTTAACATCATCACCGTATAAAAAGAAAGATGATAACAAATACAAAAGGCAAATGTGATTGTACTGTACAGGCAAGTGGGAGCAAACGGAATGAAACCAATGCTTCGAAACAGAAAGAAATACAGAAGAAAAAGAAGCAGACATGTAGTGAGGAGAAAAAGATAGGCAGAAAACCATCTAAGATTACGAATTCAACTTGTATATAGAACCATGAAAAGGGAAAATAGGCCTCGGGTCCAAAGTCAGCTGGTAAACAGCCTTGCCTTGTCAGCAGACACAACACATAATAAAGACAACATTTGTGGAAACGGCGAATTTGAATATAGAGGAAGTGATGATCCCTTAATAGAAGATTCCTGGTCGCAGTGCAAGGAATTTTCCAGGTGGTGCCATGAATCCTGTGACACCACCCTCAGTATGCAATTTTGTTGTGCTAAGTGTGAGTAATAAAGAATTTACTAGGAACATTCACGACTTTTGGGCTTTGTCTTTTTCTTCAATAACGGTGTTGTTGTTGTTGTTGGGTTTAACGCCATTTTTCAGCACACGATAGGCTATGCATGGCGGCCAGTATTAGTGGTGGAGGAAGAACCCGGGAAAACCCCAGGAAGAACCACCGACCCACGAGAAGCTACTGGCAAGCTTTCTCACATACCCACATTGGCTGAATCCTAGACTCGAACCCACGCAGACAGAGGTGTGATGGCAGTGATCCGTAACGGAGAGCGCTTTAGACCACTCGGGTCCCCCATTAACGGTGTAAATTATGGACTATTTAGACTTGAGCATTGTTGTAGCTGCTGTCTTATCCGCATTGCTGTACTAATTTAAATGATGCAACATTATGTAGTTTCGGCATCTTTGCCATATATATCATTTCCATATAGGAATAATACTCGATTTTACAGTTCAATAGTATCCCTGTAGTTTTACAGACTTTTACAGATGTCGAATGCATTGTGGGGCAAAATGACCCGGGGGGGGGGGGGTGTTGCCCCACCATAGGGGTAAAATGCCCATTTATAAAGTTTTACCATTTTTCGTTTTTCTTGTAAATAGTTTATTCATTGTAACCAAACATCATTTTATTATGTTAGACGTAACGCATACTTTAAATAAATTGTCCATCTGCGAACACATTAATGTAAATCATGCCCTAAATTACAACAAGTTGTTAAATGGGGCGTTTTGCCCCCTCTACCCTATGTGAACAATTATTATAGCTGTATTTTGGCTAAATATAGACCATATTATATCTATATTTGGTCTATTTAAATACGTGTCATTTTATCTACAGCAACCAGCCCCCACACCATATTCGGCACTGTATTCAAGTTGGTGGTCCGATTTTAAAAAATTTAAAGTAAGGTACGGTACTGAATGTTCCTTATCCTTGAGAATGGTACATTGCTCAGTACACAATAGTTATTTTCAGCCGTATATTATGAAGACAGTGAGCAGACATAGGCAAAATTCAAGCACCTTTCTTTGAGAGCTCACCCATTTTAAAAACTGTATTTTTTAACGTTTGAAGCTTGGTCCAGATTAGGTGTCCCTTTTTCAGTGTTTTCATTTAAATTACTTACGTACAATATACGAGATATTTTTTAAAAAATCTTTTGAAACGCGTGAAATGCCATTTGTGGATTATGATAGGAGTATGGGGCACAATTATCAGCAAACAAGTATAATATATGATCCAATCTTACAAGAAGTTAATACACGTTTTTAAGGATCATTATTGTAATGAACAATATAAAAATATATATAAATAAATAATTTCAGGAGATATTAGATGAAGATAGATGAGAACAATTTTTAGTGCAGTGAAACTTGCATAATTTTAATGCATTTAGTTAGATACGTCTTTCATTAACTTGTATTAGCGATAGATAAAGCGGTTTTGTGGTTTGACGGTTAGTTGACAGTATTTTATTAATTCTGAGCATTTCTTTTTTATTTTGGCACTGGGGAGTACCCGGGTAGAATCGCCCATCATGGGTGTACTACGTAGTTCTCAATACCCCTGAGGTGCATCGCCAATTTAGTGTTATATGACACTCTGCGAGATCTGGTTTCATAGCAAATGTCACATGTCCGACGGTGAACTTAAAAAACGGGGGAATTTAGAGTTGGATTACGTAAGCGTATCGTGTCGCATATTAGACTGAAAAGAATTTAATTACACGATGGGTATGCAGCGACTGAAGAAAGTAAGTTACAATTACAGATATAAATTTACAACCTTGCCTAAAAGAAAGCAAGTTCAGAATTTATTTTCTTATGGTTCCTACCATCACAATATATTTTATATTATTTATAATTTTTAATGCGCTATTTATTTAGAAATATTAATCAAATTTTTTTCTTACGATTTAGATAAATAAATTGATAGTATAATTTTTAAAAAGAAATGATTTTTTAATTCCCAGTTGAACATGCTTCTTTAAAGCAAAGTGACAGAATAGCACACACACACACTATTGTACGTTATTAATTATATGTTATTAAAACCATATTTATTATTTGTATTTGTTCATCACTTTTTGTTATGAATTATTATTATTATTATTATTATCATTATTATTTTGTCCTTATGTTATTTTTATTTGTAGTTTACTTTTTGTATAAAGTCATTAAACAACAATTCCTTCTTGATGCTATATTTAATGATAGCAGTAATTTATTCAATTAGAGCCGTTTTATTTCTCCATTGTTCATCATCGTGACACATTATCCATGTCTCATAACCAACTGTTCATTCAGGTGTGTGTATTTTATGAAGAATACACGTTTGCGAATTTGGAATCATTTTTTATCTTTCTTTCTATAATATGTCCTAAAGTCGCGTGAAACGTTGAGGACCAGCAAAACGATTCCTTTTTTTTTAAAAAGAAACTGAAACTAAGTTTCAATATATTTTAAATGGAGCAAATTGTTAAGTAGTATAGAAATTGGGTAATTGGCTTAATGGCTCTATACACGTAACAGCCTCTAAACCCAAAGACTTTAGCTCATTTTAGTAAGCAAGCAACACACGTTGTACAGCCCGTGGATTATTAGCATTAAATAATCATGAATGTGATGTGGCCCAAGCAAGAGTCATACACTGACACAAACGTAACTGGCAAAAACAACCACTTTCACTCCACTCAAGTTCTCAACTGTAATCCACTTCCCACTGCCAGATCTGCAATCACTGAATCTGAGTCACTGTAGAGCAGCATCAATAATGGTTTTACTAACCGCAGTTGATATTATTAGAAACAACTTTCCAAATGAAGTCTTTTTAGAAGACAATATCAGACATTTTCTTCAAAAATTAGGCTCCAGTCAGGAAAATCGAGAAGAAAAAAATTATAAACATTTTCTTAAATGAAAAGAAAGATGGTCCAGTTTTCGGTCTAGATGAGCTTGAGTTTTCAAAATGGATGGAAGATTGCTCGTTAAATTTCAACAAATATTCAAGGTTCAACTTGTACCATGATACGTATTTTGTCTGCAATAGTTAGCAAAGTGTCTCTTCAATCCACGGAAAACCAAAACCATTCTAAACTTTGGACTAATAACAATGCCGAATCTCTGAAAAACCAATGAAGCAAGCAACTGAATGGAAACACCTTTGACTTCCGAAACTTATGGCCACGGTTTCAAACACTCCAATCATAGACTTGACGCTCTCTGTATAGGAGTGAGAACCATACATTTTTGGGAAATACGTGTCATTCCTTATGAATGAAAACACTTTGCACAATGTAAAGCCTGAGCTGAGAAGAAAAGAAAAAACTTATTTTCCCAAAATTTCATAATTCCCAGCTTTACACAAAAATTAAAAGTACCATTTATATTCTATCAACATGGAGCATGCAAGTTTAAGAAACCGAAAGATACTGCTGGTCGAAATCAGGGCAATGCAACCGGCCGAATGCTGACGGGGCAAAAGTATTAAACATCAATGACTAGGACAGGTTTTGTTAAAAACATGCCTACATATGTAATTGTGTGCTAGATAAATAATGTGACTGCTTTCTCGCTCCGAGTTTAATTTTACATACAGTTTTGGGCAGTTGTTTTTTTATATATATATAATAGTTTTGGGTATTTCCTACTGCGGCATTTAAATAGGTATAGTTATTCCCTTCTCAGTATGCAGCGTCATTTGGGCATTCCGTCCCCAATCCAGTCTTTAGTGCATGTATGCCAATCTGCCTTGACAAATATGCTATTCCGTCGTACTGGCAATTCTGCCTCATAGACAGTGCCTGTCGGCTGGCTATTCGGCTTTGACAATTCTGCCATTCAGTAGTACAGGCGATTGCGCCTTTAGTGTATGTCGGCTATTCAGTCCTGACAATTCTGTACTGGCGATTCCGCCTTTTGTCGGCTATTCGGCCTTGATAATTCTGCCATTCGGTAGTACATGTACTGGAGATTTCGCTTCATAGATACTGCACTCTTCTCTATCAGCATAAACTGACCTCATAACAATAATGTTGACTTGCCATTGGTACAATGCCTAATCTTTACAAGCTCTAAGTACTTTACAATATTAGATACGGTCATAAAAACATATACAACGACAACATTACAAAAACACACAAAAACATGCAAAAAATAATTAAGGAAGTAAACGTTATCACGTCTTTAAGTCTGTTCTTGTAGTCGAAATAGGCGAATTTTAAGAGCAATCTTGAACGAGATCACAGTGTCCTTGTGTCTAAAATCAATAGTCAATTTGTTTCACTTAGCTCGGCATTGGTACGCAAAAGAACGTCTGTATGACTTCACTTTAGCAGTGGAAAGAATGCGAATATGAATATCGGAAAAGGAGTGCAAGTTTCTAGATGTGGTGTACGCATGGGAGAGGTCAGTAATTATATTGGACATGCGCAGCAGAGGGTTAGACTCAATGAATGCCAAAGATATCTAAATATGTACTTTTTAATAGCTATATGATAGCTGTTTAATTAAACATTTTGTATAGACTGCTTCTTTATTATTGCTTCATAGGCTATGAAGCATATTATGTATAGCTCAAAACCCCATATGACCTAATTCCAGGTGTTTTCCAGAACAGCATAAAATTATAAAACCCTTCTAAACCTGTGCGAACCCTGCACTCAAACCCCATGATGAAGATGAATCCATAGTAACAACAATACAGAACTCGTCTTAAAACAATACAATAAAGAGGACCATATCAAGTTTTCACAGTAATCACCAACACCCACACGACTGGTTTCAGTGACAAAATTCTATCATAAATTACCTCCAGCTGTAAGTCAACTCTTGCCGAGATATATACCTTGAGATGATGGCTTTAGTATGCATTGAGTTTAACAGCAATCAATAAAAATCTTCAAGAAAAAATGCTGAACAAGTTGTGCAAATGGGACTGTGTCACATAAAACAAAAAGGGCAAGAACTCGAAGAGGCACTGCAGATGCAAAGTGATCTGTAGTCATGTACATCTTCAGGTCATGATCATAATATCTGCCAGGTTTCAAGGAAATCCATCAAAAACGGGGGACAAGTTGCACAAAAAGACAAAAAGGGCAATAACTCTATATAAAAAATATATGGGTGCAAATTCTGTCAAGATACACATCTGCATTATTAACAATGCTTCTTGGTAATATATCAAACACAGAATGAATAGTTTTGTTGTAAAAAATAAAGTAAGGATGGACAGAATGGACAGATGGATTACAATACACTACAACCCCAGGAGTATAAGTGATTAATAAACACTCCCCCCTCAGGAGTATGATGGAATACTAAATACCCCGATATCATTAGTATAATGAATTATGACAGGGATATAATGGATCACTCTATGTCCCCACCTCAGGAGTATAATGGATTACTAAACACCTGACCTCAGGTGTATAATGGAATAATATACACCCAACCTCAGCAGCATAATGGATTACTATATTACCACCACTTTAGGAGTATAATGGATTACTAAACACCTGACCTCAGGTGTATAATGGATTACTAAACACCCAACCTCAGGAATATAACTGATTACTATACACAGCCACTTCAGGAGTACAAAACAACAATATTCCTTAAAATACAAAATCAAAATCTTCGATATTAACTTCAGTTTTAAAATGTGAAAGAACTTCTAAATGGAGCATCTTCATGGGATGCATCCTGGTGCCTCCATTAGCCAAATATTTTGATGTGCTGGAAGATTTCAAATGAACAGGGAAATAAACTGTGATACAACCATAAACTGTGTCCACTTCTCCAAAAAGTACTTGCCTGGTACAAAGGTATCAAAATATATAGCATCTGAATTTCAACTCAGTGATCCAAATATCATCAACAGGATACAGAACCGTCTAATGTCGGCAGAATGCAATGACAAATAAACAGATGGATTTGCATGATGTTAATGACCAAGAGAACAAACCTGTAACAGAGCTGTGCTTTTATTAAATATCAAAGAAAGTAAACAATCTCACAAGCAAAATAGTGATTTTTGTATAAATAAATATAAACAAAAATCAAATGGCAGCATGCTCATTCATTTAACTGAAGCAACAAAGGGAGAGGACAAGGAATTTTAAATGCTTGAACGAGGTATAACAAACATTGTTATTATTCAGGGGTAGAAAAATCCATTGCCTGGGACTGCACAAGCAAATGATTCAAAGTCGAAGCCCAGCCAGAAAACCATTTCTTGCTGAAAATGTTCTACAAGTATGTCTGCCATGATGCAAAATCAGTAAAACGGGCTCTCTACATTAAATGACATGAAAAGTATACTTTTCTGCACTAATTTCACAAATTTCAAAAACTACATTGAAAAGATTCAAATACGGGAGTAATTAAATTAAAATTATCTTCAAGAATTTGAGCTAGACAGCCAGATGTTTCTGCTGGGCACCAAATTTGTCAGTATGCTTGTCTGGTGGGTAACAATGCCTTTAAAAATATATCTAACCCTGTTAATGATTACACTTTGGTAACATGTTTGCAATTTTTTTTTACAAGTTTAAGCTTATTTGCCACAAAGATTTCTGCTGACCAAAAACTGTATGACATCAATTACTCAGGAATCATTATTTTCTTCAAAGTCAATTATTTGTCAAGTAGTATGCAGAATTTCAATTCAGAGACTGAATCTGAACCACTTTAAATACCATTATTCTATGAATTTGTCGGGCAACTGAAGGTGTGAAGTTAGTTTGATGCCATTTCATCACAGACAATGGTCCTAAACTGCACAATCAATATCTAATAACACAAGAATAAGGTGTTTATGTAAATAGATTTTTTAATGTTACTTTCCTGGGACTGAAAACATTTCAAATAAATGACAAAATAATGAATGCACATTGTTCTTTAGTTTCTACCTACCATTTTTGGGGAGTGCATTTCGAAACCATAGACGGTGACTTGTTGAGATGACGGTTTAGTTCACTTTCCTGAACTGATATTCCATCAAAATGTCAGACTGGATAAGAGTAACATTTGCACCAGACAGATTACCAAGTTGAGAAAACAAATTTGGGGTTAAATTAATTGTATTCGATTTAGCAGATGAATAATACTTGCAGTCCTCATCATAGAAATCATAAGAATGTGAGAGAAAGATGGAGAAAAAAGCTTTTTATAAACACTCTGATCGTCATTTACATTGAATCAAAAGATTTCTCGATTATATAAAGTACAGCCCACTGGTGCTTATCTAAGTCTATTGCATTTAACTTTTTTTGAAAAATATACTCAACTGTTGGGTAACAAATAATTCCATGTGTATCAAGTTCCTTTAAAAGGAAAGAAAAGCCCTAAAATCATTTGTGCTGGATGCATACCAACTATTCCTTTTCATGATTACAAAGTACATCATCACAACTGAACCAGTCTCACTGCTATTTCAGATATCCTGAGGTGATACTTTGTGTCTTGAGAAAACTTTGTCTCAAGAGTAACTTCCCTTTGGTGGTTAACGCTTCTTTATGGTATAAAAAGTTTTAGCCTTTCCAGAGGAAGCATGCTGCATAAATCCCCAAGATTTGCATGGCTGCAAATGGGTTGGAACAAATGGGATTTTATTTGTCCTATTACAAAATAATGCTCTATTGATATTTGCCATTGTCTGTGGGAAGGACTTGTGTAATGACTTGTCAGGACTAGTAAATTTCTCAATCAAATAGTCCCTCTGGCTACAAAGAAATTTATTTTAAATTATAGGCCTGTGATCTGGTATGCACTGATACTGGCAGTATTTAACAATATGGTAAATCAGACAAGTTTATGTATAAATGGATTGTTAATTATTTACCTAACACAACTAAACTAATAGTACAAGTCTTTAGTTTTACAAGAATGACAGAAAAGATGAACAGTAATTATAAAACAGTTGAGTTTCCGGTGTCTACAAAATCTTGTATCTTATTTGTGTATTAAAGCCTTCATGTAACTTCTAGACATTATTAAAGACATTATCTTTTCTGATATGCACAATTATGGCTTTTCACCTGAAAAGTAAACCACAAGCTCAAAACTTCATCATATTGTCAAGCTTCATCTTTTGTCTTCATTAAATGGAGGGGAACCTACCTCCCCAAGACAAACATGTAATTTTCATTTCAAGAACAGACCCTGTATGAATCAGTTAAAATGCAAAATGTGAAGCATAAAGATAAGCTAAGAGAAAGTTATTAAAATAAAATCAGAGAAAATACACAATAGAGAAATGGGTAGCTTCAGTTAGTATACAGTGATGTAAAATAAAAAGATACCATTTCATGGCACAGTTCCTAACACTGCAGGGACCAATCCTCCAAATTCCAATATCAAGAGATTACTTCTACATGTTTGTATACCACAAAAGAGAAGAAAAAATAACCAATTAATTGTGAAAAACACCTTGATTAAATTATCACCATTTAATTGTAAAAACATCCCATATTAAATCATCACCATTATACAATGATAAATCCTAACATATATACTCATTTATAAGGCAGGTCCAACTGCAAACAACATTGACCTGATCTGCCACTGCATAATGCACCTGCATATCATGGTTTATATTTGTTCTATTGATTAGTCATGACAAATTATGCAATGGCAGATCATGGTTTATGTTGTTTGTTCTATTGATTAATCCTAACAAATTATGCAATGGCAGATCATGGTTTATTCTATTGATTAATCCTAACAATTTATGCAATGGCAGATCTGGATATGCAGCTTGCTCTCGACTTATATATCATAATTTTTTCCCACTATTATTTGCAAAAAACATGCAAACAAATAACATGACACTTATGTAACTAGTCAAAAAGCCCCTGAAACACATTTTCAAAAAGTGCAAGCATTTTTCTGCTCTCACACCTAAAACAAATTTCAGTTTTAACAATAGAACAATTTGCCAAAAACAGCTATTATTACCCTAAAAACATAACTTTAGTCTCAATATGTATAAAGAATTACATTTACAGGGATTTACAACAATGGATGTAAAACAATTTAGTGTCCAACTTAAGAATGGCACCGAATTACCACAACTTGCCTTCTGCAAGTCAACAACTTAAAGACAAATTTTGACAACGCACAAAAGAAACTAAGAGGAACAATCAAACATGTATCGATTAATGGATCAGTTATATTATCTACATTTATCATACATCTATCGCCTGTGAGCTTTGATGAAGTTGATGAGACCATTGGTGGATGAGTCATGCGATCCAACTTTTTCTTTGCCTTGTAGTTCTGGTTGAATGACCTTTGCAAGTTGTTTACCAAGCTCAACTCTGAAAAGACAAGAACAGATATAATCTAATGTCTACAGTACTTGAACTTTCATACTCACACACATGAGCACTGCAATCAGCCTTGAAATGGCTAAGAATGAACATATATGCCATTGCTATATGTTGCTGTTTTAGGTTTAGCACCAATTTTTCAGACCTTGATAGTCCATAGATGGTGGCCAGAAGGAGGAAGAACCAAGAACCAATGGCCACAGGAAGCTAATGGCAAATTTTCTCACATACCATATGATGATCTATAAAGATGAGTGCCTTAGACCACTCACCACCCATGGTTCCAATTGATATATGAACTAGAGCAATAGTAAACATGTGTTCACATAAACATATCACCACCTCCTGGGCATGTAGCCCATACACCAAAGCTGGAGATGAGCCTAAAGTACCATTCCCGCATAAAAAAGGGCAACAATTCTGACAATCTTGGAAGCATCATGATTGGTCATTGTTGAGATCTTCAAAAGATGACCAGGATGTTACAACCAACTGCTGAAATCCATCAGCAACTGCATACTAACTGAAGTGACAAAAAAATCTCATATTTCAAAAAGCAGTAAATCAATAAAGGCAGAAACTAGTACAAAAATAATTTTTGTTTAGTGATTACCTTTAGATGCTAAGCATTAAATATACCAGCTTTAACAGCAAAATCCACCAATAACTGCAATAGTTTATCTAACCTGCATTATTACTAATGTTGATTAAATTATGTAATATATTACATCTTGCTGTAACTTCACAAGTCCAAAAGGGGCAATAACTCTTCCAATGCTGTACAATGATCGGTCCAAGTGTGCATCTTCTGAGAATGGCCAATTCCACCAAGGTCCATTAAAAAATTCTGTGATAAGTTGGGTTCACAAAGTTTTTGATTTCCTGAATCCTGCTGCAAGTCAACACCTCCCACCCCTGAGAAATCTTAGAAGCAAAAAGATTTGTCAATGTGTGCATCTTAAGCGTGTAAGAACTGTAAATAAAAAGTTTCACAACAATCCATCAGAAAACTGGGAAACCAGTTGGGTTGAAAAGAAAGATTCTGTCATAGACTAGATACAGCTGGCAGTGCAAAAGGGCACTAACTCTTACAAAATTGCAGCACAGTGATTTGTCATAATTTGTGTAATCTTAAGGCAATAACCCTTTAAATTTACCAAGCTTCATAGAATTACTTCAAACAGGAGGCCCAAGCAGGATGGAGATCACTCATCTGATTCAGAGACATGATTTTGGTCTTCCACAAAAAAAGCTGAAAAAATTTTAAGGGGGTTGGGGGTTGGAGCAGCAGGGGGGGCGAATCGGACATTTTGTCCAATCGTTATTTTGCTTAATTATTACTTCTGCACTCAGCGGATCCGGTGTAATCAGCGCTGGTAAAAAAAAAACGACGTCGGTCCATCCTACACGATGGTGACGTCATTTGGTTTAATTAACACCTTCTGCGCGTCGATCCCCAGCGTCGTCAGCGTCCGGTAAGCACATCGACGACCGCGTCGATGTCATCGCCCCCCCTGCTGCTAAGTGGTTATTTACAATGAAAATTATTTACAATTCAACCGAATATTTGGTCAAGTCCGATACGATATCGTGTCCGAGGATCATGTAAATTTATCGTTACAAATCCATGTGGGGTCGACTGAGCATGACTAAAAAAGTTTCGAAAAACATTAAAGTCCATGTCACCGCCGCACCATGTCTGCCAAATATTTCGTAGCGTGTGTGTATCAACGCCGTTGAACACAGCAAGAATATTACAGTTGTCTCTAATTACTTTTGGAATCTGAGTGTATCGTTGAGTGACATATATCACGTCAGTGTTTTTATGCCTGCCTCTGGAAAATATCCTAGCTGGGTTTTTTTGATTGTCTAACATAACATCATCGTACACGACTAGATTGTTAACGTCGCCATCAATATCATCAATACTCGGTGCATCATTGATATCTGTAATAAACTCGATGACATTTTTTTTAGCGATCGCTGATGCATTCTCGTTGAAATCTTTCAACACCTCGTAGCATCGTTGATCATCTACGCTAGGGGCGATTAAATACAACTTATCCCACTTCATCCATCTCATTATTAAATTAAGTAACAATTGCGTCTTGCCGGATCCAGATGGTCCGATGATAATCATCCGGATCGAGTTTGGTAACGCTGCAACATGCTTAACTGGTTCTCTTGTTTTAGTCGCCGAAAAATCAATTATATTCATATTTCTATACATAAATTATGGATCTATATTGTGTGAAGTGTAGAGTACGTACTGGCACAAATGATATGACAACCGCTACAACAAGAAATAACAGACCGGCGCTTACTGGTAAGTGTGTACAATGCGGTACAAAGAAATTTAGATTTATTTCTATTAGACCAGGAGATGTTTTAAAAAAAAGCGAGGAGGTGACATCGCAGCCAAATTGGCAAAACTCCCCGGAACACCGTGGGCAAAGTATCCAGGAGAAAAGCACCTCCCAGGATATAGCTACTGTGGCCCCGGAACACGATTAGATATTAGACTCGATGATCAAAATCAGCCCAAACCCGGTGAGTATCCAATAAACGCTATCGATAAGGCGTGTCATGCTCATGATGTTGCTTACAAAAGTAGCGATCTGCAACAGCGTCATATCGCGGACGTAAAATTAATTCACGCGTTAAATGCTATTCCCGATAAATCCGTCAAAGAAAAATTGGCCTCATGGTTGGTAAAATCGGCTATGAAAGGTAAATTAATGGTGGGCGCTGGTAATTAATAACAACATGGAATCCATCTATTATTCTCCGAGAGGATACTGGAAGGGGAAGGCCGCAATTGGTAAGCTTGCAAGCGCTGCAAAGGTAACAAAGGCCACTGCGGCTAATTGGTTATCCAAACAGGCTATATGGCAAATTTATCTACCACCGCCTAAACAAATCAACTTCTCGCGCATTGATGTCAGCGTACCTAATGAGGTTCATCAGGCTGATATACTATTTTTGCCGCATGACAACGGTTACAAATACGCGCTAACCGTAGTTGATGTTGCGAGTCGATACAAACAAGCGGAGCCGTTAAAAACAAAGTCAGCAACTGAAGTAGCCGCTGCGTTTGAAAGAATTTATCAAAGAGGTCCTCTGCGCTGGCCAAATCTATTACAAGTTGATCCCGGTAGTGAATTTCGCGGCGCTGTTTTATCAACGCTGAAACATCATAGCGTCGTGATACGACGAGGTCATACTGCGCTACATCGTGATCAGGCAATTGTTGAACGATTCAATCGGACTCTTGCTGAACGGTTATTTGGATATCAATACGCGAAGGAATTCATCCAAGAAAAACGATCTCGTGAATGGGTCAAAAGGTTGCCAGGCGTAATTGCAGCGTTAAATAACGAGATTACCCGAGCAATCAACATGAAGCCCAGCGACGCGATTAAATACGAGTATATACCCGGAAAATCAAAAATAAATAGCGTTTCCAAGCCGATTCTTGGCGATGTCACTGTTAGATATCTATATGAACCAGGAGAGCTTGAAGGCGGTAAAAAAAGAGCTACTGATCCTATTTGGAGTGTTACCACACATAACATATCAACGATAACACGATCAACTGGTAGACCACCGATCTACAGACTGGATTCAACTGCTCCTCAGCGCGGATTTACACGCGAGCAACTACAAGTGATACCTGACGATACTCAATTACCCCCGCGTGGTCTTAACTAGCGCCGTTGCGTCTATTGCACTCAAGACATGTCAACCTCACATTGTTTTTAACATGACCGAGACTGTTATCGATTCTGTCCACGGTAAATTGGCGAGCGTCTTTATCCGAATAACGCCAGCGCATTACACAATTACAACTCGCGCAGTGATTATTCTGTTGTTGTCGTAACGCAATTATTAATTCGGCATCAATATCAAAACGCCGCTGTTTTTTTTTATCCTGTTGGCGGTAACCCGAGAGTTTTCTATCAATGACGCTTGCATCGATAATGTCGTTGTCGTTGGTGACTCCGTCACTGACTTCGTCAACAACAATTCTTCGAAGCTGATTTATTCTCCGTACTTGGGATACTGCAAGATAGACTAGATTTGACCATTCGATGCGATTATCAACCATCCAAACAATGGTGTCCGTGATGGTTAGTCCCTGCGAGGAATGTATTGTTGTTGCGTATCCTAACGTCCACGGGGATTTATCAGCACGTAGCGCGTCCTCGACGACGCTGATATCAACGAGCACGATATCATTCAGCACGAGAATTTGTTTTTTTGTCCCTGACGCTGTCGGGGCCGGGATTTCAACTTCAATGTTTTGCCGCCGTGTGTCCGCGGGTCTATAACATAACGGCACTGGGCGCGTTGGAAACTTTTCCTTATGCAACGTAAACAACCTCCGCTGAAGTGTGTCTCTGACTACCTTTCTACTCGCTACAATCAAATCGTTTGGTCTCCATGTTTCCCAGAATTCATTTAACGGCGTTTCCGGAATCACCTCGCGAATTATTTCACATTGAATTTTATCCGGCTGTAATCTGATTAGTTTTTTAACCTCGCGCAGTTGTTCATCAAGTGCTCGATAATCAGTATCGGTTTCTTCATAATAGTCCACAAAACCCCTTAACCAATCATGTGGACCCTCGCCGACAAATGGTGGTGGTTGGCCATGGTCGCCACACATGATCACCGCTGTATTCGCGCGCAGCAACCAATCAAGAAACATTTGTAAAGTATCTAACGAAACAGTACATATTTCGTCCCAGATGATAATGTCGGGAATAAATTTTTCACCCATTCGATCAGGAGTCCACTCACCGCCGCTGTATCGAAAAAAGCTGTGATAAGTAACGGCGTCAACATTTCGTTGTTTTATCTCTCGCGCTAGTCTATGGGTCGGTGTAAGCACGATTATACTTGCCCGCGTACGAAATAATTCAATTGCCCGAGTCGTCTTTCCTGACCCGCCACAGCCGCTTAAATAAACTGTTTTGTGTCTACAAATTGGATCAGAACACGATGGTGCATTAGACCATTCTGACAATTTATCACCGCGTAAGTAGTTGTTCTCAACGGTGACATCTGCTGACGGGGAATAATCGCGTCGTATTTCATTTTTAATTCTCCATGTACCCCAACTCTCGTCCGGACTAGTAAACTCGGCTACGTTTTCCTTATACGCTACGTCAACATAAAACGAATCAACGGCTACTCTAACCGCGGTATCGGGGAATCTATTTATCATCGAGAATAAATTGATAGCGGCATAACCCAGCATAGACGCCCTCAAATGTGGATACGCCGGGCTGTCTCCGTCGCTGTAGGTAACAACTGTACCCAACCTCGTTCCATTGGACAAGAAAGCTGTTTTGCAGTTCACGTATCTATTTTTTGCCACTGCGTCCTTGATTACGAAATCATATTCTGCGTCATCTATAATCAGCCGTGAGCAATATCGTTTGTAGTCGTGGTTTTTTCCACCTTGTGTGAACTTACCAATTATTCTTCTATCGAGATCTTTTGCCTCGCGGTTTCGTTGGTTGAATATCCTCCTAGACCATTCGATGATATATTCCTCGTCGGCATCAATGTTTTTTCTGGACTCGTCAATTATGCTATCTAGACGCTCTGGTTCTGGTAACCAGACTTCAGTCTGTGCCCGGTATGATATAATTGCGTCACTGACAATCAACGAAACTAGCATGCTACAATCAATCATATACCGTAGCAGCGCTATTGGCAACCACTTCTTTTCAGCCATGTGTCTACCGATCCAAATATAGCAACAGCGATGGAGTCCTGCCGCGAATTCAAATGATACTATGCGAGCGAATCCGGTTAAATCAAAATCAGGCAGTGGTCCATTAATAGCAACACGAGTCATTTCATGACTGGGGTGTCCAAATCGTCTAAAGTACTCAGCGGCGGATCCATACCCGAGAAAACTCGCTGGATAACAGGCAACCATATCAACCGAGATCATAGCGTCGCGGTTGTATTCAGTGTTCCATAGTCCACCGTGATAGTATTCCAAACAACTGGATTGTACATCCGGTAGAAATTCCTTGCGCGTTGGTCTCCACGCATTTTTCCTTGCTGCAACATGAGCTACAACCGATGGAATCGTAAAACAATTTGTTAGCAGTTGTTCATCATGCTCTTCAAATTCCATGGCGGTTTTTTTCATCCTGTTGTGAAATGCTTCAGTGCGATATAATTCGCCGTTTGGTCTTACAAACTGATCAAAGGTATCCGCATTGTTTTCAGCGCTGCGAAGTAACCACACTGATACAGGGTCGTTTTTACACAAGTAGGCAATAGCATCAAATAGTTTCCTCTCCGCGAGAAAACCATCCCTGGAGAATTGTTCTCCCAGGAATTCTTCGGGTATATACTTTACTGTTCTATCCCGTGGAAATATTGTGATCGCGGGCGTCCATGCGTGTTCGTTATGATCAATAATTTTGATTGGGGCTCCCTTCGATTTATACTTCGATTCGTATAATACTTCACCGGTTATCGTTGTAACGGTTATTGGAAATCTCAACGACGTTTCTAATCTCGCTATGTCGCTGATGGTCGCTCCACGCTCTTTTACGGTTAGTTCCCACTGGTTGATTTTGCTACGTCGTAAATCAGTCAATTTGTTTCCTCGACATGCATTTGTAAAATGCTCTATTATTCGTTCTGCTACACAATTTATCCCCGTTGACTGTTTCATCGGTTTCAGTTTTCCGATATCAGGTTTCTTATTTAACGGGTATATTCCATAAACAACTGCTGTTTCAGGATACGCTCGTTCATAGTATGGTCTGTCAATTCCGGTTAACAACCCCGGCTTGGAGTCGCGGCTGACAGTGACTGTTTTCTTGTCGCTGAAAACTGGTTCAAATTTATCACGTATGATCCAATCGCCTGATTCCACCCGGACAATAAATTTTACTCTGAAGAAATACTTTTTACCGTCAAGTTGTGATATTATCATTGCTGCGCGGTTGTCGTTCATGGTAGCATCAACAACACCATCAATTCGAAATGTTGACCAACTATGAGATGCACCATCACGTTTGAATTCATTGATACAATCGCGTATTTTACTCAACAGGGTTTTATCGTTTATTAACGCTTTTGGTGTGTCCTTGAGGACTCTATCAAGATTGAACTTAATATTTTTCCAGGGCTTAATTACTGCTAATCTCTCAAACTCATCCATATAATTAAAACAAGTATTTAAATAAAAGAATATAGTATAATGAACAAATGCAAATGGTTGATGATTGGGTCGATAACCCCGTGCAATAAATCATGTAGAGGTGAATTCTGCGGGTATCATTTACAAAGCGTTCGTAATGGTTCTCTTGGCCCCCTCCCGTGCTTGGTTTGCCACGTTGGTGTAAGAGGAAAATCACAGTTGTGTATTAATTGTGGCGGAAAGCGATACAGAGAGTTAAAACGCTATTATGACAAACGAATTAAAAACGCCGTCATTGACCCCACCGCCGACTTCGTCATCAAAACCCCCCAAGACTACATTGAAAGGTTTATAAATAAACCAAATAATGAATTAGACAAGTAGTATTATTATACAAATGGACCAAGAATTTCAGCCGCATCCTGTGCTCGTTAATTACGAGGCATCTCGCGACGGTATTGTTAGAAATTGTAGACTGAAGAAGCCGGTTGGATGGAAAAATAATCACGGGTATTTGCAATTTGGTGCCGGAAAGAAGAAGTATTATGTTCACAGGATGGTGTATGAAGCGTTTAACGGACTGATCAACGACGGTCTCGTTATTGATCACATTGATGGATGTCCTCAAAATAACAGACTGTGTAATCTAAGAGCTGTTACACCGAGTCAAAATTCCAAATTTGGAAAAACAGGAGGGACGAGAAAGGCAAAACCCGTAAAGTCATTTGATACAATAACGCACGAAGAAAAAATATTTCGCTCTATGAATGCGGCTGGTAAATACTTCGATATTTGTAGTAAATCAGTTCGAGATGTTGCGGAGAATATAACTAAAACAGCGATCTCAAAAAAGACGGGTCACAGAATTCGATTTTCATATATAACATCAAAGGGAGATAACTCGTTTTGTGATAGCGTCTCATGACAAGAGTTATGTCCCTTGAAGTCCAATTAATGTTGCGATTAATTAATCATTTTACGATGAAAACTAATGAAATACACACTGTTATCTAACAGCTGTATTCTTTTTTTTAATGTTTTATTTGAGTATTTGGTTTCATTTAAATGCCGTGAAACACCATTAATAAGTATTTAAGGGTTTAACGATTCAAGGGAATTCAAATTAACACACACCTTGTGACTGACGCCGCTGTATTAGTCACTTTATATACAAGATGACTCGTTATAAGCCTGGGGCTTTCGAAAGCCAATTCAACTAATCAAAACTAACCCACGCTCTTGACCCGGGCGTGTGGTTGTCTTTTGTTCACAATCATGCAACCGGGTTAATTTAATTGGGTTGCTTTTGATTGGTTGAATTGACCATAGAGTTCCGCCCCGCCGTTTTATGTTTGTGCTGTCTTGTGCCGTCCCATCATCCATCAATCATTTCATCCTTAATTAAGTACATGTAGTGATGTCCCTAAGCATATCTTCTGGGAGGTCTACGATGACGTTTGTCACCCTAGGCCTCCCTCCCGGAGATGTATGTTTAGGGTTCCAAGATGTGAATGTCCTTAATTAAGTATATGTGTATGCCTGTAATCTGCCACAACACTCGAGTGGAGATTTACGGCATTGTACTGTCCATGTATGCCTGTAATCTGCCACAACACTCGAGTGGAGATTTACGGCATTGTACTGTCCATGTATGCCTGTAATCTGCCACAACACTCGAGTGGAGATTTACGGCATTGTACTGTCCATACAAAAAACGGGGTCAAAAATGACCCCAATAATTTTATTAAATTTTAACTTAAATTTTATTAAAATTTTTGATATTAGAAATAAGATGTTTTATAAGAATAATGAATATCGAAGACATCAATAATATATTAGCCGAGATTTCAAAATTAAAAAATCAAGGAATTGAATTATCTGATGGTCTCGACAGTGAAAAAATATTATCCGATTATGAGATTATTAACGAACAGTCGAAACGGGGGCGTTTTACCCTGGCCCGCGAGTACTTTTTTATAAAACGATTGCAACATACGATTAATGAAAACTTGTACCACAATGACGCAAATGCATTCATTGGACTATTTACTGCCGTTGAAATAATACGAAAAAAACTCGGACGTGTTTATGAACGACGCCGGGAGATTTCTAGCAAGATCAAAAACATTAGAAGAATTATAGACGAAAACTCCGTGGAACCCCCGATGGTACACTCGGCGGAAAATTAGAAAATTGCGGATCAATTTACAATAATGGTAGGTGAATCACTTACTACTCGGCTAGCCAGAGAGCGGCTAGCGGCGCTTAAAAAGTTTATACCGTTACGAGATAGAGTGAAAGAGAAACTTCAAACGCGACAACAAATGCAAACTGATTTTGCTGTTGGAAGTGAACAGTTATTTGCCCCGGTAACTAAAGCGACTAAGGATGTTACGGCGGCAACTGTACCCGTTCTTGGTGCGCTTGAAAAGATAGCGGCAGAGACAAAACAAACAAAAAGGTCTTTAGAAACACTCCCTGCAAAAATAGCGGCTGCTACAACACGGAGGCCACCACCACTCGCTATAACCGAACCACAAGAACCCTATGTTACAATGGCCGATGAAGAAGAACTAGGCGCCACCGCAAGAGAACCAGAAGAAGAAATACCCGAAGAAATACCGGAAGAAGAAATACCGGAAGAAAAAGAGGGGAATATACCCCGTATTGTACTCAAGAAGAGCACAATAGATCAAATTAGAGGCTTCAGCAACAGGGAAGAATTAATTAATTTTACTGCCAACA